>JAESUZ010003157.1:600000-1034266 GCA_017311185.1 Proteles cristata cristata | reverse complement strand
TTTATTTTTGCTCTTGATTCCCTTGCTTTTGGGGATGTGTCAAGTAAGTTGCTGCGGTGGAGGTCAAGGAGGTTGTTTCCTGCTTTCTCCTCTAGGGTGTTGATAGTTTCCTGTCTCACGTTCAGGTCCTTTATCCATTTTGAGTTTATTTTTGTGCATGGTGTGAGAAAATGATCTAGTTTCATTAACCACACATTCCTTCAAAGCCTGAGAGAGACCGTGAACTAGGAAAACTGCTAAAAAATGCCATTTTATCTTTACAGTTGAGATGAAAGTAGCCAAGGTGAAGTGCAAATTTCCATTGATTTTAGACACACACAAAAACACATACATACCCATACTAAATAAACCATTTAAATTTCATGGAATTTAAACTTCCACTTCATTTTTAAGTGCATAGGTCCCTAACCACTCAGTTACAGTTAAAGCTATCAACACCTAAAAGATCTCTAGTGTACGGCATTTTCTACCATCTCAAAAAGAGGTCAATAACTGTGCCCACATTGTTGAGAGTTCACAGAAATCAGAAAATACTCATGAAGAGGGCTACCTTAGTTTATGGAAAGTCTATCAATATGGAGTGCTTTTGCCTTAGTCTCCATGTGCCTCATTTTAACAGTGTATCAGGGACCAGTTCATGTTGTAATTCCTTCATCACACCTTCTTGACCTCTCAGTTCATAGGAGCCCATCCTCCTCTGAGTGACTGCAGCCATCTATATTATTATCCTATCACTAAAAGAGCCATTTATTTAGTGGTTTATTAACAATTCCCACTCAGGCAGTACTTAACATATTGTGCAAATATCTTGCACTGTTAACTGAATTTCACACTCTAAAGGTAAAATGCAAACATACAGATGCATCATTATGATACTGTCTTGCTCAGAAGCTTGTCATGATATCGTCATGTATCTGTTCCTTCTTCCCAGTAGGAGGCACAGAAGCTTAAGGACAGTATATCAGTCAGCTCAGGCTGCCATAACAAAATGCCATAGACTGGGCACTTTAACAAACAGAAATGTATTTCTCATAGTTCTGGAAGCCAGAGTCCAAGACCAACATTCAGCAGGTTTGGTTTCTTGTGAGGGCTCTCCACATGGCTCATAGACATATGCCTTCTCACTATGTCCTCACATGGTAGAGAGAGAGCAAGCAGGCTCTCTGGTATCTTTATTCATAAGGGTACTAATCCTTTCATGAAGGCCCTCCTCTAATACCCCATTTAAATCTAATCACTTCCCAAAGGCTCCATTTCCATACACCATCACACTAGGGTATTCATGAACCTATGAATTTAGGGATACATATCAGTCCATAGCAGACAGGAAGCTGTCAGCCAATTACATGTCTGTGGAACTCAGAAACTTCTTACAAAGTGCCTTACACAGACTAGGTGTTAAGCTAATTAGAAATATGTGTAGATATGTACATACAAATATACATTGAACATAAATTATGTGATTAGTATTCTGATTGGTTGACATGACTACATGATATGGATCTTGGGCAGTAAGTCTACTTTTCTGCAGAGGTAGGGTGGAAGGATAGCTGTATCTTCACCAATGGTAGAGTACTATCGCTGCCAACTCTCTTTCCACACTCGTTCTCCTCCTTCCCTGCTCAAAACTCTCACATAAGCAGGAAGAAGATAGAAATCAAAGCCTTCAATCACATGCACAGAATTAAGATACACACACTTGTGACAAAAAACAAATAGAAAATGGCTTCTACCAAATCCTTCTCGGAATAGTGGGAGGTGAGAGTAGATAAGCTTGATGACCCTAGATTCAAAAAGGAAATGGGTTTCATGAAATGGCGCTTCTAAGAGATGAGCAGAATCCTGACTGGGACAAAGAAGCAGCCCATAATAGAAAATACCTGGTACCCTTCTCTTGGCCAACCTACTGCAAGGAAAAGAGTTTCCCAGGAAACATTGGGAAGAGGAAAGTAACGGTTTGGGAGTACTCAGCACTTTCTGCATGCCCAGAGGACTCCAAAGAGATTTCCTTGCATGCCTGAGAACCAAGCCTTTTTGCCCTACCCACATCAAATCTCACTTCTTTTGGTCTTTGCAAAAGCCTGTGAAGACTGCCTTCCCCTGTCCTCTCCAATCTCACCACCACTCAATCTTGGCACACTCTCCTTTCTCTCATGCCACCTCCAAAAGGACAGCACTATCTAGAAAGCAGCCACATAGATCCTGGTACCTGTAAGTCTTAGCACTAGAGGAACTGAAAGAAAATAATATTATCTGGACAGTCAAAATAACTGAAGAAATATTTTTCTTTATACACTAGCAAACCCCAATCTAGACCTCTTAACTTCATTGTTAGCCCTTTGGTGCTGTCTTTTATTTTCTAGGAGCAGAGCTTATCAAGCCTTGGGCTTTTTCTCAACTTCCCAAACCACCCCAAACCCAGAAAGGAGGTCTAGGCTGCTCCTCACCTCCAGCACCAACACCCAGGAGGCCACCGCCATGTGACCAAGGGGCAAGCACAGGCATTTCCTGAGGCCTCTCTGATGCCTTTCTTCCGGAGAATTCTTGGAATCTGCCCCATAACAGAATCATCTCTTGGGGCATTTGCCCTCACTTGGAACCAATGAAAAGTTTATGAGGCAAATGGCATTTCTGCAGCATGTTAGTTAAAAACTAAACTAAGTAGAAAGCAGGCCGAAACCCTGGAACACATGTCTCACATCGTCCCAAATATTCCTCACTATGTGGCTCCCATAAACACCATCTGGTGTGTTAATTTGTAAAGAATTACAAGGTTCTTAAAATTACACTTTGCTCTCTGCAGCGTACACTATGTCTATTAAGGGGGGAGGGGGGGGCAGGGAGTGTGAGTTGAGAATGCATATCACATCTAGCCAGACACTGAGATCTTTTTCCTTCTATACTAGGATCCTGCTGAAAGTTTGGTAGGTCTGCATGGAATTTTAAGAAGTGTATCATAGTCTCCCCAGACCAGCTGTAGGGGGAAAAAAATTGAAAATAAAATACATACAAGAAAATTTTTGCCTAGATTATAATCCTAGGATTTCATACATTTGAAAGTTCTGTGCACATCTCCCACTTCACAGGATACTCGTAACAATACAGTCTTTAGCTATAAGTCAAAGAGGGTGAAGAGCCAAAAGTGAGAGAACTTCTTGGGTGAGACTTAATTCTCCACTGCTGTATCCTGACCTCCAGGGCTTCCTCAGAACCTTCAGGTTGTACCTGAGTGTGCTTATCTCTGTCTGCTCACAAAGCCAGAAGAGGAGCATCTTTGTTCCCAAATACACATCTCTGGCAGTGCAGTGCTATTGTAACAGGCTGCTAGAGTACACTTTGGGTGAATTAAGTCCCTGGAGGAGGTGCTGGTTAAAGAATGATAAATGGTGGCTAGAAATGAGAAGGGAAATAAGAGAGTCTGGGGCTCAATAATCCTTCAGCTAGAAACTATTGATGTGATGGATTTGTTACAAACACAAATTCCTAGGTCGCTCCATTCAGTACCTTTGAGGTAGGCTGAGAATCTTCTTTTTAAAATCAGTATTTTAAAAATTACAGACAAATTCTATACCAACCTGACTAATAATTTGATTAATCAAAATCTTTCCAATTGTAGCCCAGGAATCTGCACTTTCAGATTTCCCACAAAATTCTATAGATTAGCCAGTTTTGGAAACCTTGAGTTTTGCAACAATTTATTGGTGGTAAACCTGAAATAGGACAAAGAATTACAATTGAGCCAGTTCTGCTTAATTCTTGATGAATTAGTTACACTATCTCAAAAACATACATTTCTTAACCAAATTAGTCAATTAGAAAAAAATCATATACTGCCTGAGAAACCAAAACAACATAGACACAGTCTACCATGTCATTTCATTAGAAGTCCCCACACAAAGAAAAAGAACATTAAATCAGCTTCCCTGAATTCCTTTCCTGCCATTATTACATCTACATGTAGACATCAGAATAAGGTTAGCTAGATGTAATGAACATAGAAATAAAGGAGGATGCTGACCTTATCAAAACACACAGAACTTAAGAAAATTTTGGAGCATCATACAAAAACTATAAAATGGGATCCTGATCCAGGCTGATCCTGATTTCAGAGCTTCTGCTAGTAAATCCGAGTCCACATTCTGCTAATTTCCCAACATTTTCTGAAAATTCACTCCCAATCTCCTCTTCTTGTGGTCACAACCTCTCTAATCCTTCATTAGTACACCCCAGTCCTCAGAGAAGAGTTTCTTTGAGGACCCCATAGTGATCTCCTATTTGCCAACTTTGCCTCCATCTTTGCTCCATCCTGAAGTAAAATCTAAAAACCAGATCAAGCCCTGCCTCTCCCTGACTACACAAGCCCAAGAGAATTCTCCTTTCTCTCAACTACAACAGCAATTAGTGTAGTTCTTTTCTGATGTTAAGCCATAGCATGCCCTCAGGCAAATCTCTACAGAGAATTCTTTGGGCAAGCTGGCACTGAGTGGTCTCATCCCACATCTTTCATAGTCAGATATCTGGCTATAGCTGCCTCCTGTCTTCCAAGCTCTGAAGAAAAAGGCAGGATTCAGGCTAATGATTCTTGCTTGAATTTTCTCTGTTCACTCAAAGTAAGCTGAACTGAATGAACTACTATTACTTCCAATTAACTCAACAATCTCATGAAAAACTGGATTCTTGACACTGATTATAAGAAAATAAATTATTAGAACAGGTTGGTAGTTGCCTCCAAATGGTTGGGTGATGCTTCTTTCAATTACATATATAATGCAGTAGAGTAAAACAAAATGTTGTAATCCTATTTTGCATTTCAGTCTATGTGTATATGAATGTGTGTGTGTGTGTGTGTGTGTGTGTGTGTGTTTTAAGTTCATCTGCCATTATCAATAACTGCATGGATACTCTCTCCACCTGCAAAGTGTAAGCTCTGTGAGAGGAAGATCACATCTCCCTCTATCAGGTAAAACATCTCCCAAAGGACTTTCCTTTGTACTCAATAAAACCTTATACAGTTTATCCTTGAACAATGCGGGGGTTAAAGGAACTAACTCCCGCACAGTTGAAAATTCACATACAACTTCTGATTCCCCCCGAAACTTAACCACTAATATAGCCTACTGCTGACCAGAAGCCTCATTGAAAACATAGTCAGTTAACACATATTTTGTATATGTATTATATACTCTATTCTTACACTAAAGTAAGCTAGAGAAAAAATGTTATTAAGAAAGTCAAAAGGCAGGGGGTACCTGGGTGGCTCAGTCACTTAATGTCCAACTTTGGCTCAGGTCATGATCTCACAGTCCGTGAGTCTGAGCCGCTCATGGGGGGCTGCGTCTGTGTTGACAGCTCAAAGCCTAGGGCCTGCTTCAGATTCTGTGTCCCCTTCTCTCTCTGCCCCTCACTCACTTTCTGTCTCCATCTCTCTCTCAACAAATGAATAAACATTAAAAAATTAACGGTTATATGGTACATTAAAAAAAGAATATAACAAGGAAGATAAAATGTATTCACATTACTGTACTGTATTTACCAAAAAAAATCCGCATATAAGTGGACCTGTACAGTTCAAACTGTGTTGTTCAAAGGTCAACTGTAGTTAGTGACAGGGTAGAGAGAGTCAAAGAATTTTGTTGCCAAGCTTTCACTTGAGGAGGATAAATCCCCAAATCTTATTCCTTCCAGAATCTAATACTAACTTTTTCATTTGCATCCTTGATTCTCTATTTGGCCATGTGCAGCCATGGAAACACAAAACCCTGCTCCAAAGGTCATCTTTGTCTCCCTAATGCTTGTGACATTAACACTTAGGGCAAGGGGAGATGGATCCTTTGATAAAGCAATCAGTGTTATCTCATTCTTACATAAAATTAAAATACAAATGTAATTTCCAGTCCAAACTCATATCTACCCTTCCTTCACGCCTTCTCCCGTGCATTTTCTTCCTTGAAAGAATTTATGAAGTAGACAGAAATAGCATTAAGTTATATCTTGGCTCTGATACCTACTAGCTGTGTAACTCCTGGTGACTTACCTAAACTCACTAAGTTTCAGTCTTATCTGTGATGGTGAAAATAATGCCTAACCCAAGATTGTGATAGATAATGCAGGGAAAATGTCCGTCTGAGTTTAGCATGGGAATGGTATCCAATAAATCCTGATTTTTTTCCCTCTCTTGACAGCAAACTTACAGAAAACACAGTGCTCAGCATCTGAACTATGAAAACATGCAAGATGGATGGATTGAATGTCTAAGGAGAATATATTGATTTATAGGCTGGATGTGGGTTTACCACAACTTGCCATTTGAAAATCTTTTAACATCTGAGTGGTATTTAACATTCATGAAATTTTCACCATTTTAAAGTCCATATGACATAATTCAAATATAAGGCAAATGAAAAAGGAGAACCAGACACAAACCCTGAAATTTCACTAAAAACACAGTGAAGAGTATAAAATTGGATAGCTGTTGTTTCTAGTGAGAGACAGGGAGCAAATTTTGGGGACTGATTCTCCCTTTCCAGTCCTATGTATAGGTAGGAAATCAGCAGTGAATGCATTTCACTGATGATTTTCAGCACACTGAACATCTATACCTAACTATCAGCAAAGGGTGATTCCCTGAGCAGCACAAGTTGACCCTACTTCAGTCACCCTCTTTGGCACATCAAGGAAGGGATGGCCTTGCTGAAGTGAGAGAGCCATATTCAGCAGGCCTCCATGTCTGCTCTATGTTGGCGGGGGGTTAATGAGAAGAGCTGCTAACTACTTACCCAAACCTCAGTAAGTGGGAGCTGCCAGAAATGGATCTGAGCATCAAGAACATACTTCTTTTCTAAATATGACTTTCACTATGATGCAAAGTCTAGAGAACTACCATTACAGAATGGTTTTAATTTGTTTATAAGGACTCTACAAATTCCTTGCTCAAATACTAATAGAACTGAGAAACAAATAGATAATTTGCTTACTGTTTTTTCATCCATTTCTCCCATGAGACTATAGACTTCATGGAATTAGTAACCTCATTTGTCTAATTACTAACCTGATTTGTCTACTGTGTGTTCCACTAAGTCTTGACCCTGGCACATAGGTTCTCTTGAAACAGTGACATAAAATAGCTGTCATTTTGGAAAATAGAAAGTAATCTCTAAACAGAGCAGAAAAGTAGGGCAAGAGAAACTTCTGTGTGAGGATTGGGTGAAGGAAGGCAAGAATTAAAAATAAACTCTGGTTGTTCAGGAAAGCTGTTGATCAAGGAATTTAGGATTTAGAAATCAGACATACCCAAAACACTAAACAAAATTTTAAAGGGAATAACAACAACAACAAAATACTAAGAGGGAAAAATAAATAATTTCAGGGTTATGAGGAAGAAAAAAGAAGATGGAAGAAGAAGAGGAAGAGAAGAAGAAGAAGAAAAATAAGATATGTATGGAAAGTAAAGCAAAGGATGGCTGAGACTTTACCCTGGATCTTGGTAACTCTAGTACTTTGGTGAATCCAAAGCAGGAACTACCAAAAAAAAAAAAAAAAAGTAGGAACTACCAAGAGAACAGAATAATAGGCCAGGGATCCAGTAACTATTACTGACACATAAGGCACTAAAAGGTAGTCAAAAAAGAAGTCAGAAACCGGGAACCAGAAAGGATGCTGAAGTCTGGAGTGAAATTGGCAGTAAGTCTGACTTGAAGAGGAATCATCATGTTCTGGGTGCAGATTCTTTCATTCCCTGTGCAGAAGCCAGACTGGCCCCAAGCTCAAATTGCCTGAGCAATCTGCTCTCTCTCCCCAAGCTACATGTGAACAAGCACAATGCCAGGCTTACTAGGACCCAGTTATGCACCTTCTTTCCCCCTTCGCTTCTTCATATCCAAAGACCTCCACAAAGTCATCTCCTGGAAGAGCCCTTCCCATGAAGTCCCTTCTCCAGGACTCTCCCAGCCTTGTTATGGCCTTCTTCCCCTTGTAATTAACCTGGCTTGCTAAATGGAAAACATACAAACAGAAGAACTCCCAAACCAAACCATATTAAATATAGTCCCAGCATTCCAGTTTTGGGTTCCAAACTCAGTCTCTCCAAGGATAGGACTGTCAAGTACTGGGGCAGGCTTCCATCTGCACTGGTTTGGGACAGTGTAGAATTTGTATGCTGTAAATCACACCAGTTAGGTTGACCTCTGTCCCTGTGCCCTATGTGCTCTATATGGTTGGCTACCACATTCTACTTCAAACAACAGATTACTCTGGAAAAGAATAAGTATTTATTGAGCGCCTACTTGATACTGAGTCCTGCAGAGGTATGATATGGGCTGAACTGTGTCTCCCCAAAATTCAAGAGTTGAAGTCCTACCCCTCCAAATACCTCAGAATGTGACTGGATTTTGAGGTAGGGTTATTAAAGAGATAATTAAGGGGGCGCCTGGGTGGCTTAGTTGGTTGAGCGTCCGACTTTCGCTTGGGTCATGATCTCGCGTTTGTGGGTTCGAGCCCCGCGTTGGGCTCTGTGCTGACTGCCAGCTCAGAGCCTGGAGCCTGTTTCGGTCTGTGATTCCCTCTCTCTCTGACCCTCCCCTGCTCACGCTGTCTCTCTCTCTCTCTCTTAGAAATAAATAAAAAAAAAACATTAAAAAAAAAGAGATAATTAAGGTTAATGAGGTCATGAGGGTGTCCCTTAATACAATATGACTTGTCTCTTTAAAGTAGAGGAGATTAGGGGTGCCTGGGTGGTTCAGTCAGTTAAGTGTACGGCTTTGGCTCAGGTCATGATTTCACCGATTGTGAGTTCAAGCCCCATGTTGGGCTCTGTGCTGGCATCTCAGAAGCTGGAGCCTACTTCAGGTTCTGTGTCTCCCTCTGTCTCTATGTTCCTCCCTCATTCATGCTTTGTCTCTGTTTCCCAAAAATAAATAAACATTAAAAAAAATGTAGAGGAGATTAAACAGAGAAAAATGCAGGAAAAGACCATAAGGTAAAAGATGGTCAGCTAAAAGCCAAGGAGAGAGGCCTCCTCAGGACAATTATACCCTGCAAAAAACTTGACCCCAGATTTATAATTTCCAGAACTGTGAGAAAATAAATTTCCATCATTAAAAATCACAGTCTGTGGTACTTTGTTATGGTAGCCCTGGCAAACTAATGCAATGTGTGACAGGAAACACTAGAGTAATGATTTGTTGAGGTTTTGACTTCCTATTAAAATACATTACTAAGAGGTGCCTGGGTAGGTTAAACAACCAACTTAAGTTTAGGTCATAATCTCACAGTTAGTGGGTTTGAGACCTGCATCGGGCTCTGTGCTGACAGCATGGAGCATGGATCCTACTTCAGAGTCTATGTCTTCCTCTCTTTCTCTCCCCCTCTCCTCTGCTCTCTCTCTCAAAAATAAACATTAAAAATACATACATACATACATACATACATAAAATACAGTAATGATTCAGGCTAGCAAGAAATCTAAGAGGGCTGAGGTAGGGTCAGGGAGGGAAGACATGACTGTCTTCAGAAATCCTAATTGATTTCTCAGAAAGCTCTTCAATTTTTCACAGCATGAGGCTTATATCAATCAGTTTATCTGATTAAGAAGGAGCCACATCTCATCCACAATTGGAAAATGGGTTTTGCAATTCCCAGAGCACATTTCTTGCTCTGAATTCTAGGTGGCTTCTTCAGTCTTTCTCAAGCTCATGTAGTTCTTATTGAAAACTGATAGCTAGCAGAGACAGGTAAATAAATAGATGATAGATGATAGATAGATAGATAGATAGATAGATAGATAGATAGATAGATAGATGATAGATAGATGATAGATGATAGATAGATAGATAGATAGATAGATAGATAGATAGATAGATAGATAAAGCATTTCAAGGATTCTTCCTAAAAGACCCTCTGGCATTTCTCATATCACAAAAAAGCCAAAAACAATTTAATATCATGTTTCTTCACAATTAAACTGAGAGAAAAATGTGACTTCTGTTCCCTCCATGTAAGCTTGCAGGTGCTTTTGATTAAGAAACTTGAATAAGGTAGTTGAGTAGCAATATAATGCTTAGTTCCCTATTGGTGACTGTGTTTTCTGCTATCCCTTTAAGAGTTCCAGTTTAACATATCCAGGACTTAAAGCATACAGCTGATAGCTGTGTATTTGAGGCATCAAGGCAACCACATGTTGATGAGAAGGAGGGACGAAATCCTTGTGAAGCTGTATCATGGCTAAACTTCAGGTTCAATTCATTCACTCCACCTATTAAGACTCATCACAGTGCAGGTTGGAAGAACATAGCAAGACAGTCATGGCCTCTACCAGCAGACAGTTAGTCTAAAGCATGGTTTTCTACCCTCAACACTATTGATATTTTTGCTCAAATAATTATTTCTTGTGCCCTATACACTATAGGATATTTAGCAGCATCCCTGGCCCCTACCAACTAGATGCTTAGCACTCTGTCCCTTAGCAATGACAAACAAAAGTCTCTCTAGACTTGCTAAGGAGAGGACAAAATTACCCCCACTTGAGAACCACTTGCCTAATGAATGAGAAAGATAATTTAAAAGCCAATTATTACGCAGTAAGATAAGTACTGTGATACAGACACAAGGCACATAAAGGGAACTAAATAAACTAAGGGGTGTGGTGGTGGTTTAAAAAAAAAAAAGCTGCTTCCCAATGAAGAGATATAAAATAAAGACACACAATAGCTACTTATTGGGTATTTACTGCGTGTTAAACACTATACTTTGATTGCTTATTTAATCCTTACAAAATGCCCATATTTTAACCACTTTACAGGTATGCTCAAAGACAGAAATAAGCTTTTTCAACATTCGAAGAGTGAGGGATGGGCCCAGGATCTGAGCTGGATTCTAAACTCAAATTTGGCTATTTCTTTAGGAATAGGTAAGTTTTAAGAAAGGGAAACTTTTTCTACATGAAAACCAGAGTAGCTCACATATTAAAACAAATTAACTTCTCTAAATACAGGATTTGTATAGGAGTTTAAGACACTAAGTAAATGTGTCATTGAAAGAATTTAAATTGGAAATTGGTTTAAAGCAATGAGGAGAGGTTCCTCTGGAGAAGCTCTGAGAATCCATAGCATTTATCCCATGTCCATGAGAGTCCATAGATGGACCTTAGTCAACAGGAGTCGCCAAACACCCATCTGTCAACTAATTACCACCCATAAAATCAATTATCTCCTATGATAAGTAGGGTGACAATACCAAGGCTTCCCTTCAATCTCAAAAGTGCCCCAATTTGGTTGACAAGTTTTATGATCACCTTATCATTAGTCTAATTAAGTTTCAGCTCAAGGCTGAAAAATTACTAGATGAGTTTTTATGTCATCAGATTCACTGTCTGAGAATCCAGTCCACTATTTGATTGATATTTTTACTACATATGCATACATTACTTCACTCACCTGCCTAAAATTCTCTAATGCCAACCTAACACCTACAAGAAGATCCTAACCAAATTGACTTCAGTTTGGTTCTTCAAACTTACCTCCCACTCCTACCCAAATGCCTGTACTCCTTGAACAGATGGTATTTTCATGCCTCTAGGCTCTTCCGAATGGATTCCCAATGTCTATATTCCCTCCACATGTTGTTCAATAATATTGACCACTGTGTTAAACCCTACAATGTCCTCCTCTTCCCTCCTCACCTGCCTATTGAAGATCTCATTCAAATGTCATCTCTGTAAAGAATCCCTGATTTCCTCAGACATCAGTTGTTCCTTTTGTGTGTGCCTGCAGTGCACTCCACCCATCCTTCTGTTAGGTTCTTCTCATCCTGTAACTGCAGGTTCATGTGCCTGTGTCATTCACATCACTAGGCTGTAGTGTGCACTAGTCATTAATAACTAAATGTCAGCATTCTCTTTGTATCAGTAATGCCGTGTACTACCTGGTACTCAGTTGGCATTTGAGTCCTATTTGCTGATTAATGTTTGGCACTATTAAGATCAGTTATCAGTTATTTCTGTTCAAATCAGAAGTGGCCACGTTTTGGACAATCACTAGGAATTTATTGAGTGCCTACCATGTGACAGGCATGTGGTTTTTGCTTTGTAACATGCACAAGTAAGGGGCTGTGAGGTGTAGAGAAAAGCCAGAATCTCTGCATCTTTGTCTTTCTGTGAGACTAGGCAAGTCACTGATTATAAAACTATGTATGTATGTATATGTGTGTGTGTGTATAAATATACACACACATCTATCTATATCTATATATTTATTATCTATATTTGTCCCCCATCCCCTAAATCTGGCAAACCTATCAACCAGTCACAAATTCAAAATAGGCTAAGTAAAGTTCATGATATTTGGAATATGCCCCTAAATTTGGAGTTTGGTGTCACAAAAGGAGAATCTGACATCTCCCAAACCATCTGTATCGTGTAAGTGCCCTAAGAATAAATCTATCCCTGAAATAGACCATCAGGCTAAACAGATACTGTCAAAAGCCTTTTTAAGTTTACTTTTTGTACCTCAATTAGCCTACTTTCTAAATTGAGACAAAATGGTTGAAAATGTATAATCTGTGTATAGTGTTAACTTTTCAATCTTAACACATTCATCTGAAATTTTATAGAAAGAAGATTGTATGCTTGGAGGTTAGCCTTCCAGTGTGAAACTCCTGTCCTCTGAATGTACCCTATTACTAATACAAATTTCAAATCATATTAACTAAGTGTGTACAGCATTTCAGTTTATGCAGTACTTTATAAGCTTTATTTTAGTTCTCAGATCAAACTGTACCTTTGGTAGTACTTATAATCTCTATTTGCAGATGCTAAATGTCCAAAAGAATAAAGAGCATGCAGGCAAGATGATGTGGGACATGCGGGGTTAAAAATGCACATATATGCCCAAACTGCCCATGACATTGATATGGTCTGAGTTTGAATCAAAGTCTAAATTGATATTGTGTGCTATCTACCCACAGGAAAGTGGCTGTCTATGAATATGTCAATTCTTTAGAAGCCAACATTGCAGGCATTTATTCAGTAACACTGATTTCCAAGTTATGATGATGATAATCTGCACAAATTGAAAAATACCTTGGATCTCAACTGCTAAAAGTCACATCTAAATACAATCCTATCTCAAACTGACAAGTTGTTAAGAGGCTCAATGGAACAGATGCTGTAATTTCTGATATCCTACTCAGTTGAATGATGAAAAAATTCAGAGAAAAAGAGAACATGATTTATCTTAGTTGAAAGAGCTGATGGACATTAAATATTAACCTCTTTTTAAAAAAGGGGATCATTCCAACATTCTAAAACATTTTTTTACACTATCCCAAGTAGGATATGACAGTGGGAAAAAAATCCAGTTAATCACAATGCTAGTTTTTACCAAGCATAAAGCTATTTGTGAATAGCTGAATGCTCAACCAACTTTTTCAATTTGCATCTACATATTGGTCAGAGTGGCTGGCAAGGAAAATCTAATAAACTTTAAGAATGTTACGATAATAATAACTGCTTCTACTAAATGTGGGTCTGCTACGGTCCAGGTGACTTACACGGCTTATCCTCCCACCTCCACAAAAACCCTAAACCAAGGTACTTTCAACGTCTTTTTGTTGAAGCACAAATAGAGGTTCGGAAGTCTTAAGAATTTTGTCAACGTTCATAAGACTGGTCAGTTGAAGGTTCTAAGCCCAGGTGAACCTATGCACTGTCCAGTTCAACACAGTGGCCTTCTCTAGTACAGCAGTGCATGGAAGAGAGAGGAAGAACAATGTGACAGTGGAGTGATTCTGTACTTTCTGTTTTTCCATGTAACATAACTCAAGGGTATTCTATATCCTACCAGCAAGAGTGGAGAAAGAAAGAAGGGACAATGAATGAAACTTGAGGGGTGTTTTTTGAAAGGCTGACCCAACAATAGGTGGATCTACCATCACTACCTGTGAATCCCATCACCACATAACTATAGGATGGTCCTCACTGGCAGATATGCAAATCTCAAAAGGTTATCTGCAGGATACCAAGCCTTGAATTCTGTTTCAAAAAAATTATCTACTATGTTCATGAAATACTTCATACTACCCCTCAACACACACATACACATATACCACACTTTTTTTGAAGTTTACAATGCAGGTATGAGGTCACCAATGATTAAAGATTAAAAAAACAAAACAAAACAGGGGCGTCTGGGTGGCTCAGTCAGTTAAGCGTCTGACTTCAGCCCAGGTTACGACCATGGACCTTATGGGTTCAAGCCCCATGTTGGGCTCTGTGCTGATAGCTCAAAGCCTGGAGCCTGCTTCAGATTCAGTGTCTTCCTCTCTCTGCCCCTCCCCTGTTTGCACTCTGTCTGTCTCCCCCAAATAAATAAACATTAAAATAAGTAAATAAAATAAAAACAAAAACACAAAACAAAACTGTCTAATTTGATTTAACCCTGCTTTTCCAACTACTAGTGAGCCATAAAAACATTTTTCTCCATCACACCCATCATAATTCTGAGGAACAGCTGTGCAGAGGAGCACACCGGGAACCCATCCGTGAACAGCATCTTCTCTGTGACCTTTCTAATTCAGGCACTCCTTTGCCCAAGAGGTGAAGCCAGAAATTCAGACATCCTGGGGCCCTCCCTGCAAGACTAACAGTCTTCTGGGCAATGGGGTGTTGGGGATGTTAAGTGCTCTGTGCGTGAAATACCATAGGCCTGTCACCTTTCAGATCAATGAGGTAAGTGACAGCGATTCTAGTTCCCTGTCAGCTTAATTAGAGGAAGTGAAACACAATCACAACCATTAGCACTAGGCTGGTCCAGGGAGACCCGAATGGGTAGGGGTAGGTGGGACCAGAGGCTGCAGGAAAAAGAACACTCCTCTCCTTTGGCAATTTCATTGAAAGTCTTAATTACAATGCTACTGTATGGGGGGAAATTGTTTTTTAAATGCCATTACAAACACAGTCTGACTGCAGAAATCTTTTCATCTAAAAACTAATTAAACGATTATTTCCTCCAGATTACAATAGTACATGCAAGTTTTTCACTTAGGAAAACAGTTACCCAATCTTATGTTCCCTAAGATAACAGAGATTTTTTTAAAAATTCTATCGTGATGCATACAAAAGATTCAATGAAATTTGCTAACATGTGAAAAGTGAGCTTATGTGTACCCGCTTAATCATTTTGATAGGGCATATTTTTTGTAATCATGTCAAAAACTCATTAAAAGAAGAACTACAGGGGCGCCTGGGTGGCTCAGTCTCGATTTCAGCTCAGGTCTTGATTTCACAGGTCCTGGAATAGAGCCTGAGAGCATGGAGGCTGCTTGGGATTCTCTCTCCCTCTCTCTCTGCCCCTCCCCAGCTTGTACGCCTGCACAAGTTCTCTCTCTCTCAAAATAAAATAAATAAGCTTAAAAAATAAAAAAGAACAACTACTACCAAATTTGACAATGAGAGATTATTTTGTGACCACTGAAATGTAAGCTGTAAGAGAGCAAGGGGTTCCGCTTCATTCCCAGACGCGTTGGCAGCATTGGACACGGGGTGCTTACTACCTATGTGTCGACGGAAAGGAGAGTACGCTCCAACTGGCAGCAAGCAAAGTGATCCCTTCAATTTCCTATGTTAAATGTTAAAAATAAAATCACAGGCCCAAAATGGAATCGCTGAGGCCAAGTGACCAAAGTGGAGTTTCACACCAAATTCGGTTCCAAACTCCCACAGATATGTAGTATTAACCTGTCAGTCAGGAATCTTCTTATCACTATGAATACAGTAATCTGTCACGTGGGCCCTCTCCATCCCTCCCACCATCCTAAGGAAGATGACGTAATACACCTGATGTGACCTCCAGCCCTTTCCCCTAAGGGAAGGTGACCTTGCCTGAACATTCCTTTCTTTTCTTTTGCTAATAACATCTTGCCCCATCCTCCTTCCACTCAGTACAACTCCTCCAGGCCTCCAAGCATCTTTCTATTTGTTAGGTGGGCACTGCTTGATTTCTGGATCTTGTACTAAAGCTGATTAGATCCTCATATTCACTTGGCTGAATTTTTTTTTTAACAAAAAAACATGGGATAGTTGAGTGGTTGAATGATAGTTGAGTGAAATTTCATAGTTGAAATTTCATACGCTGTCTTCAAATTGCTTTATGTATGTAGAAAGAACAGAGTATTAGCTCTAGAATACAAATGGTAAAGATAACAACAGCCCAAAATGGATGTAATTTCCAATCTTAGGGGAATGGGAAGAGATAAAAGGCCCTGTATGCAGATCAGAGGGAGAAACTGATGCCATAAAAAGGCTAAAACCCACAGTGGTTTGGGATCACAGGGTTACCGCATGCTCAAGCCAACCCCCTGAAATCAAACCATTCTCCTTGCACTTAACCCCATGACTGATTCTAAACCCGAGTTCTTCCCACCTCTCCCTTCCAGAGCTCCACTTTATAAGGGGAATCTTTCACTTGCTTCCAGAAGATAAAACACTTTCTGCTTTAAGAAAAGACTGAGAGACTAAAATCTGAGTGAGCAAGCAGAGGTGATTATAAAAGGATTATTTGCTTCACAAAAAGATCCTCTATGGGTTATTTTAAATAGTGAGCTAGACTAACAACTTTAAGTGTTTATTTACAGATCATCAATTATATTGGGGGGAGGGTAGAATGGGTGGGGAATGTCAGGGAGAGGATACTTAATCAAGTAATTATTAGAAGCTATCCAAGTGAGGACCAATCAGAAAGCAAAGACTGGTTTCTTTTTATCTCAAATAAGAAGAAAGAAGTCCAAGGGAGGCTAAATGTTAGGATGCAAATACTGAACTTACACCTGTATCTTCAGAAACAACTGAAACGAGGCAGAGCTTATGTTTAAAATTTGTAGGCGTCACCATCTCTTTTTTCATGAACTGTTACAAAGAGAGAGAAAGACAGGGGAGCTTCATGTAACAGAAGCTTCAATTAAAAAAAATTAAATTGACCCTCCCTATTGAACTCGAAGTGATCAAGTAGCTGCAACTTCTAAAACATGCCATCAAAAGTTTTATTTTTCCAAAGCTTCTTTTCCCAGAGAGTCATAGGTAAAACAGCAAGACAGAGGGACAGTTATTTTTAGCGATCTCAGTGGTACAGCTTTCTCCTGAGGCAAAACGTAAATCAGATAAGAGTCTCCGAGGAACAGAAAGGAAGGAAACCAGCCACTTACTGTATCCAACTCAATCCTCCCCCCACAAATTCAGTTTTAGAAATAGAGCTAGAAAACACTTTATGGAATATTTAAGGATGACACACTGCAGTAAGCGCCAGGGAACCACATTTCAACAACTGTTAGAGGCTATTACCACTCCCGTTGCACACAAGAAAATTAGCTGTAATTGGGTAAGCGACACAAGTAGAGCACAGGAATGGGAATTGAGCGGACACTTAATTAATGGTGTTGGGAGAAGGGAAATGGGATTAATGAATGGTTGATATATATTCCATTTTGCTATTGGGTTAATCACTGGTCTCATGAAAATTTATTTCCTGGCTAAGATTTATAACAGAGTTTTTAAATATTTTATTCCATTCTGAATAATTTCTAACTTGCATTGTAATTGCCAGAATCATACTAGCCACATAATTTATTGGTGTGCATACCTACCCATTTGGCTGGATTGCCATTAAAACTTTGGCAGTACACGGGGCGCCTGGGTGGCTTAGTCGGTTAAGCGTCCGACTTTCGCTTAGGTCATGATCTCGCAGTTGTGGGTTCGAGCCCCGCGTCGGGCTCTATGCTGACTGCCAGCTCAGAGCCTGGAGCCTGTTTCAGTCTGTGATTCCCTCTCTCTCTGACCCTCCCCTGCTCACGCTGTCTCTCTCTCTCTCTCTCCTAGAAATAAATAAATAAATAAAATTAAAAAAAAAAAAACTTTGGCAGTACAGAACTCCCCATGTAAATGGGAGAAGGTAACTTTGATTTGGCAGAATCCTTCTTTATATAATTATGGTCTTGCCAACGATTAAATAACCAAAGGAGTTCGGTGTCAAAAGAACACAGCTAAAAACAGTGCTGTGTTTCCCTGGACTGGCTTCACTTGAGAGCATAAGTAAAAGCCCTGAACTGTCTGAGACTCTTTGACAATTCAGTGGAATTCTTCACTTAGCATTATCATGGAGTTATTGTTAGTCATTTTTGCTTTGTTCATATTTTATCTCATGACATGTCAACTACGTCAAATTACAGTAACTCTGGACTCAAGTAATGGCATCAGTTCTTTTTTTCTTTCTTTCTTTTCTTTTCTTTTTTTTTTTTTTTCTTACTTTTTGTTTTTTAAAAGCACTTGCCAGGAAATAAAACACATATTTTCTTGTTCTTCATCATATATAATTTTTTTCTTCTACTATATTAACTGTTGTATTGAAATGTATGTTGAAGTGTTTTTAAACCAAATACTTAGGATATATTTTTTTCTGACTTTTTAATTTAATTTTTATTTTAAAGAGAGAGTGTGCAAGTTGGGGGAGAGGGGCAGAGGGAGAGAGAGAATCTTAAACAGGCTCCACACTCAGCGCAGAGTCAGACTTGGGGACGTATCCCATGACCCTGGATTCATAACTTGATCTGAAATCAAGAATTGGATCCTCAAGGGACTGAGACACCCAGGTGCCTCTGGGATATATGTTTTTAAATATATTTGCTTAGAAAAAGAAGTTTATCTTAGTGACTAACTTAATAGAGGTTAGGGGCACCTAGATGGCTCAGTTCGTTGAGTGTTGGACTTTGGCTCAGGTCATGATCTCGATCTCATGGTCTGTGAGTTTGAGCCCCGCATTAGGCTCTGTGATGCCAGCTCAGAGCCTGGAGCCAGCTTCAGATTTTGTGTCTCTCCCTCTCTCTTCCCCTCCCAGGATCATACTCTCTCTTTTAATGATAAATAAACATTAAAAATAATAATAATTAAGAAAAATAGAGGCTAAACCAGCTTTGGATTTACGGTAATTTTTTTCTTCGCAATAAAATGGAACTTGAGCACACTGATAACAGGGGAAGTGGGAGACAAAATTTATAAAAACGAATTTTATGGATAAGACACAAAGAGATTAAATGCTCACGATACATAGGAGGCTGACATTTTTGTCACAAAAGGGGAGACTCTTAAAAAAGTATGCTCCCATTTAAATATTAGATAAACTGCTTGCATGTAGTCTAACACCAGTAAAGATGAAATTAAAATGACAAAGAAATTTTGTACAGTTCCTTCACTGAAGCCCTTTGTGAGGTGGAATAAATAAATGTTGGTGTTATCACTCCTTTCTTCTAGATGAGGTAATAGGAGCAGGGAGGATAAGTTACCCCCTAATGTGGGTAAATGTAAATACAATCTGAAAAAAAAATGACAAAAATTCTCCTGTTGGAAATAGGGAAGAGACTCCTGTCCTCCTTCCTTTTTTTTTTTAATTAGGGCATTTTCTTAAGAAAACCGGTAATTGCTATTTCTTTTTGAGTCTTTTTCTGTGTGTGTGTGTGTGTGTGTGTGTTTTGTGCATGTGTCTTGAAATGTGTATAAATCATTTTAAAAGTTAAAAGAGTTTTCCTCAGCTTTACAATCCAGAAGTACGTTTCTCAAGGACCTGGGAACCACCTTTTTTTATTGCAACCATCAAAAAACATACAGCCCTGGGACACCTGGATGGCTCAGTAGGTTAACCATCCAACTTCAGCTCACGTCATGATCTTCCAGTTCCGAGGTCGAGTCCCACATGGAGCTCTGTGCTGACAGCTCAGAGCCTGGAGGCTGCTTCAGATTCTGTGCCTCCCTCTCTCTTTGCCTCTCCCCTATGTGCACTCTGTCTCTCTCTCTCTGTCTCTCTCTCTCTGTCTCAAAAATAAATAAACATTTAGAAAAAGATACAGCTCTTCTCTTCCAGTTTCTGTGCCAGGGTAAGAGCCTAACTACAGTCAATTTCTCTCTCCAAACTGCAAAACTGCCTCAGGTCATAAAGATATGACTTTACTTTTTCTTTTTTTGATAATGCCAATTAGTTAACACAACACACAGATGATCATCCCAACCACCCAGTGACTCCAGAATGAACCATGTGTGACAAATGGTGCTGTCCAGTTGTCTCACTTAAGAGCTGGTTACTATTTATCCTGAGAACATGGATGGAGTGGGTTGCACCTGGCTGGCTACCTGAGGGGATGAGCAGTCTCTTGGAGGAATGTCTGTGATGTGCAGAACTTCCTGGTTTAATGCTTTTTCAATAATAAAACTATTTTATTTTTCTTCTACCTTTGTGGAGATGTTTTCTGGGTTCGGAGAAGATTTTATTTTTAATTATACTTCCCCAACAGGTGACGTACATAATAAATAACAGAGCTAGGATTCAGGCCAGGCCTCATGAATCTCCCTGTTGCGTTTCCTTGTACATCACAGATGCTTACCCTGGTATATCCTCTTGGTTGTGTACAGGACATATCATTACTTTAAAAGTAAAAGTGACGATCTTGGGACTCCTGGGTGCCTCAGTTGGTTAAGCATCTGACTTCGGATCTTGTCATAATCTTGCAGTTTGTGAGTTCCAGCCCTGTATCAGGCTTTGTGCTGACAGCTCAGAGCCTGGACTCTACTCTGGATTCTGTGTCTCCCTCTCTCTGTGTCCCTCCCCCTCATGCTGTCTCTCTCCCTCTCAAAATGAATAAACATTAAGAAATATTTAAAATGACTTTCAGTGGGGCACCTGAGTGGCTCAGTCAGTTAAGCATCCACCTTCAGCTCAGGTCAAGATCTCATGGTTTGTGGGTTCAAGCCACGGGTTGGGCTCTGTGCTGACAGCCAGCTCAGAGACTGGAGCCTGCTTCAGATTCTGTGTCTCCCTCTCTCTCTGACCCTCCCCCGCTCACGCTGTCTCTCTCTCTCAGAAATAAATAAAACATTAAAAAAATAAACTAAAATAGGGGCGCCTGGGTGGCTCAGTCAGTTAAGCATCCACCTTCAGCTCAGGTCATGATCTCGCGGTTCCTGGGTTCCAGCCCCGTGTCGGGCTCTGTGCTGACTGCCAGCTTAGAGCCTGGAGCCTGTTTCTGAGTCTGTGACTCCCTCTCTCTCTGACCCTCCCCTGCTCACGCTGTCTCTCTCTCTCCGAAATAAATAAAACATTAAAAAAAAAACAACTAAAAATGACTTTCATGGGGCAGTGGCACTTTTGTGTCAACTGAATGCACATTAAAATCTTTGCGTGTGTGTGTGTGTGTGTGTGTGTGTGTGTCTTAAGAATAAGAATAAACTTTTTCAGAATTTGAATTTGGTTTATGAACATTTCTTTAATCATAATCCTTCTCCGTGTTTAATGAAGCTGAACTATCTCCACTTGTAGGTACGTTTTCAGAACGAAGTGAGCCATAATCTCTTGTGTAGCCATGCTAAGATCTAAGATAACAAAAGAGTCCAAATCAGGAACAAGTGGAGTTATGATTCTTGCTATTGTATACTTTAACCACTTATTCCTATTAAGAATTACACTTCTATTTTTTCATAGAGACTCAGACAATACTTATGAGTTACTGGGAAGGCCTAGATATTTGCCCCATTTTGATTAATAAACACTCATTACTTCCTCAGGTTGAAATTCCAACTGATAGAAAATCAATATGGAGCCTACACAAATTGGTATCACACAATTCTTAATGGGAGTATAAAATAAAATTTGATGCAATGTAAGTCTGCCGGGACACAGAGGATGAGGACCTTATTCACATGATATCCATCTGCACCATCCCTTCCCAGGGTATCCTCAAGTTTTGGCAAGTCAACTATTTTTTTTAAATCACTACAATCAGTTCAATAATTAATAGCTAACAATAAATACTAATTAATAACAATCAATAGCAATATTATTAGTATAGAATATTAATATGTATTGGTAGCATAGGTCAAATAGTGACTCAGATAGACTGGAAGTTATGCATAGATCCCCATGACATAAGAAATCACATCAGAAAGCAAGTGAGAATGCCATTATTACAGAGAAACTCATAACTTCATTTTTTAAAGCAGAGCATTTGCAAACATCAACACTTTAATTCACTTGCACTTATGTCCTAGAGGAGAAGTTTTTCAAGCAGGGAAAAGAACATGGGCCCCTAAGATACAAAGATGATCAAGGAGAACAAATTTTAAAGGAACAACTTCCAGATCCTTAAACTGTCTACATATTCTTAACTAAATTTAGTCTGTTAGGGATGTTCCCATTGTTTAACTTCTCATTTTCCTCCTTCACTTTCATAATTACCATGTCCCCATTTTACAAAAGAAAGGCAAGATTCTCACTCATTCTGCATCTTCATAAAGTACATTGTTTTGAGGTGTAAAAACGTCTGCTGTGCTATAAAAAGAGATTTAACTTAAACAAAATATCGTAATTGCCACCTCCCTCTTTCCATTACATATACTGTCAAGAAATATAATTTGTTTCATAATTATTCACTAAAAGCTATGATTTTTTAAATTCTTTCTTTTATTAATGTGGTATATCATATTGCTTGACTTGTGAATACTGAACCACCCTGGGAATTCAGGAGTAAATCCTACTTGATCGTGGCAAATGATTTTTTCAATTCACTGTTGAATTCGGTTTGCTAGTATTTTATTGAAAAATTTTGCATCCATATTCATCAGGGATATTGACCTGTAAGTTCTCTTTTTTAGTGGGGTCTTTATCTGGTTTTGGTATCAGGTAATGCTGGCCTTATAAAATGAATGTGGAAGGTTTCCCTCCTTTTAAAGTTTTTGAAATAGTTTTGAAAAGAATAGGTATTAACTCTTCTTTAAATGTTTGATAGGATTCACCTGTAAAGCCACCTGGCCCTGGAATTTTGTTTTTTGCGAATTTTTTGATTACTGATTCAATTTCTTTGCCATTAAATGGTCTGTTCCAGTTTTCTGTTTTTTCCTTTTTCAGTTTTGGTAGTATCCATTTCTTCCAGATTGTCTAATTTGTTGGCATATAATTTTACGTAATATTCTCTTACAATTGTTTGTATTTCTGTGGTGTTGGTTGCTATTTCTCCTCTCTCATTTGTAATTTCATTTATTTGGATACTTTCTCTTTTCTTTTTTAATATGAGATAGGTCTGGCTAGAGGTTTATCAATTTTATTAATTTTTCAAAGAACATGCTCCTACTTTCATTGACCTGTTCTATTGTTTTGTTTTGTTTTGTTTTGTTTTTAGTTTCTACATCATTTATTTCTGCTCTGGTCTTTATTATTTCCTTCCTTCTTCTGGCTTTAGGCTTTTTTTGTTCTTTTCCTAGTGCCTTTAGGTGTAAGGTTAGGTTGCTTATTTGATATTTTTCTTGCTTTTTAAGCAATAGGCTTGTATTGCTATTTACCTCCCTCTTAGGACTGCTTTTGCTGCATCCCACAGTTTTGAGCCATTGTGTTTTCATTTTCATTTGTTTCCATGTATTTTTATATTTCTTCTTAGATTTCCTGGCTGTCCTATTCATTGTTCAGTAGCATGCTGTTTAACCTCCATGTATTTGTGGTCTTTCCCATTTTTTTTTCTTATGATTGACTTCTAGTTTCATAGCACTGTGGTCAGAAAAGGTACATTGTATGATTTCAGTCTTTTTGCATTTGTTGAATACTGATTTGTGACCTAATATGTGATCTATTCTGGAAGAAGTCCCATGTGCATTTGCAAACAATGTGTTTTATCATCATTCAGTAGATGCAGAAAAAGCATTTGAGAAAGCACAACATCCATTCATGATAAAAATCATCAACAAGCTAGGTTTAGAGGGAACACACCTCAATATAAGAAAGGTCATCTATGAAAAACCCACAGCTAACATCACCCTCAGAGGGGAATAACTTCAAGCTTTTTCTCTATGGTCAGGAATAAGATACATATGCCCATTCTCACCACTGTTATTTAACATAATACTGAAAGTCTAGGCTACAGCAATCAGACAACAAAAAGAAATAAAAGGCATCCAAACTGGCATGGAAGAAGTAAAACTTCCACTATTTTAGGATGGCAAGATACTTTACCCTATATAGAAAACCCAAAAGACTACAAAAAAAAAACAAAACCCTACTAGAATTGATAAATGAATTCAGCAAAGTCATAGGATACAAAATCCATGTGCAAAATCTGTTGCCTTTCTACACAACAATGATGAAGCAGCAGAAAGTGAAATTAAGAGAACAATCCCAATTACAAATCACCAAAATCAATAAGATACCTAAGAGTAAACTGAACCAAAGAGGTAAAGGAGCTGTATTCTGAAAATTATTTAAAAAATTGTTTAAAGAAATTGAAAATGACATGAAGAAATGGAAAGATATTCCATGCTCATGGATTAGAAGAACATTGTTAAAATGTTTATATTACCCAGGGGCGCCTGGGTGGCTTAGTCGGTTGAGCGTCCGACTTTCACTTAGGTCATGATCTCGCGGTTCGTGGGTTCGAGCCCCGCGTCGGGCTCTGTGCTGACTGCCAGCTCAGAGCCTGGAGCCTGTTTCAGTCTGTGACTCCCTCTCTCTCTGACCCTCCCCTGCTCACGCTGTCTCTCTCTCTCTCCTAGAAATAAAACATTAAAAAAAAAATTAAAAAAAAAAACTTACAAAAAAATGTTTATATTACCCAAAGCAATCTACATATTTAATGTGATCCCTATAAACACACCAACAGGATTTTTCACAGAGCTAGAACAACTAATCCTAAAATTTGTATGGAACCACAAAAGACTGTGAATAGCCAAAGCAACCTTTGGCTATTGAAAAAGAAAATCAAAGATGGGTGTATTACAATTCTGGATTTCAAGTTATATTACAAAGCTGTAGTGATGAACACAGTATGGTACTGGCATAAAAATAAACACATAAATCAATAGAACAGAATAGAAAACTCAGAAATGAACCCACAAGTATATGGTCCATTAATCTTTGACAAAGCAGGAAAAAATATCCAATGGGAAAAAGACAATTTCTTCAACAAACTGTGTTGGGGAAACTGGACAGCTCATGCAAAAGAATGAAACTGGACCATTTTCTTACACCATACCCAAAAATAAATTCAAAAGCAATTAAAGAACTAAATGTGAGACCTTAAACCATAAAAATCCTAGAGGAGATCTTATACAGTAACCTCTTTAACATCAGCCTTAGCAACTTGTTACTAAATGTCTCCTAAGGCAAAGGAACAAACAAACAAACAAACCTTTGATACATCATCAAAATAAAAATTTCTGCACAGTGAAAGAAACAATCAACAAAACTAAAAAGCAACCAATGGGGGGCGCCTGGGTGGCTTAGTCGGTTAAGCGACCGACTTTCACTTAGGTCATGATCTTGCAGTTCGTGGGTTCGAGCCCGGCGTCGGGCTCTGTGCTGACTGCCAGCTCAGAGCCTGGAGCCTGTTTCGGATTCTGTGTCTCCCTCTCTCTCTGACCCTCCCCTGCTTGCGCTGTCTCTCTCTCTCTCTCTCTCTCTCTCTCTCTCTCCTAGAAATAAATTAAAAAAACATTTAAAAAAAATAAAAAATAAATAAATAAAAAGCAACCAATGGAATGGGGGAAGGTATTTGCAAATGACTTCTCTGATAAAGTGTCTAAAATATACAAGGTTCTAAAGAACCTTATAAAACTCAACACTGCACAAACAAATAATCCAATTAAAAATGGGCAGATGACCTGAGCTGAAGTTGGACATCTAACACACTGAGCCAACCAGGTGCCCTGGGTTAATAACTGTTTTAATAGCTCAATCTGGGATACACAGATTAGAAAAAAATTAGTATCAGTTTAAATATTTAGTTCTACTACCTTTTGCAATAGATTCAAAAACATCAAATGCCTAGGAATAAATGTAATGAAAGACATCTAAGACCCCTACATTAATAACTACAAAACCTGGAGACAAATGAGTTCATATATAAGAGGATTCAATCTCCGTTCTCCCCAAGTTTATCTAAATATTGAAGGCAATCCCAACCAAATCACAGCAGCTAGTCGGTTTTTTTCCCTAGAATTTGATCATCTTATTCTAAACTTACATGTCAATACAAAGAAATAGAAAAGCCAAGATTATCTTAAAGAATAAAGTTTACTCTATCAGATTTAAAACTTTCTGTAAAGCTATACTAATTAAGATAGTGTGATATTGGCATAAATATAAATAAAAAGGTCAATAAAAGCAAATAGAGTGTAGAAATCGACCTACACATATATGGTCACCTTATTTTTAATATTGACATCAAAGCAAATTTATACAGAAAAAAAAGTTCTTGCTTTCAATAAGTGGTCCTAGAGTAACTGGGGATTAAATAAAATCAGTAAAAAATTGTCATGCCTAAATAGAAATTGTTTTTGTATGAATTTCTGTGCTGGGAGAGAGTAGGAATACCAATCCAAAGAGGAAAAGAAATGATATAATGTGTGAAAATGCTATCAGATAACCTATTCATATTTTAATGGATTATAGTATTATTTCTGTTTCATTAACTAAATTTTTAAAAATGATGTAAGAGTTTTATTTTAAAATGTCAACATGTATACAATACTAGCAGCTGCATCCTTTTTAGCTGATTAGACATAGGATGAAAACAATTTAGATATTATTCCCTGAAAACAGGGAAGCACATACTTTTCCAAAAATTCTTTAAGCGATCACAAACTAAAGTATTTTGAATATCTAATATGTGCCAGACACAGTATAAGGCTGACATAATAGTTAACAATAAAAGCAAGCAATAGTTAATGTTTTTGTTTTGTTTTGTAGACTCCTCACCAAGCGTAGAGTCCAACTTGGAGCCTGAAATTGGTAAATATGACTCAAAGAATCAAACTGGTTCTTCTGTCTTCAATATGTAAGCATCAAGAAATAAAACCCCGAGTCCCCATCCCCCCCCTCCCCCATATTTTGCCATGATATCTTCTGGTTCCACTTGGAGACAGGGAGGAAGGAAGAGGCACTGGTTCCATTCATCTGTCAGTTCAGTCCTATTTATGTCTCTTTAAAATGACATGTCAACACAGTTTGTCTCCATTTCTACACTAGATATTATGAAATATAAAGACAGAAGTAGAACTTCTTGCCCTCTGAGGACTCACAAAGAAAGGGGTCAACATGAACATAAATACCAATTTCAGAGAGACTGTGATATTGTTGAAACCTATGTGTCATGCTATCTTCCATCCCTTTCCTTTCCCCTACTCTTTTCCTTTTTCTTTCCCTTCCTTCCTTGTCAAAACTGAGGTATTTCAAATGCCCCTCCTTGTAAGGCAACATTAAGGTGAACCTTCTGTGATCTGTGGAGATAAATCCATGCCATGGATTAAATGAATGAAAACCACTGTGCTTCAAGAGAGCCCTTAAATGACCTTTCATTGTCCCAATTTGTACTCCCCAAGGGGGTCCCCTAACTTCTTGTTTGTGCTTGGTTATGGGTTATGGGTAGTCAGCCTGTATGAAGTCAATGCTCCTAGCTAACCTTAATCACTCCCACCTTCCTGTGATCTCAACTCATTCCATAAATATTAAATACCTTTTGTGACTTCTTGCTATGTCTCTAGCTTTTTGAAGAGATCCAAAGCACTTGCCTGGTTTATTGAATACTTCATACACAAAAGTACTTTGATGCAGCTTTACAGAAGTACGTGACCTCTAAGTGTTCTCAACTTAGTTGAGAAGACAAGAAAAATGCTCAGAGAGAGATTTTCTAAACACAGGTTACTGATAAGTGCTGACAAATGATACTGACAGACATGCTTTAGGATTCCCTGGAAGGTAAAATCAATGGTGAGTGCAGTGGTCCAAGAAGGCATCATTGAAGATGTGGATTCTAGGCATATATTAATAACATTTCTACTTTCCCACTCTGTTCCCATTCTTTTCCTCCATGACAGTCTGCTTTCTGTTCTCTCCCATTCTCTGGGATGGGAGAGATGCATTCTTCTTTCTGTACTATTCACTGTTACATCTCTATCACTAGGATAATTCCTGGCCCATTATGGGAGTACAGGAAATATTTATTGAATGCCAATAGCTCAGGATATCTGAGCTATAAGAAATCATGGAGACCATTGCTTTTATGAATAAGGTCCACAGAGACTGAGAAACTGGCCCAGGACCATACCACTTACAGAATTAACATGTGGAGTCAGCAGGCTGGATGCCCTGTTCATCTGACTATGGGTATAGTGATGTCTTCACCAAGTCCTGCTTCCCCCTGTTTATATTCAAATCAAATAGAGATTCCCTTTTCTGTGTAAAAGTCACCTTTGTACCACTGTGGGGTTCAATCCACTTACCTGGCTTTTAGCTTCTGAAGTGAGCCAAGACTCCTTTTATCACTATCCAATGGCCAAAGCTATTTTGGAGAAGAAAATCAGGCCCAGCAGGCATGTTCCCTATCTTATTGCTCTGCAGGCTGCTTTGCAGAAAGAAAAGAAGCAAAGAGAAACAAAAGCTGAAAAGGGCCAAACGATTACATAATTGACATAAGAGAGTTAGTAAGGATAAAGAGGGTTCCAGTGGAGGACAGTGATTATTTTGAAGAGTGAAATGGATGGACTAAGAAATGAAATCTTTTTTTTGGCGGCAGGGGGGGCGGGGGGGGGGGGAAGGCGAACAATGCGACTGTACTATTTACCCAGTATTAGAGACCATGGAAGGCAAATATTCACTTTTCATAGATGTCACGTTTTTTAAACCTTGGGACAGTATCAATTGTTCTGCCTAATTAGAAATGTCAGTTTAATGTTCATTGAAAACAAGACTTCTTAAAAAACCATAGAAGAGTTCAAAAAGAAGAGAAATATGTCCAATGTGAAAAAAATTAAAAATAAGTCCATTATCATATATAAAGGAATATCTTTGCTGATAATAACAACTTATGATGTTGAGTTGCTGAAACTCAAATGACAGTAAGTGACGTGCCTGAAGCATGGCTAGTGCTAGGAAATCAGTCAGGACTATATATGGCAGCATGTAGCGGAAATCCATCAATGAGTGGCTTAAAAGGTAGGAGGTGTATTCTTCTCACAGAGCAAGAAGTTTTTCAGGAAACGGTATAGGGCTAGTACACAAGCTCACGGAAGTCAGTTTCTATACTCCTCAGGATGCAGTTCCCATTATCATCACAAGGGAGCTGCTGAACTTCCAGATGCTGTGTCCTATTTCCAGGCAAGAAGGGAAAAGAAAAGAGCAAGAAGAGCATACTGGCCCTTAAATCAGAAAAAGAGTATTTGAGGGCACCTGGGTGGCTCAGTCAATGACTCTTGGTTTCATCTCAGTTCATGATCTCACAGCTTTGTGAGCCCGTGTTGGGCTCTGCCCTGACAGTATAGAACTTGCCGGGGATTCTCTTCTCGAACTTTCCCTTTGTCTCTGCCCCTCTCCCACTCATGCAATCCCTTTCTCTCTCAAAATAAATAAACTTTGGAAAAAAAAAAAAAGACAAAACAAGACAAGAAAAGCAGTATCTCTTCCAGAAGGCTTCTGCTTACATTTCACTGGCCAGAATAACGTCAGGGGGCCATTTCTAGCAGCAAGGAAATCTAGAAATGTAACTTCTTTTGAGCCAAGCACACTGACAACCTGGATAGTGTTATCAGAACAGACAAAAGAGAGAATGAACTTGTGGTAGGCATACAGGAGTGCCTGCTACAATTAAAAAGGGTCATTGTGAAATGTAGAAACCAGAAAGTCCTAAACCAAATAGCACGTGTCTTTCTTCATGTCTTAAATGAGCCCTTACTCTGTCCATATCCATTCCCTGGACACTTGAAGAGAGACAAATAAACAACACCAACCTTCCCATTAAATGTACTCTTTGCATACTGAGGAAAATTAGGACTGTCACCAACAGGCAAGACTTGCTGGGAAGATAGTTAATATAGGGTGTGGTCAATGAATGAATATACAGAGAACTTCAGGCTAATAGAGAGGTTTCATGTTAAAAGAGATATCTGAGCCTCTCTGTCTGCCTTCTCATCCGGCACAGCAATCCCTGACTCCCACAGCTAATCCTCATGCATATAACTGGGGTCTCCTGTGAGAAACAAGGACTATCCAGACCCTCACTGCCATCATCAGACCAGCGGCATCAGCTCTTGACTTAGAAACACTGATCTAGACGTTTCCACTTCCAAAATACAGCTCTGTTCATTAGAAAAGATCACGCACACGTTGCCTTAGAAATATATTTCTCTACACCTCCATTGATGCCCAAGGCATGGGTTCAAATACAACAGAACTACAGAAGTTCTATCCCTAATATTTCTCTTCTAAAGTTTCTCCTGAATACTCTCTATTGTATTTACTCTCACAGCCCTCACACCCTGGTGATTCTGTTTGTGATGTGCTCTACCTTTGCCCAGAAAGTCTATCCCTAGAAGGGGCACCTGGGTGTCTCAGTCAGTTAAGTGTCTGACTCTTGGTTTCGACTCAGGTTGTAATCTCATGGTTCATGGGATAGAGCCCTGCATGGAGCCCTGTGCTGACAGTATGAAGCCTGCATGGTATTCTCTCTCTGACCCTCCCCTGCTTGTGAACTCTGTCTCTCAATCTCTCAAAATAAATAAACATTAAAACAAATTAAAAAATTTGTCCCCAGAAACCCACACAGCACCACAAGGTGCATCTGTTTACAATGGTGGAGAAGGGAGTCATGTGACTCACTGCCTTTTTAGTTCTTCTCCCAGGGGATGAGTACTTTAGTCACAATGACACTGGTTGAAAAGGCTTTTCAATCAAGCGCCATGTCTATATCATCTCCTCTCCTCTCCTTTCCCTTGTAATGTCCCTCTAATCCTCACCCACCCTTCCCTCCTCCCTCCTCCATATAATTCTATCCTCCAGTCATGCCATTTTTATTTCTGTTATTCTCAATTAAGTGTTCTGGTATGAATACCCCTGAAGCTAGGTTGCCACAACTGAAGAAGTGCAAAAGGCTCCTCTGTTGAAGGTTAAGAAAAGGAAACTCCAAATGTGGCTCAGGTGGGGTTAACTGCTCCAACCAAAACTCTTAATGGCTGCTCTTTGCAACAGAAATCCTTTCTCTCATTTGCCTCCATTTGCCCTGCCAATCAGTTCCCTCCTATTTTGGTATTAAGATATCTTCTGGAGCACAGGGCGTGAACACTGTGTCCGTCGGTGAACACTGCATGTAGAATGAAATTCTTTCAAGTTTAAGCAATTTCCTAAATTAGGCTCTTCTGCAAACTATATTCATTCAAGCCACTGAGATATTATTTAGTACCTTGCTGCTCCAGGACACTAAATAATGTCACATTTTCAAAGCATAATGCCATTAGAGTTTATAAAGCACTTTCATTGAGGTTATCTCATTCAATCTTGGCAACAGCTCAGTGCACTAGGTAGAACTGGTGTGTAATTACTGTTTTGTAATGATATGGATACCCCACTTTTGAGGTCACCTGGTATCTAAGTTAGAGGAAGAGGTAGGCCTGGAAAATCTGTCACCTAACTTATTTGTTCAGAACTTATCCCACAGTGACATGAAAAAATAAAGAGCTTGAATTAGGGGACCTGTGGTCTTTGATTGTATTGTAGGTATTTTAATTTAAATCTATTCAGTGCAACTGGGCATACATGGCCTGGCTATACTAGAAAGTAGGGAAGAGTTAACAAGATTATAACCAGAGTGATATGTCATATATTTGAAAAAAGAACACAGTTGTACTTTTATCGCATTTATGGTGAATTACCCCATAATTCCATTAAGATAGAAAAGGGGGCACCTGGGTGGCTCAGTTGGAAGAGTGTTCAGCTTGGACTCAGGTCATGATCTCACAGTTTGTGAGTTCGAGCCCGTCAGGCTTGCTACTGTCACCCTGTCAATACAGAGTCCACTTTCTATCCTCTGTCCCCTTCTCTCTGCCTCTCCCTTGCTTGTGCTTTCCCAAAACTAAATAAATACTCCAAAAAAGAAAGAAAACAGTAATAGCTGTTGGGTGATCCATTTAGTCTTACACTGCCATGACTAACTTTTTGTCCTTTACTGCTTAAAAATTAAGTCACCTCCCCCAACTGCTTATTTTGCTATTCATCAGAGGCTTGAAAATCTTAATGGAGAAATAGAAAATGCTACTGATTGATGAAAAAGATAATTCTGGCTATGATAAAGATACTTTAGGACCTGAGCATTTTGCTGGAACAAGATTAACTAGATTCCTTTGGGAAAGACATAATCATATTTGAGCCTCTTGAACACTCTAGTTTTATCTTCTGAAGCACTAATACATGTACTGTCCTAATAGGATTAATGAAATTACTTTTCCAAAGGAAACACATTTGTTGAAATCTTAAAAAAAAAAAAAGTCAGCTCTAGATCTGATATCATTTGGGGAGAATTATAGTGGGGTAACATATATGGTTAGGAAGAAGTTACAAATATCCCAGTTGCCTGGTATTCTATACAATAGATCAACTGAAGATACATTTGTCTCATAATAAACTCAAAACAGCTTAATTAGATGAAGTACAGAGCTCTCCTGAGATTTTTTACAGTACTTACTATCATTTCAAGAAATGGCATATTTCCATAAACCTATTAAATAATAAATCATGCCAGCATCCACTAAACATGCAAAGTAATGAACTAAGAGGATATCTGGGGGGCCAAGCAAATGTCCCTTTACAATTGCTATAAGAAAAGTATGCACTGAAAGATCCCAGTTAAGGAATACTTACTGTTGAAGGAGTGGCCTATTAAAACATTTACTACAAGCACAATTAGCATTTAATTCAAGTTTTAAAAGCCTGGGAATCAACCAACATCAAACCCAGTTTGAATCAACTACTACCGGTTCGCATTCCAATGACCAAGTAGAGCTGAGTTTACAATAAGATGTAAACGCCCACCAGTAGAAATTATTTGAGCAGTTACAGATTACTGACAGGAAGACCTCTATCTAAAATATCTTCAATATTCATTACATTTCACTAACCTCGAACACATAAAATGGCTCATTCATTCAGCTATCTAGGTAGGTTCAAGACATTGATTCACTGGCACCACTTTATTGTTGTTATCAGCCTACAAATTTTCAACTTAGCTCAGCCTTAACTTACAAATAACTTTAAAGAGATAGGACTCTGAGGACCAACTTGTCTTAAATTAAAAGCCCCAATCCCTACATAGCAAACATTTTCAAATACAGCCCTTGATCCCAAAACTCTCCCTCATAACTAAGCTCATTCAACATGCATCAGGGTTCCAATTGAGGGTAATATGGAAGTCAGGCAGAAGATAAAAAGATGAAGAACCCTCATAGAGGCTGTCTCCTATAACCCTGCAAATATTGAAAAGGGGAGGAAGGAAGGGCCAGGAGATGTCCGCTTTTCTGTTATAAACTGGGATGTTAAATGTGCTGAATATTGATTAGATGATCAATTAAGTAAGCGTCTAGTAAATGGTAGGTATTCAATTAATATTAACATCAAGGTGAGAAAAAATGGGAATCACAGAGAAAAGAAAACTTTGCCCCGATGAGTAGGCTAGAGACTGAGTTTGGCTAGAGCATCATGCCTGTTTTGAAGAAGGGAAATGAAAGTAAACTCTTACACCAAGACCTTAGTTATTTCCAAAGTAATACAGCAACTCTCAAATGTGAAATTAATGCCCCTCTGCTTACCCCCATGCATGTTAAAGCAAATTAAATTTCATGCCAAATCACCCAGGCAGTCAGTAAGCAGCACAATTTCAATCTCTAGGATTTAGGCTGATTGCTCTAAAAATATAATGCACCAACTGGGTAGCATTGAAGTCTAACATGGTCCTCTTTAATCATTTCTCTTGACAAGTTGTTTTCTGAGGAATGTGGTCACTGTGAACTCTAGGTTAACTCATCTCATGGAAGTGAGGGAGTTTATTTCCACCTGCAGCCCAGACACAGCATGGAATCAAAAGCTGATCTGGTAAGGACATGGATGTCTTCCCCTGGTAGAGGCAAGCATCACATTTAGGTTCTACTCACCTGACAACAAAATGTTTCCTAGTTCAAAGAGCCAATTTCATCTACATGGAGAAATAAAAGAATTTGGTCCCCATTTTCATCATATTTAACCATATTTGCAGCTTGATTGTGTGTTTATTTCATTTTTAATCTGAATCCTACTTGCTGTAGTTAGAATTGATTTCCCTTTATTCTTTTCTCAATGACTGTATGAATCCTAACAAAATTCATATCAATGACTGTTGGAGTTCATCACAAGGAAGGCTAATGATCAGACTCATTTGTTTCTTTAGGTTAAGCTTCAGGTCATCTGAAATAGGAGTTTAAATCCTGCATTATGCCTTATTTGGAGATGTTTCCAGAAGCACTGCCACAGGAGGCTTCATACTGAACTTAAGTCCCTGTTTTGAAATGCAAAGCATTGCATTCCAACACCTACAAGAACTTTATTGTGCTGAGGCTGGCACTGATATTCAGAGGGCCTCAAATTCCAACATGGTTGAATATAGTCATTGAGGGGATGCACTGATTGCTATTAAGACAATGCCAATGTTCATATTGGCTTCAATTGCTTTAATACATTCACTCACTTAATTGTTATTAAACCTATAAGGTATCAAGGTGCCTGAGTGGCTCAATTGGTTAAGCATCCAATTCTTGATTTTGGCTCAGGTCATGACCTCACAGTTCATGGGATCGAGCCTCACATCAGGCTCTGTGCTGATGGCATGGAGCCTGCTTGGGATTTCTTGAAGCAACAGCTTAACTAATATTTGATCTTCAACACTGACATGTTTATATATATGTATATATGTGTAATTACTTCATAGTAATTTTAAGAAATATCAATTATAAGGGATTTTTATCTAAATACTGGTACAGTTTTAAAGAACCTAATGAATAAGAATGCTACAATATAATAAGCTTCCCCAATTCATTTGGAAATCTATGTGACTCAGTTGTCACTGCTGGCATTTTGTGGGTAGAGCCAAAGATTCCAAATTTCCCTCAAAACCTCAGTAGTCCCTCATACTAGCAATGTACCCACTCAAAATGCCAAAAGCACATTTCCACTTACAAAGCACTGCTAGTTCAAAGAGTACCCTCCTCTCACTCCGCAGTTATATTTATATCCAAATGATGCTTCTATGGAACTGAAGATCCATTCTATGGTACTTTCAACACCCTCCTAGAATTCACTGTTGTTAATTAATTATCTTAGCAGATCTTTATAAATATAGACTATGTGAAAATAAACTTCAATTTAGCCCCTGGACTACTCATCACAGTTTTAAATACATAATGTTGAAAGAAAGGTTCTTAATCAAAAAAGATAATACAGAAGAGGGACAATTCAAAGGGAAGAAAAATGGGAGAAGAAAAAATGAACAGGAGAAAGTATGGTATCTAGGGATCTAATCAAGATGAACAATGAAGACAAAGTAGAAGGCAATGTATGCTAGAGAAATACAGGAATACTGGAGGGTGAGGGAGGGGGTTGGTACCTGAGAAGCCAGAGGAAGTAGAGAGGTGGGGAGTTCCCTGCTTCGGTAGATTTTAAGTAACCATAGTGATTGAGAGAACCAGGGATTAGAACATGGGGCAAGAACTTACCTACCAGGATCTCCTTTTTTTACTTTTTCAGGATTTCTGTACAATGTTTAGAATCCTCTATGATGCCAGGAAATACCCTTCCCCTATAAAGGAATGAATCAACAAATCCACAAAGCTGGCTCTTTGCTAACAATCTCTCAGTGTGATGCTCTGGAAACATATGAAACCATTGAGAGCAGAAATGTTTTGAAGCCAAAGTCCTTCTCAGATATACACAAATTCCATCTCTCAAAATAATTCAAAAGAATAAGAAAAACAACCAGATGAAAGAATTTGCTTTTTCAGGCAGAGCAATTCCAGTCTTCATCAGGCAATAAGAACAGGCAGAGACCACAGATGGCATATTCTGGAAGCTATCATTTAACAAAGTCGATGCTTTCCCAATTGATCCAAGTGCCTTTTACGGTTGGCTATGAAGTGGACACCAAAAATTGCAGCAAGCTAATCCATTTGTCCTTTACATTGTGCCATCTGCTGCTCTATGTAATCTGAAAGAATTTTAGGATTTTCCATACCAGCACTTTTGCCTTTCTTTTCTTGTAGCCTGTCTTTCCTCTGTCCCTTCCCTCCATCTGACCAGAGCAATAGCTTTTGGTGAAGCATCTGCTTCTTGGAAATTTTTCCAAGCTACTCTACCTAACAAGCATCTCAAAACCCTGGGCTCCTCAAACCAACCTTTAGCCATTCCTATAACTCTTTTGCTTGCTTATTACTATTTTACATTAGCACCACAGGACATACAGTATCTTTATGCAGTGATGGTTAGTGAAATGCCTTACATGAAATTTTCAAAAGTTACAGAAAAACAAAATAAATCATAACCATTTTTTTTAAGTTTCTATTAATCATTCACAGCTCAGTTTCTTGGGAAACAACATGGGAGAGTGGAAAAGTGTGGGCTTTAAGAATCAGATAAATCCTTGGGGCGCCTGGGTGGCTTAGTCGGTTAAGCGTCCGACTTTCGCTTAGGTCATGATCTCGCGGCTCGTGGGTTCGAGTCCCGCGTCGGGCTCTGTGCTGACTGCCAGCTCAGAGCCTGGAGCCTGTTTCAGTCTGTCACTCCCTCTCTTTCTGACCCTCCCCTGCTCACACTCTCTCTCTCTCTCCTAGAAATAAATAAAACATAAAAAAAAAATTAAAAAAAAAAGAATCAGATAAATCCTATTCAAGTGGCAGATTCAACCTTTGGCTTTTACACGGGCCAGCGGTACAACTTGGGCAATCACTTACCCTTTTGAAATCTTAGCTCTTGCTGCTTTGAGAGCAATAGGAAGAAGTACTGCATCGCATTGGTGGGAGCTTAGATGACAATCTTTTAGACTATACTCTTTCACTCTAAAAGCATATCAGAATATGAGATTCAGATTAAACAAATCTTTTGACTATTTTAGAATACCCATATGAAGCAAAAGTAATCTGAGTAGAAAAAATAGGTAGATAAAATGGTTACAGCAGCAAACAAAAGAGATCATAGCTTCTTTTTGGTGATTCAGAGGACAGCTAATAAAATACTATATAAGTAGATAAAACTCAAAGGGAAACTTATGGCTGATAGAATACCAGGTAACTAACTGAAAGTCTGTTGTAAATATCACCAACTCTGAGATGAGTTCTGCTTCAATTCTAACCCAGGGCCTCTCACACTGCTATATATTACAATCACCCATGGAGCTCTGAAACCCCACCATGGCCAGCTTAAATCCTGTATCAATAAAATCAGGCTCTCTGACAGTAGGACCCAGGTGATTCCAAAGCAAAGCCATGTTTGGAAACTAGGGCTTTAACGTAGCCTTCTGAAAAAAAGTCACCGTGCAAATGAATCACCTGAGGATCTTATTAAACTGTAGTTCTGGGGGCGCCTGGGTGGCTCAGTCGGTTAAGCGTCCGACTTCAGCTCAGGTCATGATCTCCCTGTTCGTGGGTTCGAGCCGCAAGTCGGGCTCTGTGCTGGCAGCTCAGAGCCTGCAGCCTGTTTCAGATTCTGTGTCTCCCTCTCTCTCTGACCCTCCCCTGCTCATGCTATCTCTGTCTCTCTCTCTCTCTCTCTCTCTCTCTCTCTGAAATAAATAAAAACATAAAAATAAATAATATAAATAAAAACAAATTTAAAAAGTGTAGTTCTGAATCATTAGGTGTGGGGCAAGACTCTAGAATCTACCTCCTAAAAACCTTTTAGGGAATGCTGATACTACTGCTCTAAGGTCCCACAATGAGTAGCAAGCTCTAAATTGAAACAATGATTATTGCTCAGTATTCACGTGGATTGTCCAGACACAGTTTATTTCCATTAAGCAGTATGAGCCCAAAGAACATATACCTCTCTTACAATTAGCCCTTGAACCCTCCCTAAAAAATTTACCATGAAAAATTAGCAAGAATCTGAGGCACAAGATGAATTTCGAAGTCAAATATAAGTGAATAAGGTTGGAATATTCCTGTGGCTGCCCCTGTCTTGTGGTGCTGACATTTGCAGGGACATACATGGAACTCAGACACTCAGTTTTCTTAGAAATCTGCATGGTTCTCCCAGGGCGTTAGCTGAATTTCAAGGTAAATGGCATTGATGAGGGCTCACAGAAGTAAAACCACAGAAGTTTGTTTTATAGTGCAGTGTGGGAAAAGTGACCAGGTGTTTACATGAAAGAACTAATCCAACTTAGATTCAACTCATCCCTATGTCCTGCATCTCTGAAGTGAACAACATTTATGATTTTAAGGCCATTTCCAATAGAAGGTGCCAGCACAGTAGAGGGCAGAGTGCTGAATCAGCCACTGCAATGCTCACTGATTGCTTTATAGCACAAGGCTTGGTTTATCTCTAGCAGGAAATATGAGTCCACTGATAGCAGACTATTTACTGTATCAGCTTCTCCGCAGCCTTTAATCAAGCTGGGATCCCAGCATGTAAGTCCAGATCTTCAAATCTTTCTAGCAGAAACATGGTCACTCATAAATCCTTAATTCATAGAGGCCCTTTTCCTTGGGAAGTGCTGAGGGCAAGATTCTGCTCTCACAGAACTTCTTGGCAACAAATGTACCATTTGCTGTTTAACACATGAGGGCACCTACTTGACGATGAATGTGGAGCTTCAAATGGGAAAGGCAGGAATTAACAGTATTTCAATCCTGGCCCTTTTACATAAGCCTCCTCTCAATTACGATCTTGTAGTCATTTCCTCTCTAAGGCTTATGAAAGTTAGAGAAATGCCTTGGGAAGAGAGGAGAGAAAGGAAAATGAGATCCTGGAAGTGGGGGGTGGGGGTGGGGGGTGGCTAAGTATAGGTAAAAAGTTACAAAGTCTTCTTGAAAAATGACTTTCACCTTTCTAAAACTATACTGACAATATTAAGGCCCCACTAGCAAAATGAACAAAGAAAACTCCTGTAGTAGGAATAGCAGTCATCAGATAATAGTAGAGTTGGTTTTACATTTTACCCCTTCTTCTGGGCCAGAGATGATTAGCCAGGAATTCTTGGGCAGATAAAGGGTCCCTGGATGGATTTCAGGGGATATGTTAACTCATAATTTGGGTGCCAAATTATGTATTTGTTGCATTATTTTTCTGGGAAAAGTTTCCATAGGTTTCATCAAATCTTAAAATAGTTCATAGATGTCTGAACTAGAAAAGATGAAAAACTATTCTTTCATTCATTCATTCATTCAGAAAGTTTTTACTTACTCCCTAGTCACTGTCATTCACTGTTCCAAGCACTGAGAATATAGCAGTGAACAAAACGAATATTCATATCTCCTAGAGGCTTGCATTCTTCGCGTAGGGTACAAACAATTAACTAAATAAGTTAAAGAGACAGCATATTTGATGGCAATGAGTACTACAGAGAAAAATAAAGCAGAAAGGAGGAACAGTGAAAGCCAGTGTTTGGGAGTTGTAATTTAAAGTCATATGGGCAGGGTACGTCTCACCTAATAGGTGCCCTTTGAGCAAAGATGGAAGGGAGCAAAGACTAGCCATGAACATACATGGGGTAAGAGCTTTCCAGATACAGCTTTCTTATACAGCTGATATAAAAAGTCCTGAGGCAGGAGCATGCCTGATAAATTCTAAGAATAGCAATGAGGTCAGGGTGCCTGGACATGAATGAAGGAGATAGCAGAAAAGAACAGGAGAGAGATCAAGGTAAGGGGGCCACAGTGTGTGCCAGCTATAGGCTATTGTAATGATTTTGGCTTTTACTATGGATAAGACAGAAAGTCACTGAAGGGTTCTGAGAAGAGAGTGATTCACTCTGACTTACACTTTTTAAGGATCACCGTGGTTACTGTGTTGAGTTTGGTTCTGGAGAAACGATAGCAAAAGTAGAAGCAGGGAGAGACATTTGGAAGTTTAGATGAGAAATGATGGAAACAATAGTGATGGGACATGGCAGGAAGCCGTTAATTACTACATATATTTTCATATGTGATCTGTTGGCTAACATATGGAATGTTAGAGGGAGCCAAACTCCAAGATTTTTGAAATAAAGCACTAATGGGGATATAGTTGTCTTTGATAGATGTGGACACACTGAGTAGGAAGGGCTGACTGAGATTTCCATTTTGGATATGTTAGGTTTGAGATGCCAGTGAAATATCCAAGTGTTTATGTTCAGTGGGTAGTTGGACATAGGAATATGGAGTTCAAGGGGAAGGTCTGGACTGAGGATATAAATTTGGGAGTCAAAAGCATACAGGTAATATTTTTGGCATGACTCTAGATAAGATCACTTGGGGAATGGGTATAGACACAAGTAAAGTTCAAAGACTGAGACCTGGAGCACTTCAGAGTTGAGAGATCAGGGAGATGAGGAGGGCCCTACAAAGATTGGAGGAGTGATCAGTGAAGAATGAGAAAACCAGAAGCTTGTGGAGTTCTGGAAGCCAAGCAAAGAAAGGGTTTCAAGGAAGGGAAAGTGATCGCATGTGCCCCAGCTCTGCCTAGTAAGAGGTGAACTGGCAGGTGCCCATTGGATTTGGGAATGCAGCAACTGTTGGTAACCTTGACAAAAGCAGGTTGGGGAAGAAGCCTGATTGGAGAGGCTTCAAGAGAGAATGCGGGAGGGGAAAAATCAACCAAAGAAAACAAAACTGAAAGCAATTTCTCCTTTAGGGAATTTTGCTAGCAAAGGGAAAGAGAAATAGGAGAATAGCAAGAGGAAAACTAAGGTCAAAGTATATATATATATGTTATATATGTTTGTATGTATATGTGAGAAATAATTAAAAACATGTTAATATACTAATGGAAATAATCCAATCCCCCATAGAATATTGTTAAGGTTTCTTCACAGACCTTACTTACCCTCTCTTTCTGATTTTTAACTGATTTACTTTTAGTCAAAGTGCCAATGGCTAAAGAAGAAACATCACAGCCTACACTTTTAGTAATTCATTTTACTGGTTCAAAACACTTATAATCAGAAGTGGCCTCAAGTTCTCTTTTTCTTTTAAATAACTATAAGTTTGGTAAATTTGCTTTATCCTTGTATTCTTTATTCTCAATCTACAAGATAAGAGGATCTAAGAAATAGTAACACTCATATTTCTTGGCAATCCATAAAAGTAGCATTCTGGGGGCAAGTGACACAAACCCAGAGGATGATCAAACTTCCCTATTATAAAATTGTTTTAATTGTTTTTCTCTATAGACATAGAACACTGGGGATTTTTCATGTTGTTTTTATTGAAAGTCATCAGATGTAAAATGACAAAGTCAATCAAATGGTATTCACAAAGTTCCCTTAATAAATGGATGATCTTAAGAGACAATCCTTCTTTTTTTTAATGTTTATTTATTTTTGAAAGGATGTGACTTAGTGTTATGGGTTGAACTGTGTCCCTGCGAAAGATATCAGAGTCCTAACCCTCAGTACTTGTGAATATGATTTGTTCTGGAAATAGTCTTTACAGATGTCCAAGTTAAGATCATCAGAGTGAGACCTAATACAATATGACTGTGCCCTTGTAAGAAGCGGGAAGTTAAACACAGAGCAGACATGAATAGATGGAAGATGCTGTGGAGACACAGAGAGAAGGCCATTTGTAAGCCAAGGAACACTGAGGCCACCAGAAGCTTTAGGGGAAGAGTAGAATTCACTCTCCCTTGCAGCCCACAAGAGGAACCAGCCCAGCCATGATGGTGCCACAGCTTGATCTCAGATGTCTAGACTTCATAACAGTGAGACGATAAACTTCTGTTACTTAAGCCACTCAGTTTGTAATGTTTTGTTACGGCAGCCCTATAAAACGGACATACCAGCAAATATGATGTACTGTGTTTTGTAAACATTAAACAGGTAAACAAAAACAAACAAAATCACTGTGCTCTGCATTTTTTTCTTGTAATTTGAAATTTTGTATTAAAGTCAAGAGTTGCAATTGCTTTTTCCAGGTGTTTTAAGCATTTTATTTGCTTGAAAATGAACTATGTTTACAAGCAGGGGGTACAGGAAACTTATAAAATAAAATTTGTCAGTATATTTTGGCTGTTAATTTCAGGATCACTGTGACTGCTTGCTTCCTGGTAAAGCCAATTTGGTAATACTGCCAATTAGCTTTTAGAGCAGCAGTTTTGTTTATTTACAAGGAGAGCCGACTTCCAAGTTCTAGTTGAATAAATTCATCATAAGGAATTAGAGTGCTTAATTTTAGATACCCCTACCCATTTTCTGGATGGCTCAACTCCAGGAGGGACTATTTGTTGATATTTATATATTTTTTTCATTAAGTTTATTTATTTATTTTGAGAGTGAGACAGAGAGAGCAAACAGGGGAAGGGCAGAGAGAATCCCAAGCAGGCTCCACGCTGTCAATGCAGAGCCTGATGGAGGACCTGTACTCATGAACCAAGAGATTAAGGCCCAAAACTGAAATTAAGAGTCAGATGCTCAACCTACTGAGCCACCCAGGCACTCCAAAAATTATTTTTATAGATATGATGCACATATCATAAATTCACCCAAAGTGTACAATTCAGTATACACATAGTTGTGCAACCATCCTCACAATCTTAAATTTGAAATATTTTATCATGCCAAGAGGAAACCCCTTACCCAACAGTAATCATTCTCCATTTCTTCCCTTACCCCAGCCACAGGCAACTGCTAATCTACTTTCTGTGTTTTAATATGACTCTTCTAGATATTTCATTTAAGTGGAATCATACAACATGTCCTTTCTGATTACCTTATTTCACCTACCATAATATTTTTAATGTTTGTTTATATTGTAGCATGCATCAGTACTTCATTATGTTTATTATCAAATAATATTCCATTCCATGAATATACATTTATTTACCTAGTCATCAGTTTATGGACATCCGTGTTCTTTTCAATTTTTGGTTATTTTTGATAATGCCATTTTTCACATCAAGGTATAAGTTTTTTATGTAGACGTATGTTTTTATTTCCTATGGATTATACTTAGGGATGGAATTACTGGATTATATCAAAATTCTATTTAGCAAGTTGAGGAACTACCAGACTGTTTTCCAAAGCAACTACACCATTTTACATTCCCATCAATAATAATCAGTGTTCTAACTTCTTCATATCCTTTCCAACACTGATTATTGTCTGTCTTTTTTATTATAGCCATTCTAGTGGGCATGAAGTAATATCTCATTGTGGCTTATATTTACATTTTCCTAATGACTAGTGATGTTAAACATCTTTTCATGTACTTACTTGTCATGTGCAAGTCTTTGACAAGATAGTGTCAAAATTAAATTAAACTGGTGGATGCCTAGCCCAGTTAGTGTCAGAGAGTAGATAATTGGTTGTTGTTGTTGAAAGAATCCCACAAAGTCTTTGCTCATTTTATAACTGTGCTATTTAATCTTTTCATGATTAAGATTCTAACAGTTCTTTATTCTAGACATAAGTCTAATGTCAGATATATGACATGATATGCAAATATTTTCCCCATTGTATATTCTCTTTATTTCCTTGATGGCATAATTTGAAGCTTAAAAGTTTTTAATTTTTTTAACATTTATTCATTCTTGAGAGACAGAGCATTAGTGAGGGGGGAGGGGCATAGAGAGAAGGAGGCAGAATTTGAATCCAGCCTCTGAGCTGTCAGCACAGAGCCAACGCAGGGCTCGAACCCAGAAACCATTATATTATCACCTGAGCTGAAGTCAGACACTTAACCAACCAAGCCATCCACATGCCTCAAAAGCTTTTCATTTTGATAAAGTTTAATTTATGTATTTTCATATTCTAAAAAACTATTTCTTAACCCAAAGTCACAAAAGTTTATCACTATGCTTTTTTTCTGTAAGTTCAATAGTTTTAACTCTTACATTGAGGTCTATGATTCTTTTTAAATTAATTTTGCATATAATGTAAGTGAAAAGTTTATTGATCATTTTTAAAATATTCCATTTAGATCAAGAAGATGTGGTTTATCTATACCATGGAATACTACATGGCAATGAGAAAAAATGAAATCTGGCCTTGTGTAGCAACATGGATGGACCTTGAGGGTGTTATGCTGAGCGAAATAAGTCAGGCAGAGAAGGACAAATACCATATGTTTGCACATATAGGAGGATTAGGAGGAACTTAACTGAGGACTATGGGGGAGAAAAGGGGGGGAAATAGTGGGGGAAAGGGAGAGAGGCAAACCATGAGAGACTCTTGAATGCTGACAAAAACTGAGGACTGATGGATGTGGAGGGGGGAGGGGGGATGGGCACGGAGAGGGTTACTTGTGGGGATGAGCACTGGGTGTTATATGGAAACCAACCTGACAATAAACTATTTGTAAAAAATAAATAATAAATAATAAATAAATAAATAAATAAATAAATAAATAAAAATGAAATATTCCATTTAGCTTCTAAATCATTGCTAACCAAAATGTCAAATATTTATAACCTGGCCCCCAAAGTCCTATATGCAATTGTCAGCAAGAGCAATCAAGTAAACTAGCTTTATGTCTTGTACCAGAGATAGAATGAGAGTCTAAGCTTGAGGTCAGGAAACTCTGATGTGATCACCATTGCATGGCTAACGGTCTGTATATCATTACCTTTATACATTCAAGTATTCTTGTTGGTTTTCTTGAATGAGACATAAAATGGGAAAATATCTAATTCTCCATCCCCCTTCCAGGGGAGAATTAGGAAGATCAAAGAAAATTTTGAATAGGAAAGCTCTTGGAAAATGAGACCATTGCAAGAGGTTATTCACAACAATCAGAATTTTGCTACATGCCTCTCTTAAAAACTATAATGCTGTAGGGAACAAAAGGTCACAGGAGACCTCATTGAAAGGTATTTCTTGTGATCCTTCCCTACATGGTCTACACAGATAAGCAGTTTCAAGAAGTTCCTTCCCAAGGAGATGCTGGTGTAGAACCAGGCTTGGGAATCATAGGTTGCACTGACCTAACCACAGGACTCCTCTGTGAATTGCAGTTATTATTCACATCCAAAAAGAATTGAGCAACTTACTGACAGGTGTAGTGTGCCTTTAAATGATAAAGATTGCATGAAACAGATTAACCTTGTCAGTCAAAAGAAGAAGAAAAAGACAAAAAAAATCTTAGTCATTTTGCCTTAAATTACTTGTGTGTTTGATAAAAAAAAAAAAAAACCGCTTCATACACTTTGTAAGCACCACAGCTGACATTGACAAGAAGCTATATAAATAACCTGGTGGTACCCGAATGTAGAAATATCATCCTTAATTAATAATGTCTTGGAAATCAGTCCCCCAAGGATGCAAAAGAGTCACTGAAGATCATGCTGATGGAAAACATCAAAATCAAACATCTTCAAGTGTTCTAACCTTAATAATCCCTCTGGCTCAAATTCATGCTTTGTCTGATTCTTTATTCTTACTGAATAGTCTGTTTCTTATTCTTTCCTCTCATGCCCTTATTAAAATTGTCAACCCCTTGAAGACACAATCTAGCTTTACTCTTCTTTTGCATCTCCAGTAGTACCTAGCCCACAGTAGGCATTTGATTAGTAGGAGCCAAGCAGTTGAAGCAGCAGGTATAAATGGAGCTCACTGTACATCCTATCAGGTTATAAAGGGGAATATACAACTATATTTGGAGAAAAACATGAGTCCTAAATGCATAAAAGAGGGAATAACAGAAAACAGGTTTCTGTTACAGAGTAGGGATAAAACTTACGAAAAATATCCATGTCACCTTATGTAAAATGCATTTGCAGAGCTGGATTATCATATTTTGTTTTTTTCTTATGTAATGTGAGTCTGTAAAGATACCTTCTCCCCACCCAAATACATCCTAATAAAAAATCAAATATATATAAATCAAATATATATACTTTTAAGTTTATTTATTTATTTTGAGAGAGAGCGAGAGAGAGTGAGTGAACAAGCAGAAGAGCAGAGAGAAAGAATCCCAAGCAGGCTCCACATCAGCAGCTTGGAGCCTGATGTGGGGCATGAACTTAGAACTGTGAAATCATGACCTGCACTGAAACCAAGAGTCAGATGCTTAACCGACTGAGCCATCTAGGTGCCCCAATAAATATAAAATATCTGTGTGTTGACATCTGTGACAGAGACCTCATTAATATACAAGCTAGCTCAGTGCCATAATCTACCCAGCTGCACCTCAGAGTTTCTAAATCATGGTTTGGGGATGACTCTGTAGCCATAACATATTTCATTCCCTGCATTTGGAAAACAGTTGATTAGTGCGTGTGTGTGTGTGTGTGTGTGTGCACACACGCACACACACAATTATGTTATTAGTGAAAGTGGTAATCCACCACATGTCCACCTCAGCACTCCCTGTTTATACACTTCCAGAGAGATTTATCTCTTCAGCTACTGGCCAATAGAGAGGAAATACCATTCATTGTGCCATTCTGGCATAAAGTACAGTGAAGTAGACTCATCAGAAGTGCACTAAAAATAGCCAGCTCTGATTGTAATCACGGAGAGACTGTGCATTTCTGTTCATCTTGATGTTCTGTTTCACTTTAAATTTTTTTCCCTCCGTTGTTCTTATTCTTTTGGACTGTGCTCTATCCCAAAGCTATGGAATTCCCCATCCTGCCTGGTGATTTGAATTCTAACCACAAGCTTAGCTCCCTCAAATCATTAGGCAAACCACCAAGACTGCAGTAAGCTGGCCTCACTCACTTTCTTCTGTATGTTGATCATTTAGAGTTTTCATTAGAGCATTTGGAGCTTTTTGGCAAGAAAAAAAAAAAAAAAGAGTAGCTTCCACACCAGCCAGTGGTCCATGCAGGTCTCTGGAGTTAGCCAGTTAAAGTTGCCAAGGGAGAAGGCCTAAATGTGTGCTTTTTAAATGCAGGGTCAGCACTGATGAACTTGCACCCAACACAACCACCATCACCACATTCATACCGAGCTTCCACAGCCAGCAACTTGATGTTATTTGCACTGCTCTCCCATTCCTCATCTTGGACCATCTGCCTTGGCTGAAGGCCCAGCTGTTTGAAATGTTCTGTTTTCTCCAAAACGGTTTTCTGGATCTCCCACAGAAAGACTTCCAGAATATTCCCTTTCCATTCTTTCTCCCTCCCGCTTCTCTGCTTTAATAACAAGCTATAATACCTTTCACGATTTTACTGCTGTCCATAAATTCTGTTCCATGAAGCCAGCTGGGGTGCTGGCCTTTGGCTGCCTTGAGCCTGCTACTGCTCTCCGCTCTGACCAACAGACCTCCCTTAGTGGGGTGAATTCGGTTACAAGAAGGCGCTGCACCAAGTGCTCCTATGATTCATCTTTACCTTCTGATGTGAGGGATTGGCAGTGAAGATGCTTCCAGGTTCTCCTCGCTGTTGGTACTGAGTTCCCCATCATGCCTGCGCAGTAAGAGACCACTAGCTACCTACAGTTTCAGTCACCAAAATTTTCCCAAGCATCTTTGTCTCTTTCGTGCAACCAGGTGTATGTGTGTGCCTGTGTGTACTTCCATGTGGGGGAGCAGGAGCTCCTCGCACACCCTGCAGGATGTGGGAAGGAAGCCGGGGAAGAGAGTGTGGAATATCATCATTCTTCAGCATCTGTCTCTCAAAACTGCTCTAGTTTTCTTTTTCTTTTTCTTCTTTTCTCTGATTTGTTTCCATAGAAGCAAAAGGGGAGGGGGGGAGACTGTAGTCAAATAGAACATTTGTACAGCAGAAGCAAAAGAACTCCTGACTTTTTTGTCTCCTTTTCTTATGCCACTTCCCACTGAGTTTGAAATTTCCAGGTAATTTGCCTTTTTAAGATGCAGAGTTGGGGATGGAATGCGGTAGGCCTGGTGCTCTGCACAAATATATACGGAGCTGGGAATAACTAAATTTTCTATAAGACTCTGTGACCCTGGGACGCCTGGGTGGCTCAGTTGGTTAAGTGTCCGACTTTGGCTCAGGTCATGATCTCACAGTCCGGTCCATGGGTTTGAGACCTGTGTCAGGCTCTGTGCTGACAGCTAGCTCAGAGCCTGGAGCCTGCTTCAGATTCTGTGTCTCCCTCTCTCTTTGACCCTCCCTTACTCATGCTGTCTTTCTTTCTCTCTCAGATACAAACAAAACATTTAAAAAATTAAAAAAAAAAAAGACTCTGTGACCCTCCCGTATTCCATTTGAGTATCTTTATTCCTCTCCCACTCCAGTGCTTCTCCCACTTCCTTGACTTCAAGACTTCATCTTGCATGAAATTAAAATGTGCATAGAATCTCCCCTTAGCAACCACTTGAACACAGCACCTTAGAAAACCTGCTTTTAAAACTATAGCTTGATGTTACATAAATCTGTTTCCTGTGAAAATGTTTCTAAATAAGCAAGTATAACTTCTAGAGCAAATGAGTTAAAAATGATTACTTAAGCAAAATGTAACATATTTTACAATCTCTGAAATGGAAAAAGTAAAGCACTATAGGGGTTTAAGACACACAGGTATATGTATTTATAAAACTCATGCTCATTTCACTGTGTATAAATTTTATATTTAAAATAATGGTTAACAGGGGCGTAGGAGTGGCTCAGTCTGGATTTCAGCTCAGGTCATGATCTCCAGGTGTGAAGAGATGGAGTCTAGTGTTAGGCTTTGCGCTATGAGCACAGCGCCTACTTGAGATTCTCTCTTTTCCTCTCTGCTCTTTACCCACTCATGCACACATGTGTTCTCTTTATCTCTTTCTCTCAAAATAAATAAACAAACATTAAAAAAATAATGGTAAACAAATATCAAACTCTACATGAAGATCTACATGCTGTAGTCAGGGGTGAAGTATATTGATGTCCACCATTTTGAAATGCTTCAAATATAGGATGATTAGATATGTGACAGAGGAATTACAGTAAAATATGTAACAATAAACTTGAGGTGGTAGGTATATGGGTGCTCACTGTACAATTCTTTCAACTTTTCTGTATGTCAAAATGTTTTCATAGTAAAGTACAGGTGTGGAACCCGAGTGGCACAGCACTTGGAATTAGCAGATTTGGATCCAACTTCCAGTGTGGAATGAATGAGCTATAAAATGTGGTCGAGGTCTTAACTTCAATGGACCTCAGTTTCCCCAACTACAAAATGAGAATCTCAGAAGTGTTTTTTGTGTCCAATAACATATTAAGTTACGAAACAAGCATGGATTGAATGGTCAAAAGCCTTCAATTCATAGGAATCTTGGGCTCTCATTTGTTGAACTGATGCAGTCCAAAGAAAACACTGAAAATCCTATTATCCAACATTTTACCAATTGGAAGCTCTAATGTGCCTTTCTGATCATCTCATCTCTCCCAGTGCAAACTTCTCATCCGGTGCCAAGTGCAGATGCCAAAAACACAGTGGGTGGGAACAACCTCTCCAAAACTGGGGCTAGTAAAGATTGGTCTGGATAAATTGAGAGAAAGCAATTAGACTGCTATCTCATGGTACACTACCCAAACTATTCTGATGTGATTGTACCTCACTGTCCTTTCAGAGCCCACAGCCCTGGAGTCCAACATCCAGGCAGAGGAGGCAGCACCTATGGGGTGGGTATTTGAGATAGTCTGAAAGTAGCCTTCCTCCACACTCCCCCTTTTAACCCCCAAATCCATCCCTTATTCCCAGGTCAAAATAGCTGTCATTGTGAGGTAATAATTTGATTGGAGGCTATGTTTATTTTTTCTTTTTTTTAAGCGTTTTTATTTTTGAGAGAAAGACATAGACAGATGGAGTGTGAGTAGAGGAGGGGCAGGGAGAGAGGGAGACACAGAACCTGAAGCAGGCTCCAGGCTCTGAGCTGTTACCACAGAACCCAACATGGGGCCTGAGTCCAGGAACCATGAGATCATGACCTGAGCTGAAGTTGAACGCCTAACCGACTGAGCCACCCAGGTGCCCCATGTGTTTCTTATTAAAAATACAACTATTCCTGGAGTGTGTAACATATTCAACTATAGCAGCTATTCATATTGCCTTATTAATGACCATCTTAGCCCATTTGGGCTGCTCTAGCAGAAGAATGTAGACTGGGTAGCTTGTAAACAACAGATATTTATTTCTCACAGTTCTGAAATCTGGGAAGTCTAAGGTCGAAGCATTGGTTAGATTTGCTGTCTGCTGAAATCTGTTTCCAGGTTCATAGATGGCCATTTTTTTGCCTTTTTCCTCACACTGTGGAACAGACAAAGGAGCTCTCTGGGTCTCTTTTAGAAGGGCACTAATCTCATTCCTGAGGTCCTCACCTTCCTGACCTAGTCACTTCCCAAAGGCCCTGCAACTTATTATCATCACATTGGATTTAACATGTGAATTTGAGGGCTAGACAAACATTCATTCATAGCAATAATCTTCAAACCCTCTCCACATATGACTTAATAGTGAGAGGAGAACAAGTGCTATTATGAGAATTTTCTCACTTCCTACAATATTCTGGCAACCTCATACCACAGTCAGAACTCACCTTTTATCCTGAAATGGAACCAGTATACAAAGCATCCATAATAAACCCATCAGGGAGCCATTTATCTTATATTTTATCATATTCCCTTCTTTGTTAATTCATTAATTTCAACCAACTCAAGGTTATTAATCATCTATAATTTACAAGGAACTATGCTAGCTTCAGAGGTTCCTAGGGGCAACGAGACAACTATTAAGGAAATGACACTGTCACATGGTGACCTGGGATTTACCTGGTTTTAGCATTGAAAGTCACATGTCTGCACAGATCAAGACAGCTGCTCATCTTAGTCTGATGTGTAAATTAAAATATGAGTTATAATGCAATCAAAATCTTTTGTGGATTGCAACGGTGTCTGGAGTATAACCTTTCTTAACCTGCGAAGTCATAGGAGTCTCCTCTGAAGCCATGGCCATGTGAGCTAAGATTTAAAGAATGAGACTGTAAGACAATGCCAGGTAAAGAAAAGTCACATTGAGAGTCTCTGAGGTCAAAAGGAATATAACATGTGTAAGAAACATCAGGTGACTTTATGTCTTGGTTTGCCTGGGATGGCCCTGGGGATAGCCTGTTGCTGTGGCCTGATTATAAACAGTGCCCCAGGTCAGTTTTACAAGTGTCTTGGTTGGAAAATGAGTACAGATTCACCGCAGAGAAATTGCGAGATTCACCACAGAGAAATTGCAAGATGTTCACATGACCAGATCAAAGGGTTCGAGGGGAGCAAATGAGGCTGCTGAGGTGGAAGAAAACCAACTGTTCCAGGTCTCCAGAGAGACACTAAAGGTTTGGGACACTATAATAAGAAATATGGGAAGAGTAGAGAGTCATACACTGAGAAGTAGCATGATCACGTGTGAATTTTAAACAGAGCAAATGTGAGACTGGATGTGAGAGATCATTTAGCAGAGCTTTTGCTGTGATCCAGGCCAGAGATGACAGTGGCCTAGATTTGGGTGGAAGCATCAAAAAGGGAGCTAAGTATATAATTCAAAAGTTATTTAGAAGGAATAATTGACAGAATTCAGCCTGGTGTCTGTAAGATCCAGGCAGTAGGAACATCAGGAACACATTAAGCCACGCGGGGTGAGCAGACCTCCAGGGGGTGACTGTATGGAATGCCACACAGTCTGCACTGCAATCCATGGACTCTTGGCATAGGCAGTGGGAGAGGGAGAGTGAAGGATAATGGCCAGCTTTCTGGTATAAGCAACTGGTTGGATGGTAGTGTTGTTTAGGGACAGAGAATCTCAAGGAGGTTCAGAATCTCCTGTCCTCCTTCCTAAAATCCCCTGTAATAGGGATCACTCATTACTATTTGTTTGATCATACACATATCTTATTTATGTGCATGTTCATCTAGCCCCTCACCTGACACACCCCAACCAGACTATAGGTACTCAGATCAGAAGCCGAGTTGGATTCCTCTCTCTTATCACCATAGAATCTGGCACAGGATTCGCCACGAGGTAAGCCCTTGCAAATTCTTGGAGAAACGTGGACAAATGGGAAGATAGGTAAGGGGATTCACTTCTGTACAGAGAAGAGTAGACACAGCAGAGCCTGACTGGTTTAAAGACTACGTAAATGAATTCCCAGTGGGTCTGACTGAATACACCAATACAAGGATGTGCACACTGTTTCTGTCAAGGGCTGACAGTAAAGACCAGGCTTTGTAGGCCATACAGTATCCATAGCAACTTGTCTTCTCTGTCATTTTAATGAATAAGCAACCACAGACAATGTGTAAACATATGGGTGTGGCTGAGTTCCAAGGAAACCTTATTTATGGATACTGGAATTTGAATTTCATATAATTTTCACATGCCACAAATATTTTTCTTTTGATTTTTTTCAAATATTTTAAAAAGTAAAAACATTCTTAACTTGCAGGCCTTATAAAAAATGGGCAGTGGCTGAATTGGCTTTGGATTTTTAGTGATCAAACCCTAGACCGATATATCCACTTACCTAACATGGAGAAGAGCACAGCTTCTTATCATACATATTCTCAAGCAGAATTATGAAAAATTTCACCCCACGCTTTCTCTTTCTCCTTATCTCTAAAACAAGAACAATATTTAGAGTCCTAACGTTTAAACTCTAATTCATCTTTTCAAAAAGGCTTTGCGGGGCCTGGATGGCTCAGTCAATTAAGTGTCCAACTTCAGCTCAGGTCATGATCTCAGGATCATTGAGTTAAAGCCCCACGTCTGGCTCTGTGCTGACAGCTCAGAGCCTGGAGCCTGCTTCAAATTCTGGGTCTCCCTCTCTCTCTCTGCCCCTCCCCCACTAATGCTGTGTCTGTCTGTCTGTCTCTCAAAAACAAATAAACATGAAAAATAAATAAATAAAATTTTAAAAAGGTTTTGATTTTTAAAAACATTTTCTTTCTTCAATCTTTTTTGGGGGCTTTCCTTCTCTCTCCTTTCCCCACTTAGTCTCCTATTTTTATTGTGCAAGTTTGTTTTCTCACTAATAAACTTTGCTTTTCCTGTCAAAAGCATTACTGGCTTTGACAGTTTTACTAAGGATGCTGAGATTTCTCTAGTTTGTGTTTAATACTTGCCTTTTCGTAATCACAGACAGCCTCAGACCTTCCTACATGAAGGATTGATGCCTACACAGCATGACACACACCTGGAAATCTATTAACAATTAACAGCCAGTAAAAACAGACAACCCAGAGATCCAGATACTGCCAGCTTCATGGGAGGTAAGGGCCAACTTAACATTATTAATGACGTGCACAGCATTTTTAAAATTATTATTGAAGAATGACTGACATGCACTATTGTATTAGTTTCAGATGTACAACATCGCGATTCAATATTTATATACATTATGAAATGGTCATCGCAATAAGTCTAATTACCATCTGTCACTAAACAAAGTTGTGCCTGGCAGCCAACTGGGCTAAGGGCCACCGCAGCCACCAGTACGTCTGAGCACAGGATTTAATATATTAATGCCTGCCCAACGGAATCTGAAACTCTACACTAGTCATAAATACAGTTTGTTGGTTTAAAGAGAAATACTGTTCTACATGCATGATAATTTCTAAAACTCAACTAAGACACATCTGTGAGAAGGAGAGGGACTGTCACTATAGATCTGTTAGATCCAGGCTGGAAGTCCTCTCTAAATAAAATGCACCTGGCCAAATGTGTACGGGCAGAACAGGATTGTGCACAGCAGTACCCTTACTCTTGTCTAGTGTATCTCTGTATGGAATTCCACCTCAAATAAAGGACATCTGCCCAAGTGCACAGCTTACAAAATGAAAGGAAATTTGACTCAGCAAGCAGAAGAATTGGAATAGTATCAATGGAAGCTTTTTTCCCCCTAGAGCTAGACTAGGTGTAACTTATGTCAACTTTGCCAAGATTTTGGAGAGAGGCGAAATCTTAATGCTGTGAATATAACAGGCAAAGTAGGGACATTCACTCTATTTTCAAGCCAGTTCATATTCAGCTGATATAGGGTAGGCATGTCCCTGCCTTTCGGTCTTTCGCCTCAAAAACTATTGCTCAGGAATACAATCTTTTATCTGGGAGGCAGCAGGAGTGGTGTGGGGAGTTGAGAGACCATGGAACATAGTGAAGGTTACACAGGATGCCTCCCCCTGCCTTTCTCACCACAGACAACATCTGGGAAGGTAACCAGCAGCCAAGGTACTATCCGAAAATCCAGAACTTCTGGGAGTCCCTGCTATGGAAAAACAGGTGCTTTGATGTGCAACCCTATTTCTTAATAGACCCATCTAGGCAACTGACTTCTCTGGAATGTTGCAGGCCCAAATGAAGAGTATTTAAATCCATAAGTCTCAATGGTATTAAAATGTGAGCCTTGGCAACCAGACTGATGCATGAGGATTTAAAAGAGAGCAGGCAGACCTCCTTGCCACACAAGTGCGTCTGGGGTGACACTGGTGACGAGGGTCGGGGTGCTGCCTCTCATGTGGCGCATTCGTGGTGGTCTACATTGGGTCTGCCTCAGTGGTCTCTGGCTCAGCCTTGTTAGATAAAAGAGCCGCACTTCTTTGGTGCTCCCTTCACTGGCCCGTGGAGAAGGACCATTTTCACAAACTGCTTATTCTGAAAGCCTTCAGTGGATGGAGCCAGGGGAAGAAAAAAAAAATACAGTTTAAAGGCCTGCTCTGAATTTGTTAATAGGCATGCATGGTCCTTTTGGAACCAAAATAGAATTTTTGATGAAGTACCTTGTGGCAAATTTGAAATATTAGCCTGGGGGCCCCAACAAGACATAATTCACTCCACTGGTGAGAACAAATCTCATTTCCACATCCATTCCTCTAAACTCATTACTGACCCGAGGGAAAACGCTAGCCTGGAGCAAGTTTTAATAAAGACACTGGTGGAGTCGTTGCTATAGTACTAAATGCAATAATGAGCAACAAGCCACTTGGTGGCAATGGACCCCTGGACCTGTAGAGACCCCGGAAGGCAGCTTCTGAAGGCTAAAAATTCTATCCAGAGTAGAACACAACATCTAAAAAAGATTTCATTACTTTAGGTGATAATTTGTCATGTAAGGCTCACTCTGGCTTAAATGATCTGACTGTCAGCTTGCCTTCAAATGAAAAATTGCTGAGAATAATTGATTTTAAATTAATTTTGATTTAAAATATAAAAAAGGAACCAGGCAGATGCAGTAGGGGAATTAGAAAACAATAAAAACTTTGGGGATGGAAAGACCTACATTGAAATTTCAAATCCAGGACAAATTTTATTCCCTCCTTAGGACTCAAACTCTGTCACTAGAAGTGTGTGTTTAGCTAAACATCAGTTATCTGTGAGCATGTTTTTATTGTTTGCTGCTCTATTCCCACACGCCTTGTCATTTAACAGATGCTCAATAAACATGCATTAAATGGTTCTACTTTCAATGATGTTGTAGAAATAAAAGAGTTAAGATTTGTTGGCACAAAGTGGTTCCACAACACATTCAGAACAAATTAACCACTTTTCTAAGGCCACTGGTGAAAGGCCACAAGTAGAGTTTCTAATGAGAAATCCAACCAAACTGAAGAGGTTTGGCAGCTGCTGTGGGGCTGCAGGGAGGTCCCACCTCCAGGAAGGTCCAGGAAGGGTTACACTGTAGAACACGGGAGGGAAAGGAGAAGGACACCTTGAGAATGCAAGGGGGTATTTTAAAGACCCAGAGCAGGTAATGACAGTGAAGGAGCCATGCTTGCTAATCAGTTCTCAGCTTTAACAAGCAGAATAGAAGGGTTCTCTGGTTTCTGGAGTGTATCTATGTCTAGGCAGGTAAAGTAAAAAAATTAAAGCCTGTGTCTAGAGAATCCACATACTAATCAGCTCTTAGGAGAGAAGCACACAGTGCCTGGGGAGGCAACCTGTCCCAACCTATCTCCTTACCTTCCACCACATCTTAATACAGGAGCCCTTTTAGTTTGGCCAGTCTGCCCCCAATGTTTTGCGTGACCATATGATGACTTCTTCATTCTCTTGGGCATGCTCTTCAAGCTTGCATCTGCCAATCAAATTTCTATAGAAGTCATCAACACAACTTTTCCTATCATTATGAGAGGATATGGGGAAGAGGAAAAAGAGAGACAGGAGATGAGCACATTCTAGCACAATGGGACTATTCTGCATCTTCTCTCAGTCTTTACCAGAGCCTTCATTTGCTTCTATAAAGGAAGAAGTTTTCTCTTATTGTTTATAATGTATATGTCTAGTCTCCTTAAATAAAACACTAGTTCTCCAAAGCAGGAACTTCTGCTTGGTGCATATCTTCTATGGACTGGTTATCACCCATGACCCAACAAACACTTATCAAATCAAGGGTGAAAAGAAGTCAGCAGGTACATACTTCACATTGAATAGAAAGGAGCAAATGGCCTTTTACAGTTCTAGGTAACTGTCTATAAACATTTATAGTAACCAAGATATGCATGGTAATCTGAAGGAACATCAACAGCATTGTACATAAACATAAGCAGATACATTAAATACACACACACACACACACACACACACACACACACACACACACATGAGGGGATATCTCGACTTAGCCATTCTCAGATACAGGATTTCTAAGCAAGCTCTGGTTTGAATTCTGACTACAATCAACTCTTGAGAGTCAGCGCTGCCCATACCAGCCAAGCATGGGAAAGAGCCTAGAGCCTTAGCAGTACAATCATGGCTGACCCACTCTGGCCACCAATGCTGAATCTTTGGGCTACATGCTTCTCCAGTTGATTGCTCCAACCCATTCCCTTTTCCCCTGCTCCTCCTGCTCAGTGGGTCTTTCAATTTGGCCCCCTTAGCTGAGCCAACTCCCATCAACAGGCAAATCCCTGTAGTATCTCATTTAACCTCACACAACTTGAAGTCACCCATGTTAAAGTTTCCAACATGGCTTCCTCATTCAAGAAAAAGAAAAAACAGAATCATTATTGGTGCTTTAATAACAAGTGATAATCCTTCACTAAGAAAAGGGAGAATGAGAGCAATCCATCTGCTTTCTGACACCTGGGATTGTAATGTGGCTGAGCCAGGGCACAGGGACAGCACAGTTTTAATGTCACAAGGAGCAGAATGGAGAGTCCAGAGAGTTCGCCTCATAACTGCAGAATTACCAACTGATCACGTCGCATTTCATAGTTACTGTGAAATATATCCAATAGTGGATGCCAGATAAGCTATCCATACCAATAAGCAAACATTCCCAGGCCTCAGAATTGCCAGAAAACAAAAGAAGTAACAAAAGAATGAAACCATATACACACTTAAGAGGGAGACTTCCAGCGCAGATGGTTGCCCACACTGAGCACATGGATAAGTGATTATCACAAAGTTGAAAGATGCAAGTCTTGGGCATATGTTATAGCTAAAGTCAAAGCAGAGGTGTGGATGATATAGCAGGACAGACAATTAGGGAATTAATTAACTAAGGCTCTGTTTATACTTCTATTGTCAGTGCTAATTATTTGTTGGTCCCCTGTCTTCATTAGTGGCTGTCAGTGAGTGATAACATACTTGGGTTTCCACAAGTATCGGGTGTTCCCAAGGACTGTATCTGTAGCATCAGTTCATATTTTCATATGATGACAGTAATGACCAAAGAACCCATACTCAATGGAGCTAAAAATGCCCCTTCTTTTCCCCAATAAGAGGTATGTTATTACTACCATTTCTTTCCTTTAGACTTTAGCCTCTGTCTGGTATTTAGTAAACCAAAGTAACCTTTTTCAATCAGCTTTGAAGGAAGAAAAAATGTTTACGTTCCTTGGAAGAGGATGCGCTAGCAAAAATTCCCTCCATGAAGTATTTGTAAACATCAAATCCATCTTACAAATGACTCCACTCCTGTATCCCTTCTCTGACCCTCTTCAGGCATTCCTAATGTAAGCAAGCACATCGACAAAACCTAGTTTGGAAATCTGTAGACAGGCTTACAATGAGGAATTGGTGACAGGATCAACTTGCTCATGCCTGTGATCATTAATTTCTACCTTTCAGAAAAAAAGAATGGCTGCTATGCTTTGTTGATTTCTTGTGGCTGCCCTCAGACTTACAACCAGACAGCAGCATGTGTTTTAACTTCTGTAATCTGGTAAGAGTCTTCAGGGTCTAGGTGTAAGGGCATAGGCTGGGGACAAACAATAGAAGGAGATAAATGAATATCTTAATCAACAATCTCTTAGGAATATACCTGGAGAGAGAGTTGGGATTTCTAAAAAAGAAAGAAGTAAAGATGCTAGATTCAGTAATTTTTTAATCACTGAAAGAAAGGGTGTGTGTAAATAAATGGGACTGAGGAACGGAAGAGATGAGATGAGACTACAAAAAACTAGTCATGAGAGATTGGACATGATTTTCACTCCAGGATGTTATTTTGGAGATATTTATGACTTTTTAAACAATAACAAAGGAGCATCCAATCAAAACTCTCCTCCTTTAAAAGCTAGACCTGAAGAAATTGACTTTTTTTTCTTTTTTTTTTTTTTTTGGTAAGAAGCTACTTTGTTTCCTTAAATGGAAAGTTTCCTATGGTACATCTTATTTTAGAATTGCTAACTTTATCTTCTCTTTTTTCTATTTCTTAAAAATTAGAATGGTTGAGTAAATCGTGATTTTGTTATTTCTGGGCACATTTAGACTGGCCATTAGTGTCAGATGCTAAAGGTGGTGATTCTGAAGGCAAAGGAATGGAGTCACGTGTTCATCTAATCCTTCATAGTGCATAAAGATGCACTTCTGAAGAGGCAAGGGGGCTGGGGGTGGAGGACAAAGTCTGAGTGCAGAAATAGATAAAATGACAAGAAGACTAGAGTTGCCATCTGCTGGAGGATGGGAAGAATGACATTTGACACTCACTACTTGCAAGAGCAAAGCTAAACTCATTAGTCAAAATAATACATCTCACTGTACTGTGTACTGCCAGTTAAAGGATAAAAAACTGGGAAGGGGTGTTATTTTTCAGCACCGCAGTTTTTCGATGATGTAGACAATATATGGGGGAAGTAAAACAATGGCATCCTCTTTCCCTACTTGCACCCTGCATACTCTTTAAAGAGATGAGGAATACTGCTTTATACCCTTTCAAATACCAGCATGTTCCCTCAACATGTATTTCTCACTTTCACCACTGTGACTTTGAAAATGAAATTGATGATGGGGTTTCTTCTATAAGGATGCCTAGTCATTGCTCACAGATTTTCTTTCGGCTTATGTAACATGGCCAAATACATGAAACTCGTTCCAGTTGCATATAAAGAGCACTGGACTGGGGGTCAGGAAAGCCAGGCAAATAATGTCAGTTTTCTTACCAGCTACTAATGTAACCATAAGCCCATCACGTTGTTATTCTGGGCCTCTGAATTTTAAACTGTAAAATTATAAATGATACGGAGGATGGGCTGCAGGGTTTAAATGATCTCGAAGGTCCTTTTTAGCTCTCAAATTCTGTGAATCTATAAGCATTCCAAACTCATGTAGCACTTATAACATGAATATTCAAGCTAAATTCTCATCATTGGCTTCTACTGAATGCAGCAAAACAGGAGCTAATGGTTTGATTAATCAGCCATAACCATCTTCTTTGCCAATGAAGGGAAAACATGTTTTCCCCCTTCTCATATTATAGAGAAAGAGCCAGTTATTTAAACTTGATTTCTCCAATGCTGTTCCTATAGCAGCAACTGCCATACCAAGGTTCCCTGATGAGGAAAAATATAAAACAGAAATGGCTTTTAGAATCACAGAGTTAGAACAGCAAGCAACCTTGAAGATCACTCAAATAACTGGTTTGGGGCCAAAACAGACTACGTCATTTAATTGGCAGATTCTTCCTTACCTGAAACAAACCCATCTTTCTTTCTGTAGCTCTGAATCCTGCATACCAACAGAATCCAAGTCAGGGCTCCCTTCTTTTCAATCAATTCTTTTTTAAGTTTGTTTGTTTGTTTGTTTGTTTGTTTATATATTTATTTATTTTTGAGAGAGAGAGAGAGAGCGAGCGAGCTAATGGGCATGTGCACAACTTCTACACTGCCCAAATCTTTGTACATAGAAGACTTTCTAATAAATAGTTTCTGATTGGCTGAATGACTGGGTAGTACATGAAATCATTAAGTGAGTTAGTATTTTATGTAGGGGCTTAACCCCAGGACAGTCAGAGGTCATGATGACTGCAGTCCTTAACCTCAAATCCACATGAAGACTTAGGGAATGAGCTCAGGGTGGAGGCAACATGCCCTCAGCCATAGCCTATGACTTGCAGCCGAGACTTGCGACAGTACCTCCTGCTATGAGTGGCAGCCCTTAAGGAACAAAGGGAGCAAAATGAATCCCCTAACTTTGGAGAGAGTGTCTTGAGGTCTTTGTACTCACGTGTCACATGGGCATAACTGCAACTTTGGAACAGGTGAATCTGTAGCAGTTCATGGTGTACATGCTCAAAAGATCATCTTTGTGTAAAATAGCCTGAATAATGGCCAGAATTAATTCAGATAGGTTAGTCTGTGTTTTCTCTTTTAATGCAAGTTCCGTTTTACATGCTTTTCATTTGACTGGAGAGCGATCTTTAACTGCAGCTTTAAGAGAAGCAAGTATAATGAAGAAGTCATTAAACATTATGAAAACTATAATGCTTCCAAAGTTAGCTGAGAGTAACCTGATGTATTTTTCACTCTAGTTCTAGAAAAGGCAAATTCCATGTAATTAACCAAGAACTGGGTGTGTGTGTATCATCTTCCTTCTTCTGCCGGGCTCCCTGTGGTCTAAAGGGTCCTCTAAGCTATGACAGGAGGAACCTGCATCTTGGAAACCCAGGTAGATGCTGGCACCTTTTTTAATCCTATGTGATATCTGGAATGCTCAGTGATACATATGGATTTTTAAGGGCAAATGGAAAGGAGGGAATGAAGGAAAGGAAAAGAAAGGGAAGGAAAGGAAGGAGAAAAAACATACAAAGAGGTCAGGGAAAGAAACAGGATAAAAGTATAGAGAGAAAAAGAAGAGGAGCTAGCAAGATATGGAGAAAGTCAAGAGAGATGGTCAATGATAAGAGACCATCAATGAGACATGGAGGCAGAGACTCAAACCTCCCATGCACCTAGGACAATGCCTGGAACACAACAGATGTTTTAAGAGAGAGATAAGATACATACAGATGGGGGTTGGGAAGAGGTGGGTGGGAAGGGTGGTGGAGGGAAGAAAATGGAAGTCAGAGGGAGAGAAGGAAGAATGTGAGGAGAGAAAAGAGGAGCTGAATTCGAGAGAAAGCATGCAAGTAAGAAGGAAAGAGATAAGAGGAAAATCCAGAAATGAAAAGGAAGAAAGAAAGGAGATTATTTTCAATTATTTTCAAATTTGGATGCATATCAGAATCACCCAAGGGAATCTGCCTCATGCAGATTCCCAGGCGTGTCCCCAGCCCTGTTCTATCAGAAGCTGGGGGTGGGGTTGGGATGTAGCCTAGCAATCCAACAGAAGTCAAAACTAAAAGCTCTCTGCGGATGATGTTGCTGTGCAGTCAGATTTGAGAACCGGTGAGCTACATGCAAAGGAGAAGAAAGGAAAGATGGGACTAGTGGGCAGTAACAGGGCTGATGCCAGTACTGAGCCTGGAGGCGACAGCTGTGGTTCCGCCCCAGGGCACCTATTTCTCTTCAAGAAGATGGCTCACCTTCAAGAACCAGAGCTCTCCTGTTAGAAGCGGTCCCCGGTTTTTCCTTTTCCTAAACTACATGCCCTTCAGCGGCGTCAGGAATAGCAGGTGGCAGGCTGTAGGGAGCTGCGCTGGAAGGCAGCGCTCTCCTTTGTCTATGGCTCCCGCGTGGCTGGGAAATAGCCTTGGCTCGCCTGCGCTCTCTTGGACTGCAAGGCGGCCCAGCCTGCTTTTGGAGTTTGGCCCCCGATTGGCACCGAGTGTTAAGAGAATCTCTCCCACATGCTGAGGAACTAGCAAAAGTGACTCGGTTTCGGAAAACCAACAAGGCGGCGCTGGCACCCATCTAGCCTGACACGCGTTTCCGGTCGCCATGGCAACACACGCCCGGCGCCAGGCGCTGCTGCGGAAGCGCGCGTGCGCCTGGGCCAGGCGGGCGCGTGGGGCCCCCCGAGCTGCGGGAGCCTGAGGGCTGCAGCCTGCCCTGCAGGGAGCGCAGCCGCCCCGGCATGGGAACAGTTGCCTCTGGGGATTAAGTCTCCGTGGGCCCAAATTGTGTGTTACTATGACAATGGTAAACAGGTTCACTGGCTTTCAGGGAAGTGGTACGTGCAGAGTATGAGCTGCGAAGGCACCATCTCTCTCCAGTTTCAGAAAACACACGTACCCATTCATGGGTCTGGTTTCACATCGCAGGAAATGAGGGGCTTAGGAAAGCCACTGCAGGGCTTAGTTTTTAGTCACTGGGCATTTTACTGACCACGATGTATATGGAGTTTGATTTAGTAGCTCCAACTTAAGAAAGAAAAAGCCGGGTGGTAGAAAGAACAGAATTAAGCAAGCTTATCAGATGGTAATTAATTTGGTCTGTAGGAAGAAAAATAAATGAGCTAAGTGTTCTGATAAAGTAGTTCTATGAAATTCTACACATATCAAGAATGTCTCAAACGTCATCTTTAAATAAAATACTATACATAAAACTGTGTTTTTTGGTTGTTGTTGCTTCCTAAGTAAGAAGAATGTCTATTCTTCTCAAGCCTACTACACCTTTGAAGAAATAAAATAAAACCCAGAGCACCTTCAGAAAGGCTACAGCTTTTCCTAAAGTATAGATTATCTACCATGCCGGAGCCAGCCTCAAAAAAACATGTTAGCGGAAATAAAGTATTGATTAAATATAGTCACAGTAAACACTAACCTTACATTAATATTTCCCACCACTGGTAATTTAGCATTTTATCATCCATCAGAACCTGAGAGTACACACACATTCACAAAAACTAATCCTGGCCACAATTAACAGGATTTAAAATATATAGCCTTCTATATATTAGAAAAGACATATTTTTTAAAGCCCACTATTACATGCTTTAAAAAAGATATACTCCATAATTACACTTGGTTGCAGGTACATACATTTTATGAAGTCATCATATATCATAAATTATTTTAAAATATGCCACTCAATAAAGAAATAACTTACTCAAGACAAATCACTGGTTGGTTCTAACACTTATTTTACCTGATTTCTATGTGCACTTTTCCTGGCATCTGTACTTTGTCCAATTAATACTCCCCTGGGAGAATTTTTATTCCCACCAGTCAGTCCTGGTCCAGGACCTCATCACCACCAGTCATGCCTGAGGAACCATATGATATGTCTTCTGTAGTGCCATCGTTATCCATCCCCCTGTGAAATCACAAACCCCTCTCAGTTAAAGTCAAGTCTCCTGGTTTCTCCAGGAGGCCTTTCCATTTCACCTTAACCATGGCAAATATTTACTGGGTAGGTTATCAAGTTTTTCCATGCATCTCAGCCTGCAGACTTTTTAAATATTCTTCTCTAGTCACTTTTATATGTGAGCATGTCAAACTTATCTTTGTATCTGCTACAGTGTCTAGCACATAAAACAAATAAATACTTGAGTGAATGGATGAATGATGGCTGGTGTTGGCATACTCTGGTGGACGCAGCTGCCTGGAGGAATTCTTAGAATTACTCTCTCCCTCTGTCCTCTTAAAGATATCACCTCCCTCCTGAAATGAAATGTGGAGACATGGTTTGGATCTTGATTCAAGACAATTTACTTCAAAAGAAAAAAAAAGAAAAAGAAAAAAGTTGAGAGATAATGGGAGACATCTGAATACGGACCGTACTAGGTAAGATCAAGGAATTATCAATAATTTGCTAAGGCTTGATAATGATATTGTGGTTGTGTAAATGAAATAGTATTTTTTACAGAGCACAAACTGGTGGTTGCCAAAGGCGAGGGGGTTAAGCAGGGGATGGGCAAAATAGGCAAAAGGGATTAAAAAGTTCAGACTTCCAGTTATAAAATAAATAAGTCACAGGGATGCAAAGTACAGCAGAGAGAGCAGAGTCAATAATATTGTAATAAGTCTGTATGGTGACGGATGGTACACTTATCATAGTGAACACTGCATAATGCACAGAATTGTCGAATCACTGTGTTGTACACCTGAAACAAATATAACATTGTATGTCAACTCTACTTCAATAAAAAAAATTTAGAGACATACACTAAACATTTAGGAGTAAAACATTACAAGACCTATAATTTGCTTTAAATGCTTCAAAATTAATGATGCAAAAGTTCCAGGGCATTAATAATTAAGTCTAATATTAATAATTAAGTCTAAGTCTCATCAAGTAACTTCTTCGTCACCTCTCTTCATACCACACTTGATAAGGAATAAAATAATAATAAAAAATGAAAGTAAGAATGATATCGCCACATGGCAATCCTCTGGGAGTGATTTCAAATATCCTCTCTCTTCCTTAGTTTAACCATTCTGGAGACAAGCGGCTGTCTGTATTATAATTCAGGGAAGATAAACCCCAGTTCAATCCTAGAAGCAGGTACAAGGGCTGCTGGAGCCAAAAGAGCCAGGAAAACAAAGCTTTCTTCAAATACAGATCCCCACTTTGCTGGAAAATGTAGCTGCTTGGCCAAAGAGACAGCAAATGGCAACGCTAAATGTAGGTCTACTATTTTCGTAGACCTACAGAAATGGCAATAATAATGAAAATATCCCACAGCTGTAGAATGCAACTTTAAAACCTACTGTATGTGTATGAGCTCATGTTTATTTTTTAAAGTTGTTCTACAAAGCAAGAATATTTCATAGATATAGGTCCCACTCTATAGATGATAAAACTTAGGTGTTGATAGTTAACTTCACATTTATCCTTAGGTTGTTTAAAATTACTAAATGGATGAAAAATCATTCCCAAAATGAAAGGAGTAGCTAAATCCCAGAATGAGAGCAAAACTATTCCCTGACATTTTGATCATTACTTTATGACATGTAATTCCTCCCTTATCTACTACTGAAATACTTGAGTGGAAAACCTTGCCTCATTTCCTACCAGCAGGCTACAAGAAGAGACTCCCTGCTGCAGATGAGACCTAGTTTACGAGTTGTTAGTGTCTTTATACAGAACATCAAATATTTCTGGAGGGCTTTTGAATATGTCTCATTTTAACCCTCCTGACACCACCATAGTTAGGTGGGTGGTAAATGCTATTTAGTTTACTTTATAAATCAAGAATTCTCTTGACAGCTGGAATGATGTTCTATGTGGCAATGTCACCAGAGTAGAGAGAATTCTGGAATTGGAGACCCAGATACAGTCTTACTATATCCACATCACAAAAGTCATACAGTATTGCTTTTCTTTTTTAGCCCTCAGGGATTCTGAAAGAGTGAAACCATCAAAGTAAAGAGAACTTTCCTTTCCACATTGGATGAATAATGCCCTAAGTGGTAGGTACACTTGGATCTCAAAATGAAGCTATTGCAATGTTCACATGAACTATAGAAGATATGGACTGTTCACCATATTATGTAATGAAACAAGCTTTGTTTGGGTTTGAAGATATGTGGCCAGTTAGGTGACACACCAATTTCATTTTGTCAAACGACTAGTTTTATAAAACAAAAATATTGGTTGGTGTCCATCAGCCTTTGTTAAGCAAGTGTAATGAAAGGAAGTAGTTGAATTCCATTAAACAGTGTTCTGAATTTGTAGACATAGTTCGCCTACATTTGCAGAAATCAAATAGATGAATTTAAATTCTTTTAGAGAAGCATCTGTTTTTTAAATGAGTACTTACAGGTCATTACTATCTGAACATAGTTAACCTATGCATATGGTCAAGGTGACCATTTGAGTAGAGAGGACTACAACCAGGCCAGGCTTCCAGCTGTGATACAGTTTGATAAGGGAAGGGATTCTCCCTTTGACAGCAGCTCCCAAAGCATAGGACTGAAGCTCTAACTTCCTGCCCTCCTTAATCATTAGTTATGAATTGTTCAACAAGCAGACATCAAAAATCTCTTCTAGGCGCATCCTGATATTTCCCATGTTGAATGTCTAATGTAAAACGCAGCAACTCAATAAAGACAGAAATAGGGAGTTGGCTTAACATAAGGTTATTATCTCCTGTCTGATTGCTCTATGGGCTGGGGAAGAATCCCTGCCTAGCTGAAGACCCTAACTTCACAAGAAAGGCCCAATCTGATTTTTAAAACAATTTTTATATTTACCGTTTCATTCTCTAAACCAGTGGCAAGGTTACACTGCAGCTAGAAAACCACCCAAGCTCTCGGCACTTTTATAGTGAGTGTCCCCTTCACTTTGTAGCCTTTGTTAGATACTTCAGAGTTCACAGACTCATGAATGTCAAAATTCAAAGGGAGATTAGAAATCCTCCCATCCACCTTGCATTCTCTATATAAAGAAGGAGGTACCCAAAACATTCACAAACCTATACATGGCAAAACCAGAACCTAAACATGGATATTTCAACTCTATGTTCAGGTCACTCCACTATACCAGAAATATGATCTGGATTTTGCTCTTGAGAAACCTCAACCTAGCAGATATAGGAGATAGAAGTTCAGAAACAACTAGAGAGCAATCTCAGACAGTATTTAACAGAACACTGAATTTTTAGATGAGTAATAGTTCAAAGAAGGGACAAATTAATATGGACTTCTGGGAGTACAATTCCCCACCAGTGAATAGACTCTCCCAAGAATGGAATACTACCCAAAATATTTTAGATGCCCTAACATGTAGTACAAGTAATAAAACCAAGTAGATAACCACTATATGGTTGCTGAATGGATGGATGATTATATGGATTTATGGATGGGAAGGGAATAGTCTTGAGAATGAAAAAGCCCTTTTAAAGGAAGTGGGATTTAATAGGGATCATAATCAGAAAGATAATGTGGAGGCTAGAAAATATTGAAATGGGCACTATTTACTTAGAGGCTGTTGAAAACACAACCTGCGTGAAGCAGAAGCCATTTACTAGGAAGTAGCTGATGATGCATTTGAACATTGACTCCTCAGCAAAATGCAGCTGATCATTGCCTATTCCCATGACTTCACTGGGTTATGTTTAGATTGGTGTTGTAAATGCAGGGAGAGTTTGAGGAACTTGTTAATGAATCCAGACTCCCACATACAAAATGAGATTTCTGAATGTGTGTGGTCATGGGTACTCTGTTCTGTTCTTTTTCTATGCATATAGCAACAGATGGAAGGAATGGGGCGGGAGGAGTGGGAATCCAGGAAGAAAGTTTAAGTTGCCCCATCTTCTCTCTTGCTAGGGCGAGTCTCGATGAACTGTAGGGAAAAGACTCAAAAAAGGCTGAAGGGTACTGAATGGCATCAAAGTTTCTTAGTTGCCCCAAAAGAGAGTCTCAGCAATATAGAAAAATCACTGATTACCAATAGCAGCTGTGTTATGGCTAGTGGCTTAGGTTTTCTGTGCTTTGATTTCCTCATGAATGTTGGGAAAATGGTACAATCCCATAGAACTTTAACAAATGAATGGAATTATTATCTGAATGGGCTTTACTTCAGTGCCTGAGAAAGACTGTCACTCTATAAGGTTTCTTGGAGCTGATGAGAAGGCTGCTCAACATCTGTGCAGATTTATAAAAAGTGCATTGACCTTTGAAGAAATCACAGTTTATGTTTAAAATCCTCCTCATATTTTCAACCCTATCTCATTCAATCTAGCACAGTAGCCATTTACTATACATTGACAATAGGCTTGCTTTGGTGTTAGGACCATGGCACTTGTGATTCCTCTGCCTGGAATGCGTATCTCATGTAATTTTAAATGGCAGACTCTTATTATCCTGATTTCAATTCAACTGTCCTCTCCTCAAGGAAGCCTTGCCTAACCAAAGCTTAAAGGAGGCCCCTTCCCTCAATTTCTTTCTTTCACCTTCTATTTTAACTTTCCCTAGTGTCTTAGTACCTAAATGTATCAGTTTGCTTATAAGGTTGTTCAGTTGTATATACCACTATATCCCTATACCTAGAATATGCCTATAGGTTAAGTGTTCAACAGATATATTTGTTACCTACTGATTGGTGGACTAAGTGATTGACAAGAACAAGCCCTCAAAGCATATCTATTAAAGAAAGCATTAATTATAGCTTCAAAGAAAAAGTTGTCTCATTCCTAAAAGGGAATATTCAAGGCCAATTTCACACAGAATGGTAGCATTACACATTTTTTGAACATTTATTTATTTTTGAGAGAGAGAGAGAGAGAGAGACCCTGAGCAGGGGAGGGGCAGAGAGAGGGAGACAGCAGATGCAAAGCAGCCTCCTCACTGTGAACACAGAGCCCTATGTGGAGCTTGACTCATGACCATGAGATCATGACTTGAGCTGAAAACAAGAGTTGGCCTCTTAATGGATGGAGCCACCCAACCACCCCAACATTATGCTTTAATTCAAAATTTCTTCTTGTTGTTGCTCTCCTCCTTTCTCTCTCTTATTTTTTCCCCCTAGTCTTCAAGTGAAAGCAAGCCAGAGGAGGCCACTGGAAGTTGTGAGCAGGTTCTTTTTCTCAAAGGAAAGCCAAAAGTTGAGAAAAGCTAGAATTCTTTTAGATGTCACTTCTTTGTCCTCAGCCTGGTGAAATAAACCTTTATTGTTGAAAGCTTAGGCTCTCCTCCCTAGAGTTCCCTGTCACTTATGGGACTGAAGTAAAGAGAATCAAACAAGCTACGGCATACTTGTATTTCTTCTGTGTTTAGGCCAGTGGTCATGCTGGATGGTTAATAGGCTCTGAGGGTCTCAGTACTTGCATAAAGGCTTTAAGAGTACCTATGGACTTGCACACATTCTAGAGATATTTAACTTGTGGTCTAATGGTTGGAAAGTGAATCTTTCAACCTTTAGAAAAACAAGGTCCAGTTAGCAACTGCTCAGGAATGAAAAAGGTTGGTTCCAGTAAGTATGTGCCTAGCAGTTTCTACTTTAAAAATTGCTCTAACATCAAATGGTGCTTCCTAGTTAAATACAATATTCTTTAATATTTATGTACTCTTATTTTAATTTTAAATTTCTATTTTTATAGGCACAGGACAATTGAGCAGAAAAATGTTATAGCCTCTTCTCTATCTAGCTATTCATGCTGGGAAGCAACCTGTTTTACTGTTTAAACCTGTGTTTGTTCTGTTTCAATTGTGCAGAAGGAAACAGTTCTGGCACCTTTAAAAATCAAAGATCTATCACTCAACAGGAGAACACAGCAACTGGCAAAGGAAATTATGAGGAATAGTGAAAAGATACCAAACTTCCAAAACCCTATCAGACTTATGATTCGCCTGGGGATCTTGCAAAAATGTAGATTCTGATTCAGTATATCTAAGGTGGACCTAGTGATTCTGCATTTCTGACAAGCTATATTGGTGATGCCTGGCTTTAGGTCCTTGGTGTTTATGGATCATAGTGTCTGGGCCACATGGCTTGAGAAATAAAAATCACTTCAGAACATTTAGTTTTTACAGATACAGTAACATTAATCCACTGATATTTTATTTAACCTGTGAAAACAACGGTAAGTTCTTCCTCTCCCATCTATAAATGGAACCTATTCTTTTACGTCTTGAGTCACGTTGACCATGTGATTAGCTTTAGCCAACAGACAACAGCAATTTGCCAGAAGATGAGACTTGAAAAGTACCTGCATAGTGGGACTTACTCTTTTTTGCCCCTTTTGGAATCCTGCAGTCACACCATAATTGCAACTAAGCTAGCCTACTGGAGGATGAAAGGTCACATGCAAGAGAAATGAAGGGTCCCAGGCTATAGTGAGTGAGTGAGTCAGTCAGGCCCCAGCCAAGAGCCTGCCAGTCTCCATCCCTGTGAGTGAAGCCATCCTAGATTACCTAGTCTCCAGCTAATTCTCCATTTGATCAAAGATATTTGAGGGAGCACAGTCAAACTGTCCCATACGGAAGATCTCCAGAGCTAACACATAGAACTACGAACCAAATAAAATAATTGTCAGTTCAACTGTCAAGCATTTTGTTTGGTTTCTCTGTTTTTATGCAGCCTCTAATATAGTAACATACTTAAAGAAGGAGCAGGAAGAGTTTAAGTCAGAGATGTATGATACCATTGTGCTTAAGATTCTTTCCTCTCCTTATCTTCAGTCTATGTGGTATAATTTTGGCCTTACAAAATAGAAATTGATATAAGTAGTTACTGCAATAGAGTTTGTATTACTTCTTTACTTTTACAATTCAATTTATTATTTTTTATTTTACTATTTTAAACACTTAACTTAACTTAGAAGTTAAGTCACTTTGTCCAGGTCATCTCGCTTGCAAATGGTAGAGCCCTTTTCAGCCTAATATAGCTGAAATTTCAAAAGTTTTCAGTAAGTTATTCATTGTCTCAGACTTTTCTGCTAAAATGCAAATATAGGACTGCGTTCTGAAGGACATGATCTCCGGTCATCACCTTGTTTTATGTTTGAGAAGGTAAGGTAAGGCCCATCCGCAAAAGAATGATGGTACACTGATGTGAGATGCCAATGACCAACTTGCGTGGGAGAAGGATGCACTCAACGTCAGCCAATCCCTGACACATTCCTTAGAAGGACAGTGCCACTTCTGCACTTTTCCTTTGTAGGTTTACTCATTGTTGGGCACTCTCCCTTAGCGTCGGTAATCCTTGACCATCTGGGCTCCTCTTAAAACCTGTCAATGTCAGCTATATTTTTTCTTTGTTACAGCCACATGGAATACATATTAATGCCACTGTCATGGCCATGTCTATATATTAAAGGCTGCTCACTACGGACTATGCAGTATTTCTCAATTTTATAAACTATCCCTCCTATTGAGGATATCTACTTCTTCTGCTCCCTCTCATTCTTCTATGTTGAGCACACTATTTTAAAAGAAGCTTTGCAAACTGGTATTCCATGAGCTGAAAACTGTCTGAAATATCATTTGCTTACTAATATAATCTGATTTTTAAAAATCAGAATTTGGAAGCCTTCAAGCAAAACACACACTTTGCAGGTAGCAGGGGGCCTACCATTCCCTGTCATCTAGCTGCTTCCCATGTCCACACTGCCTTGCTGCTTCCCATGTCCACACTGCCTTACTAGATGATGAAGAATTCTGATGGTATATCAGCTGTATTCTAATATCTTTCACTGGGGATTTGCACCTACTACCACTATTATAACCACCACGCACCTTCCAGAGATTCCATGATCTCTCTGTCCAGCTGTAACCTCTGTTTCTATTTTCAACTGCTTACTCTTAGCTCCAAATGTTAGAGTTTGCTTCCATAACTTACTCTTCTTTGCATTCCATTTACTCTAGATCAGCCTATTCTATTGAAGTCCTCTTAACTTAATTCTCCGAAAAGATATCATTTAAAAGATTTCAATCTAGGGCAGCTGGCTGGCTCAGCTGGAAGAGCATGTGACTATTGATCTTGGGGTTGTGAGCTCAAGGACCATATTGGCTGTAGAGATTACTTAAAAATAAAATTTTAATTTTTTTTTTCAATTCTACTACAAAACTCTCATCGTATCTGGCCTATCCTATGCACCTCTAATGTTAATAGAGTAAGTCCTCCTTGGTCTGACAATATCTCACTTGGGCAGATGTGGTAGCTTCCCAAATGTTCTCCTTCTTTCCAGTATCCGTTTCCCTGCCCTTCACATTCAAGGACATCACCTCTTTGTTCCTGCATTCTGGAAATCATAATCCAGGTTAAAAGTCTTCTTAATCTCGGGGCACCTGGGTGGCTCAGTCAGTCCAGCATCCAACTCTTGATTTTGGCTCTGGTCATGATCTCACAGTTCCTGAGATCAAGCCCCATGTTGGGCTCTGTGCCCTCCCAATCTGGTTTACACTCCAGTCTCATGTCTCCTCATACCTGTGCTTCGGATATCCTACACATCTCAGAAGCCCTTATTTTGTTTGTTTGTTTCCCACAGATTTTGCCTACTAGAGTGGCCTCATCCTTCCATCTAGTCAACCCTTCCTCCTGTTTCGCCCAGCTCTTCTGGCTGGCCCTGCTCAACTAGGTAGGCAGATCTCTCCAACCACGGCTCTTGTTTACATCTCTGCCACAGCATGAATCATATTGCTTAACTACCCATCACCTGCACTCCAGCTGTGAGAACACTGGAAGCAGGGACTATATTTTATCAAGTTCTCTATCTCATCAGCTAAATCTCCATTTGACTTAAACTAACAAAAACCAACAGTAATAGATGTTTATGTTAAGTAATTAAAAGGCATTCTTGGGGTGTCTGGGTGGCTCGGTGGGTTAAGTGTCCAACTTTTGATTTTAGCTCAGGTCATGATCTCACGGTTAATGACAATGAGCCCCGCAACAGGCTCTACTCTGACAGCATGGAATCTGCTTGGGGTTCTCTCTCTCTTTCTTTCTCCATCTGTCCCTCACCCTCTCTCACTCTCTCTCAAAATAAATCAAGTTTAAAAAAAAGGCATTCTTAAGATGTCTATGGTAGATTAAGAAGTGGTTCCAGAGAATGAGACGACTTGAATAAGACATAAATACATCTAACTGGGCAGGTTACCACAGAAGGCTCATTGCTTGTGGATGATGGGGATTTCCTATACAAAATAGACGTTTGTAAGAATGCCATGTATAAATGGCATTAATCTGTGTAAATTCAACTCCAAAAGTTGGGTTAATATATTGGGCCTATATGTGAATGTAATACAGAAACTGTATTTGGCTCAGATTCTACTGGCTACTGATTAGTCAAGAATTTGAACCAGTCCATAAACTCTATTTACCAAGAATTTTTATGAATCCAGAACTGTGCCAGACCACATTAAGAAGAGAGTGTGCATGTATACCAGTGCTATGGGGCTATTTCTATGCTTCTTATATATGATTTCTCATATCTGATCTTATTCCACACCTTTAGAGATAGATATTAGAGTGTCCTAAAAGCAGGAACATAGTAAGTCTGTCCTCACAGAGTTTCATTTTCTCTGCAAGGATAAAATTAGCAACATCTGGAAAATTCTATAAAACAAGATAATTAAATGTCAAGATGTATCATAGACAGAACTTACTACAGAATTCAATTGGTTTTATTATTTGTGGCTAGGATGAGGAGGTAAGACTTGCTAATATGAAGCAGAAGAACTATGTTGTTCAGCTACCTTCATAAATTCTTGGGACTTGAGAAAAAAAAAAAAAACCAACAAGTTCTTGCACCTGTGTTCTATCGGAGGGCTTGAAATACAAACCTCAGAATCACTCCTTGGTATGATGAGAGCCAAGTTAAAATCAGATGTTCCTGTGGACTGCAATTAAATAGATGTTTCCAAAGCTGTCTTGGCACATTGGTCTGGTGTTAATAGATGTCCTAAATAATTGGGCGAAACCAAGAAAAACAAGATTTCTTGTGATTGAAATAAATAGTGTATTCTGAATCTCAAAAAACAGAGCACAGTCTGGTGCATTTCAAAAATATATTTAAGTATTCTTATCTCAACAGAGCATGTTAAGTAACACTGCATTAAACTATTTTCAGACATTAACACCTTTGTGGAAATGATTTCGCTGGCCAGCTACTTAATAAGATGTGAGAATGAAATGCTCATGAATTCCCAGGAGGAACACTGAAGACCCCAATGCCCAACTTTCCATCTGAAGTGGGAACTGACTCTACAGGAAGGAGTGAAGAAACGAGAATGGGGAAGAAGGATGGTTCCAAACCACAAAGAACAGATTCAGATATGGATCTCAGCCAGTGCCCCAGCCAGATGAAGGAGAGGGAACTAAAAGATGTTTCTGTTTGTGGTATGGTGAAGTCTCTCAAGGAGAAGAGAAGGCAGCAAAAGAGCTATTGAGGATGAAATGTGTGCCACCTTGTCAGGGAGACAATTTGGCAGTATGTATGTAAAGTCTTTCAAAAGTCCCCACTCGGGATGAGCACTGGGTGTTATATGGAAACCAACTTGACAATAAACTATTAAAAAAAAAAAAAAGGAAGTCCCCACTCTCTGATCACCAATTTTAGACTTAGAATTTAAGGACACAGTTGTCCAAGCAAGCAAAGGAATATGTCCTAGCCCACTCAGGCTGCTATATAACAAACTACAGTACACTGAGTAGCTTTAACAATGAACATTCATTTCTCACAGTTTGGAGGTTCAAAAGTCTAAAATCAAGGCGTGTAGATTTGGTGTCTGGTCAGAGCCTGCTTCCTAGTTTACAGATAACCTTCTCACTGTCCTCACATGGCAGAAGGGGCCAGAGAGCTCTCAGGGGTCTCTTTTATCAGGGCACTAATTCTGTTCATGAGAACTCTACCCTCATGACCTAATCACCTTTCACATCTACCTTCAAATACCATTACATCCAGGATTGAGTTTCCATATATGAATTTTAGGGTGATACAACATTCAATTTATAGCAGCATATGTATAAGAACACTCATTAAGACCATTTTATAATAAAAACAAACAAAAACATAAAATATATTTTATAAAATTAAAATGTCCATGAGAAATACATGCAGATTAGCAGTGACAGGAAAACAGAGGAGTAAAGTAAGCTGGGAGATGCCTAAAGCTAGTACATACAAAGGCTCTATACTTCTTGCTGTACCAATGATAAAACCAAACCTTATTAAGAGCCCTACTAAGTGCTATGTGTTAATAGACACAGACTTTGCATTCTATTTGTTTGTAGGAGATAGAACAGATTCATAAGAGGGTTTTGTCCAAATTCTACCAACAATAATGGCAATCAATTAACATCGCTCACCTTCCAATTCCTCAGTTATAAAACTAGGGAATCAGTGACCCCCTGGGTTCCTTTTTTAGGTGAGAATTTGTGAGTGCTTCAACAGAAAGCTTCTCAAATTTTAATATTAACCTACAGCCAATGGTAAAATGCAGACTTGATTCAGTGGGCCTAGGAAGACACCTGATTCTACATGACTAACGTGCTCCAAGGCTACAAGTCCTGGGCTTACACTTTTGAGTTGTGAGACACCGATATACACAATCTCACTGAATTTCTCTAAGACCCCATTAAAATAGCCATCCTTAGTCCTTTTTCACTGATGATAGAGTGACGTGTGCAGGATCAAATGGGAAGAAAATGGTAAAGCAGGGACCCCAGTAAAGATCTTTTTACTCTGGTCCCCAAGATGTTTAATGTCCTATTCAGTTCTAAAATACTATAATTAGAAATCACTGTGACACTCATATAAAGGGAACAGGACCAGGCACAGGGTTCATAAAGACAAGGTGCTAATGGAGCTCAGAAGAATGAAAGATCACTTTACAAGGAGATCTGTGAAAGACGCCACAGAGGAAATTTCACACCAACTTGAAGGACAGTAGAATGAAGGTAGGCGGAGATGGAGAGAGGATACAGCAGTTCGGTATAATGTGCCATGATTAGAACATATGGTGGTGCAGAAGGAACCTACCAAGAGGGGCCCCGTGTAGCAGAACAGGCCTCTTGAACTAAGCCAGGTATTTATTACAAGAGTCAAAGATTAAAGTGTTGGACCTTACAGACTAGAAAAATAAGCAAACTCAAATTTTCACCATGGCATTGGAAGCCCTTTACCGACTTTCTTCTTCTTCTTCCAACACCACAGAGATTCCATTGGTTCCTGTCTACCTTCTTACCCCCAGTACAAAGAAACTGATCCAATCAAAAAGATTTAAGCACTCCAGTTCCTATCCTTATACTGACACCTTTACAATGCCTGCCTCTCCTGCCAGTGCACCTATATCTTGAGTCCATAAACCCCTTCATGAACACTGTAAGTACTTTAAGACCTCTCAGTTCTTGTCGTTTGTATCTCCAAGAGACACTTACTCTCAAGCACTGGGCAACACATAAATATTGGCAAAGTCCCTCAGTATCTGCTTCTCCTTCTCACCCAAAGCTCCTGGAGGAAAGAACTGAGTCAATGCATTTCTTGGGTTTACCCCCATAACTCATACCATGCACTGAACATGCTAGTTATTTCCTTAGTGCTTTCTGTACTACTACCTGGTTTTAAGAGGAGAATAAAGTTGGATGAGAAAAAATTACCTCCCCTCTTTAGTGTGTTTCTCCTAAGTAGATCTCCTGAGAGAAGCCTTAGGGCCCTCACCCTTTGGCCCCACAACCATCTTCCGAGGCATTCTGTAAAATGCCAGCTGTACGCTATGGACCTACAGAAACAATACGATTAATTCTCTCCTTTTGAAATTATGACTCCCACCCTCCTCCCCTTCCTCTAAATGTTTCCTTTTAAAGAAAAGCCATGGTTCACTGCTACTGAAAATTAAAGACAACAGCATAAAGATCAAGGTCCAATCTTGTGCAGACAATGACAGAACATTAAAATCACCACTCAAATTTTTCTTTCCTTGAACATTGCCAAAGACTACTACACATCCTACTAGGATGTATGTTCACCTAGGACGTTCTCTACTTGCACCTCTTGGTTCACAAACTATTTTGATTATAGTGAACAAACTGGAAGTGAGCTTCAGTTGAGATGAAACAGGAAAGACATATCCCTCCAAAACTGTATGATTACCCTCCCCACTCCCCCACCCCTTTCCAGCCCCCATCACAACACAAAGCACCAGGAAAAAGCAGGAGGGTTTATTACACAAAGTTTCATTCGTAAGGTTTAGAAGAGGAGAAACTGATCACCTCTTCTTCTTCCAAGCGATACTCTGGCTCCTCCAGCTGTCATCAAGCTTGCTCTGCTACCTTCTCTTAATTCCAGATTGTGTTTTGGCAATCCGATCATACCTCAGAGTTCCTTCTACTTTCCAAATCTACATTTTCAAGATTCTTATCCTTTCTTACTTCAGTTCCCAATCACATGTTGGCATTATGGCTTGGGGAAGTTTTCTTGATGCTTGACTACTATGGTGGTTCGGCAAAACAGGCATAAGCTCATTCCCCACACAAACATGAAAAACATTAAAGATGTTTCCAAAGCATGTAAAGTATCTCTCCTCAGCATCCAACACTAAAGGAGAAGACATTTGCCAACAGAAACCTGTAGTCAGCTCAGAAGAAGAGACTGATCAAGTATATACAATAGCCATACTATATCCTGAATTAGATATTCTCATGAGACAGGAAAAGAGATATAAAAGATCAAACATGAGAAAAGAGAGAACTTTAGGTGAATTCTTTTCTTTTACATTTTAGTGTGTTGGACCCTAAGAAGCATGAAATTAAAACTCGTGAAAAAAAGCCTATATCAACTTGCTGTGGTGACTCAAAAGTTGTCGTTTCTCAACTCAACTTTGCTGAAACACTTGATTCATGTTGTTCTTATTTAACCTAATTTGCATTGATTTAATCAGTGCTGGTATGCTTTAAATACATAATAAATTGGGATTCTGCAACTTAGATGACTTAGAATAGCTAAATTTCAATAAAGCTCATTTCAATCTGTTAATGTATACAGTTCTGCCAAGGGGTTTAAAAGCATAGAAAAGATGCAAACTTGCCACATTAGAGGTGGGAAAGGTTTAAAGATACCATCCAGATGAAATGATTTGCAGGATAATAATATGAAAAGCACTATATATATATATATATAATCCACACACATGCATACATATATATCTTAATTACAACCTAGGCATTTCTTCTACGTTTTGAGTAGCATACTTAGAAGAAAACTCACATATAAATGCAGTGAATTTAATTTTATTCTCTTTCCTCCTTGGCAACACTCAACTCTTTTCTGCCTCTCTGTACCAGCTCTACAAATCAAGTGACATCCAGAGTGGGACCTCTTCTTGCCCATTTGGCAGGCTCCATCACCACTTTGCCAAGCCGCCTGCATTAGGAGGATTTTCTTCCTAGCTGCCATGGGGATTGGGTGGCTTATACTCACAGTGCTTGCTGAATGGTTGGCCAGTGTTTACTCTTGCCTGCCCCCGCCTCCCCCACCACCCTTTAGAGTTTATGGCTCAATCAGCCAGCCTGCTGTCAGGAATAATTGTGTTGGCAAGAGGTGAAAACGCTTGATGGTGAAATTCTCTGTTCAAGTGTTCTGCAGTACCTTGCATGTACCAGGGTGAAAACTGCAGATACCCAGTCCATAGTCAGGTAGGAGACAAGAGGGATGAAGAGGCAACCATCAAGGATGGCAAAGGAAGAACACTGCTTTGGTGTGAGAGAGCAAAAAAACCCATCTGTGTGGGCAACAAGCTGTGAGACTTTGGGCAACTGCCTGATGTCTCTGTGCCTCAGTTTCATCTTGTGCAAAATTCAGGGGCTTGATTTTCTAATGTCTCCTCTAGCTCCTAAGACAACATGTGATGTTTAGGACATCTCAGATTTGTTTCCCTTCCAATAAAATAATACATCTTAGAGATGAATACCCAGGACAGAGCTCAGAAAAACTCAAAATGTAATGATTCATGCCCCTGTTTGTACAACTTTTCCTGAAGAGTACACCAGTCTTTGGTGACTTTGATTCCACTAGCAAGTGCCTTCAGCTTGGGTGATAAAGAGCAATCCAGTTACTTGTCCAAAGTCATTTCAACTTGGGAGCTTTGGAAATCCACCTCTTTCTTACCAAAGTGAGCACCACTACAGGTAATGCCTGATCACTTTCCATCCCTGAGAGGCAGAAATGACAGAATTTAAAAGAGAGGAGACGGAGATTCACATTTGATCTCCCCTATCCTTGGGTACTCTGCCAATAAAGTAGGCTTGGCCACACTCAGTTCCAGAAGGGTTTCCCTTTGCCATCTCTAAGGACCCTTTTTTTTTTTTTTAACAGATGACCAACAGGTTCCTGAAAATAGCCATAGAGACCCTCTCCAAGCCCAAGCTAGTTGGAACAAGAGAGAGAGAGAGAGCCCATGTACAGATGACTGTGAATGGAAATAACCAGGCAAGAACTTCTTCTCCTACTTAGAAGAGACAATTTAGCAACAGTCTCAAAGTTTAATTAGGGGTGTGTGATGGAGGAGGGTAGGCTTTATTATGGTTTAAACTATCCCGTCTCTGCTTATTCTTTAGTATATTCTACAGGATGCTGTGGTCACCAGGTGCAGCATGTTAGGGTCACCCCTCCTGAGTGTCATACAGCAGAATCTTTCTTTAATACACCTGGGACCTTATAAATATCTATGGAGAATGGTCAAGTCCTGGTAGGATATCACACAAGACTTCCTATACACAGACATCTGTTTCTAGCACACTGGGTCTCATACCACCAAAATGGAATGGCTTCCCCAAACCAGTAGGTTTGGTAAGCTTGTCCCCATCCACCACTAAATAGGGCTGGCTGACTGCAGACTCCAGTGCCTGTAAGAAAAAGAGGAAGAAAAAAATCTTAGCCAAGCCCCCACAATCACTGCTTTACTCTATCTTCTCTCAAGTTGCTTTTCTAAAGCAAAGGACCAAATGTTGATTTCTCTACAGATTCCTACGTGTCTCTTACACGTAGACAGCTTTAAAGGGGGAGGGGGGAACATTCCCAAAAGGCAAGGGGGAGAGAACAGAATATTTCAGTTTCCTGCCTGGAAATATCTTGTCGTTGATGATGCTACCCCATACCTCCATCCCTTCTCCCCCTTTTTGGAAATATGGACCAAAAAAAAAAAAAAAGCTGAAAGTGTTTTCCGTTTCATCAAAGAACATATATTACTTTAGTGGTTCGGTAAAATGTTTGCTTTTGTGCCCACCCCTTTTCAGTCTGCCCATGTCTGAGGTGCTCCGGGAAGACGCACAATCGTGAGCAGCTTACGACACTCAGTGAGCAGTAGGTGCCTGTGCAAGCTCGCGCCGCACACTGCCTGGCGGAGGGAAGGAGCCCGGGCGCCGCTCCCGCTCCGCGCTCCCCGCCGCCCGCGAAGCATGAGCGAGCCCGCTCTCCGCATCCGCCCCGGGCGCGAATGGCAGGCGGTCTCCGCGGAGGAAACGGTGGCGCCGGTCAGTGGTCCTTTCCAATGACGGACATTAACCAGACTGTCAAATCCAGGGGAGTCGTGAGCCCCGAGTTTGGAGTTGTTTTTTTTTTTTCCTTCCTCCCCACCACGTCACAGTCCGAACTGCAGAGGGAAAGGACAGCGGCAGGAAGGCGAAGCCCGGCGCCGGCACGTAGTTGGGAAACTTGCGGGTCCTAGAAGTCGCCTCCCCGCCTCGCCAGCCGCCCTTGCAGCCCAGAGCCGAGGAGCAAAGTGAGACATTGTGCGCCTGCCAGATCCGCCGGCCGCGGACCGGGGCTGCCTCGGAAACACAGAGGGGTCTTCTCTCGCCCTGCATATAATTAGCCTGCACACAAAGGGAGCAGCTGAATGGAGGTTGTCAGTCTCTGGAAAAGGGTGGGTAAGACACTTTTTAATTAAATTCTTTCCCGAAGATTTTTTTTTCCTCCCTTTTCTTTGCTGCAGCATCTAACATGGACCAAATCACCATCTCTTTGATCTTTCCGTGGCTGTGAACTTTCTATGCTGCCCAGCTTTCTGCATGCTTAGAGGTGAACGTGTGGCTTTGGGGAGGGGGGGTCCTTCTTTATTTCGATATATTTATTTGATTTTGCCCTTTTCTCCCCCTCCCCCGCTTCCCCTCCCTTGGAATAAAATATGATGTAGATTTCTGACCGAGCGCTTCCAATGGACATTCTCCAGCCTCTCTGGAAAGATTCTCGCTAATGGATTTCCTGCTGCTCGGTATCTGTCTATACTGGCTGCTGAGGAGGCCCTCGGGGGTGGTCTTGTGTCTGCTGGGGGCCTGCTTTCAGATGCTGCCCGCCGCCCCCAGCGGGTGCCCGCAGCTGTGCCGGTGCGAGGGGCGGCTGCTGTACTGCGAGGCGCTCAACCTCACCGAGGCGCCCCACAACCTGTCCGGCCTGCTGGGCTTGTCCCTGCGCTATAACAGCCTCTCGGAGCTGCGCGCCGGCCAGTTCACGGGGTTAATGCAGCTCACGTGGCTCTATCTGGATCACAATCACATCTGCTCGGTGCAGGGGGACGCCTTTCAGAAACTGCGCCGAGTTAAGGAACTCACGCTGAGTTCCAACCAGATCACCCAACTGGCCAACACCACCTTCCGGCCCATGCCCAACCTGCGCAGCGTGGACCTCTCGTACAACAAGCTGCAGGCTCTGGCGCCCGACCTCTTCCACGGGCTGCGGAAGCTCACCACCCTGCACATGCGGTCCAACGCCATCCAGTTCGTGCCCGTGCGCATCTTCCAGGACTGCCGCAGCCTCAAGTTTCTTGACATCGGATACAATCAGCTCAAGAGTCTGGCGCGCAACTCTTTCGCCGGCTTGTTCAAGCTCACCGAGCTGCACTTGGAGCACAACGACTTGGTCAAGGTGAACTTCGCCCACTTCCCGCGCCTCATCTCCTTGCACTCCCTCTGCCTGAAGAGGAACAAGGTGGCCATTGTGGTTAGCTCGCTGGACTGGGTCTGGAACCTGGAGAAAATGGACCTGTCGGGCAACGAGATCGAGTACATGGAGCCCCATGTGTTCGAGACCGTGCCGCACCTGCAGTCTCTGCAGCTGGACTCCAACCGCCTCACCTACATCGAGCCCCGGATCCTCAACTCCTGGAAATCGCTGACGAGCGTCACCCTGGCCGGGAACCTGTGGGACTGCGGGCGCAACGTGTGCGCCCTGGCCTCGTGGCTTAGCAGCTTCCAGGGCCGCTATGACGGCAACTTGCAGTGCGCCAGCCCCGAGCACGCGCAGGGCGAGGACGTCCTAGACGCCGTGTACGCCTTCCACCTGTGCGAGGACGGCGCCGACCCCACGAGCGGCCACCTGCTCTCGGCCGTCACCAACCGCAGTGACCTGGGGCTCGCGGGCAGCCCTGCCACCACGCTCGCGGACGGCGGGGAGGGGCCGCTCGACGGCACGCACGAGCCGGCGACCGTGGCTCTCCCGGGCGGCGAGCATGCCGAGAACGCCGTGCAGATCCACAAGGTGGTCACGGGCACCATGGCCCTCATCTTCTCCTTCCTCATCGTGGTCCTGGTGCTCTACGTCTCCTGGAAGTGTTTCCCAGCTAGCCTCAGGCAGCTCAGACAGTGCTTTGTCACGCAGCGCAGGAAGCAAAAGCAGAAACAGACCATGCATCAGATGGCTGCCATGTCTGCCCAGGAATACTACGTTGATTACAAACCGAACCACATTGAGGGAGCCCTGGTGATCATCAACGAGTATGGATCCTGTACCTGCCACCAGCAGCCCGCAAGGGAATGTGAGGTGTGACTGTCCCAGTGGCTCTCAGGCCGCGCGCTACCAAATACGCCTGGGCTGCCGGGCGGCCGGCCGGCGCCGGGCTGGGGTCTCCTTGTCTGTGCTCTGATATGCTCCTTGACTGAAACTGTACGGGGATATCTCCCAGAGACTTGACCTTTTAGCTTTACTGTGTCTTAAAAACAAAAACGAAATAAAACACCACAAAAACCCCGCCCCACAACCTTCAGGACAGTCTATCTTAAATTTCATATGAGAACTCCTTCCTTCCTTTGAAGATCTGTCCATATTCAGGAATCTGAGAGTGTAAAAAGGTACCAATCATTGATTTTTTTTTTTTTGTAAACTAAAATGTTTAAAATAAAATAGCATTTACAGTTTTTACAGACTGGTGTAACCTAAATGAATTGTTACCTGTGTTAAAAGAGAAGCAACAGTTAACACATCCTTCCCTGTGTGTGGGGTGGGGGAGGGGAGGGAGGCAGTGGCCAGAGGGAAAATCCAGAAATTGAGGAGTTTAGCGGTTAGACTCAATTTGAAATATTAAGAGGAGCAAATAAAGCTCATCACGTTGATTTATCCCCACATGACTAAAGACTGAGGGGAAAAAGCAAGACCTTTCACATTATCTTTAGGAGAGAGCAATGCAATCACTGTAAGCCAAGTGAAAGGGGGGCCAAGGACTGAACATCACTGCCTAGCCTTTAAGGCAGAGATCATTACAAATAGCTTTTCAAAGGCAGTGCCCGACAGTTTGTCCTATGAGCAAGAAACGTTTTTGCACTTAATACAACCATCTTTCAAATCAGTTCAAAATCTTAACCCCCTCCCCCCATGCTACTGGCTCATAATTCTCCTGTGCCTTTGATTCACCAGAGTTGGTAGGATTTGTGCTCTTTTCTGTACTCTCCCAAGTGAAAGAGCAAGCCCCTCAGCTCCCGTTCACTCCGATCTGACTGAGGGGAATAAGGCAGAATCCAAATGTTGGCGGACGAAAGCTGTGCTTTCTGGAGCACATTGCTAAGACAGCAGCAAGCTTAGGCTCCGAGCAGTACAGCACACTCCTAGTTACTATGGGGAACAGTGAGACGAATCCTACCTCAGGTTGAATGACTACAGGGTAATGACTTCTCGCAGGAGACTTTAGGGGCAGACTTGATGTAGAAGAAATGGGGGTGATGTAGAAGATCACTGTTTGACCCTGTGTTCCAATATTACTGAGATGGGAATAATTTGTTAGCCCAGAACAGAAAAGCTGCCTCTTTTCAGATTGCCCTTTTATATAATGCCTGCTTTCCCTGTGTTGTTTTACTTTCTTGTGTGTTTGGGATCAATGATTGCCTCTCCCCACCCTTCACAGGTTTCCAGGTCCATCTTTGAGATGCAGGTTGTTTACTGAACTAAATTAAACAGTAGTAGCAGTTGGTGTGTGCAGGGAAGGGAAAGAGGGAGTACGGTGTGTTAGATGGGAGGGGTCTTCCACTCGCTAACACTTGAAGCAAATGTATGATGGAAATAAATAGTCATGGAGAGCAGATGGTGAATACTGAACCAATACCCATGCCCAGAAGTCTTTTTCAAACTCAGGTGCTCACCCCTCTGAAATCTCCTATAGCCTGGGCATCTTTTTTTTTTTTTTTTTTTAAGAGAGACATCCAAATAGTAGAGAGAGGGAAGGGGAAAACACACATACCACCACCTTCCAAATGGAAATGCCTCTAGCCACCTACTTAAAAAGGCAAAATCTGCTGTTTGAAATGCAGAATGTCATCACCAGGAGGTTTACTTAAGCTGCGGATTAGTGATAGGTTTCTCTTCTACCTATGGTGAAATCCATTTTCCTAACAATACCGCACGTAAGAGGCCCTTTGGAGAGAAATACTTTGCAAATGTCTCTAACGTGTTAAACCTTGTGAGTTTAACATCTCTTTTCCTCTCTCTCCCTCCTCCCCCCCAGCCCCCTCTAGCTCTCTAGCCTCAATCTTCCTGACCAGAAAACTTCATCTTCTTTGTTTCTAATTAAAACATGACAAAATATACTGTGCTCATGTCACTTATTTAGGCTAGAAGAGAGGTGCTTTATTTGATAACTTTGAGGAAAAGCTTTTAGATTTAGCCTAAGCATGACAATTTGGAGCTGCCTTTTTAACCAGCATATCATTCAGGGGGCAGGGAGAGCAGGAACAAGGATCACTTAGGGACGTGCCATCTATAATTAAACTCCAATAAAAAGACCTCTTCTAGAAGACAAAATACCTCTTTTTGGCGAGGGGGGGAAGGGGTGGAAGTCCCAAATTGTGGTGATCGAAGGGAAGTTCCTTGGATTCCATTGGTTTAATTTCATAGGAAGGCTACTGGAATCCAGTACTAAAAGGCCCTTCTGGCTTGGTGCATTAAAGACTGGGCTGGTGTGGTTACAGCCGGAGAGAGGGAAAGCTTCCAGAAGCAAGTCCTTTTTGGAAAACATCAGAACCACAGCCCCCCACCCCTGGAAATACAGATTCTGGAGACTGCAGAGTTTATCTCGTATACCTAAGACTTTCTTTTCCCCTTCGTTCTGCCTGCAATGTGACCATGAAAAAAACGCAGAGAATAACTGTACTTTGTCTTATGCTGCTGGCACCCCTGCCCTCCCATATGACTAAATATCACATGTGTAGATCTTGAGTCCATGTAAGTCTAATCAAAGATCACTGTCAAGAGGAATCTGCAGTCTGGTAACTAAAGAGCAAATGCTGGCCATGAAAAGCTGAGTTCTTACTCTGTGTGTCTCTATATCTCTGTGTTGTGTGTCTTTGTAGAAAATATGTTTTCCACACAAACGGGAATTTAGCTCACACCATTTTATGCTCACGCACCTCCTTGCTTTGGAGAAGTGCCGGGGGAGGGAAAGACAAGAATAAGGGAAATCAGTAGTTTTAACTAAGGTTTTGTGACACTTGAAATCTTTTCTTCCACAAATTAAATAATATTTAAGCTTCAAGAAACTTGCTCTGACCCCTCTAAGCAAACTACTCAGCATTTAAAAGAGAATCTAATTTTTAAAGGTGCAACACCTTTTTTACGTGTTCTTCCCACAGAGGGTGCTAATATCATTATCCCGTGCTATCCGAAAAGAATTTAAGGCCACAGTTCACGTCTCTTCCTGGGCATTGTGATGGATTAACCCCCTGTTTGTAGTACCTTCCCAGATGATTAAAGTTCAGCTCTGGTATAGAGACTTTTCGAATATTTATACAGGAAAAAAAAAGGTCTTTTCTGATGACAAATGACACTCTCACACCAGTCTTACCCCTGGTAGTTTTTTAGGTTGTGCCAGAGGGAGCAGATTAAATAATACCCATCCTTTGGCCTTCATTTTCAGAAAAAAAGCAGCCTCTGATGCTCAGACTTCAGCCAGGATGGTTGAGAACACCAGTTCCAAGCACAACTCATGCTCCCAAGACTGCAAAGTTGCCGTCACAAAGAAAAGATGATTCCAGTAAAACGAAACCTTTTTAAAAATTCATTTCTTTTAAATATTCTCCCACGCTCCTCAAAGTACAAGAGTGCCTTACCTTTTCTCCCTGCCTGCAGGAAGGTACACATTTGGTATGACTTAGCATCAACAACACATTTATGAGTATGTGTAGGTAACTAGAGGGCCAAATGCCACTTGTTATTCCTCTCAAGTTTCTTAAGCAGCCGCACACAGATCACTGGAGGGCTCAGGGGCTGCCTGTGTTTTTGGATTATATTAATCGACTTGTCATCAAGTTTGCTGCCTGTTCTAGCTGGTATAGCCACTGGTGGATCACGTATTCTGGTAAAATAAAAGGCATCCGATCTCTCTCTCACCGAGAACATTATCAAAAGACCAGAATGTAGATCTTTCTTGGAGAATGCGTATTATAATGTTTCAGGGTAGTCAAAATAAGCATCAATTATCTCCTCTAGGTAGGTGGTTGTGTTGGTTGATTTGAGTTTTGTCATTGATGGAATGACAAATAACAAGGAGTTAGCTGGAAAATGATTATTAAGCAGGGTCCTGAATATATTTTCAGAGAAGTTTAGGGACACACACATTTTACATATTTAACACAGACATAACCAGGCACACACATATACTGCCATATTTATATAACCACATATACAGCCACACACATGATGACATTACATAACTTCTTTCCAGCATTAATTACCCTCCTACTTTCTTCTTCCGTGAGCAAACTGTTACTCAGGAAAGAACCCGATAAAATCAATCACAATTAAAATGTAAAGGACTGATGTTCTGATGTTATTTCCAGGCATTAGGAAATGAGTTGGTAGATGCTTTGCAAGCTGGGGGATCTTCTGAGTTCTTCATACTGTAGGAGAGCGTAAGCCTGCTACCTACTGGTAAGAGCCAGCAAATGGCAAGGTACTCTTTTGAGAGAACCTTCCTAATAATGAGTTCCATCTCAGGGTTAGGACACACATTTCTCCATTTAAAATATTCTACTCTGATTTTTTGCCTGGGGATTCAAGAGGGGCAATTCTTACTCCTGACTGGGTACCATCTTCTGGCTTTCCTCACTAGACCCAGTTTCTGTAGGTCTTTGGTTCTTTGGCTTACAAGGCTGGGGCCTGTCTACTATACCCTTAAGGTTTAGTCAGAGATATAAACAAGATGGAGGAAATAAAACTTATTGAGTATGGGAGCCTTTACCTAGAATTCAATATGTGTGAGAGAGAGATGCCAAGAACCTTACCCTTACATGAGGAACCTGAGGTTTAGAGACAGTCAGCACTTTGAGCAAAGTCACCCGGCTGGGAACCGGGAGCACCAGAATTCAGTCTGGCAGCCTTTTTGGCATACCCTCATTCTCTTTCCCTTTAAAAGTCACTCCCTCTGCTCCTCCACCCAGCAGAACCAAGCACTGGCACAGGGCACATGCTCGCATATTCTTGTTGGATGACATGGGTACAGTGCTTGAGCCCAGGAATCTACATGACTTCACTTGCTCTAGCCTCTGGTAATGGGTAATGCAAGACTCTACCAACAGAGGATACCTCTCCACAGGCCTCCAGAAGCCAAACTGCCCAGCTGCTCATCCAGTCCAACCTCTAACCAGACGATTTTAGACCCAGAGAGAGTAAGGGATGGTCATCCATATATTACTGTCGGGGATTTACTCACATTTCTTTCTGAGTCATTAAAAAGACTATGTCTCTATGGTTGTCAACGAGGGGCAACGCTACCACCCACTCCTCCACTGATAATGTCTGGAAACCTTTTTTATTTCTCTGTATGGTGGTGGAGCCTACTTGCATCTAATGGGTAGCGGTCATGAATCCTGCTAAACATCCTACAATGCGCAGGAAAGCCCCCTCACAAATAATTATTTGTTCTAAAATGTCAAGAGTGCTGAGGATAAGAATCTCTGCACCATGGTATAAAGTAAGGAGGTTGTCTACCGTAGCACGGTGTGCTCCAGCTTTGCTTGGGGTGGCTTTTCTGAGGAGTTACCTTTTGGGTCTCCCAGGTCTATTCTCTTTGAACCTTCCTCTCTCTTGCTAGAGAACTGAAAGTCTAAATTAAAACCCCTCAGGTCGGTTGCTAATCAGAGGACCTGTGGTTAGCACATGCTTCTCAGAGAACATATGGCAAAACTTAAATTAACTGGGACAAAACTTGTCAGAACCCTCAATTGACCCACTTTTTCTTAGCAATACCTCATTTAGGAAACAGGGGGAAAAAATCAAGTTACCAGTGGATATTTACTGAACAAGAAGGAAAATGAGAAAGATGATGTTCTTTCCAGAAGGTGTTCTGAAGTCTGAACAAACTGAGCTGACCTGCTTGGGCTTTTTCCCTCTCCAGCCAAGTCTGGAATGTCACTGAGGTGGGGATGGGTTCCCCTTAATAGAAAAACAACAACGACAAAACCAAAACCTCATTGTGTTTTGTGTAGTGAGTAGAGTGGATATATTAAGAATCAAGGAAATAATCACAGTCCTTAGAAACAGGATGGTCTAGAGATGCAGGCATTGCAAACTGAAGTGCATTTGGGGGTCAGGCAAATAACACAGGTAAATGAAGTTTGTAGCCATATGGCATTATGAGGGAATTGGAGAGTTTGCTTAAGAACAAAGCCATTCACATTTGACTGGCCCTGGTTAATGACAACACTTTATAGGCCAGATCAAGCGACTGCTCTAGAAGTTCAGGGTCCAGAACTCAGGAGACCAGACCTATAAACCTGGTGCTGACACTTACATGTTGTGAGTTCATCTGGTAATCACCTTACTGTCTCCTTGCCTTTAGAAGCATTCATCCATGTATTCCCTGAGAACCCTTCCAGTTCTGGGCTTCTAGGCTACCACATTTCTCAAGAATAAAACACAAAACAAAAGTGGTTTTCCAGCTCACTCATGTCACTTAACCGGAAAATAAAAATCCCCCTGAACTCCCATTCCCCAGATATTCTGATTCATCAAGCTTTCCTACATATGAATGAGAAAAGGTAGTTAAAAAATCACAGACAAGGGCCTCAGAGAGGAGGTAGGAATGCTGGGAAACAGATGAGATAGCACAGGCATGTGTGGGTGCAAATATAGGGTTTTCAGAATGTGTGGTGAGAGATAGAAGGAAATCCTAGAGAGGACTCACTCAAACCCACCCACACGTGAGAGCAGAGGCATAGGGATGTGCTCTGCAACAGGCCCCATAAAAAAAGAAAAACAAACAAACAAACAAAGAAAAACTGAAGAATGCCATTGGGTAGGGGTGGGGTAGGGTGGGGGTAGGGGCTGGCAGGGAAGACATATAAAATATTTGTACAGGATTCCTAAATTGTACACACTTATAATTAATATTGGAGTTCAAAGCCCTTTAGTAACTTGAGAAGAGATGGGAGGGAAGGAAAGAGGGAGACCCTGAAACTGAGAAAAGTAAAAGGCAAGGAGAGAAGAGGTTGGGAGGAGGGGGTAAGGAGAGAAAGCAAGAGAGAAGGGAGTTTCAAGATTTGTGCTTTATATTGCTCAAATAATAATAAGTAGCTGCAATACACCAACTCGACTCCTTTTTAGTCATTTCTTTATTCTGGTCTACCACGTTGGCTATTTTCTTCTTCCTAATGTAATGTTGGAAAGCCATTCCTCCCCTACTTTATGAGAAAAAATAAGTCATTGTCTAGCTGCATCCTCCTTTCTCTTGCTCGGCCAGGAGAATGCATCTTTTACCGGCTGCACATTGGAACCACCTGGGAGTTTTAATGAACATAGATACCTGGGTCCCTCCCCAAGAGATTCTGATTTAATTTACATGCCGTGTGGTTTTGGTGAGATTTTTTTTAAAGCTTCCCAGGTGATCGGAAGTTCAGCCAAGGTTGACAAGCACTGAGCTAGAGTGTCACAATAGTCACAGCATGGGCAGCTGAGCGATCTACCCCATGCACAGGGTTGACTATAGCTCTTTACACAGGGTGGCAGATGGCTGGGCTGGATGGGGGTCAGTGCTAAGTGATGAGCCTCCTCCCACCACCCAACTCCACCTGGTGGTGCTGATATTGAGACGAAAATGTGCCGGCATAGATGGGCTTGTAATTTGTCTCTGATCACTCCATAATTTACAAAGTGCTGTTCACAGTTAATTATTTTAATTCCCCCCAACAATCTCACAAGGCAGATACAAACTTATCCTGTTTTTTAAAACAAGAAGACTCCAGTGCGAAGAGGTTAAGTAGCTTGCATAAGGTCAAGGCTATGGCCAGGCCTCGCACTCAGAACTGCCTCTTCTAAATTCGTTGCCCTTCCCCTTCTAATGTTTCCGTTTCCTTCCCTGCTAGAGATACAAAAATCAGTAAGTCTTTCAGGAAGTGTCCTGGAGAATACAGTGTGCCCATTTTCCTGCATCTTTGCCTTCTCCAACTGGAATCTGGCAATGACAAGGTTTGGCATCACAGTTCCACCACTGTCTCTTTGATGCCCCGACCCCTCCCCTATGCTTGACACTCTTTTCTTTGCCCCAGGAGGCTCCATGATGGTTCAGAGACATATAAATAGATGTCAACTCTTTCCAAATACCCCAGCACCTAAAGTTTCCTTTCCACTTGGCCACTGCCATTGACTCCTTTGCCACCAACACTTTGAAAACCTTACTCGTTGGGATGAGCACTGGGTGTTGTATGCAAGCGATGAACCACAGGAATCTACCCCAAAACGAAGAGCACACTGTATATACTGTATTTTAGCCAATTTGACGATAAATTATAGTATACATACATACATACATACATTACATAAAGTGAGAACTAAGTCCCAGAAGAAAACGGATGAATGGTATTAATTTGTGTTGTGGTGTGTGTGTGTGCACATGCGTGCGTGTTTTAAAAGGATCCTTAGGGAAAATAAGAAATTGCTCCAATGCTAAAACTTCAGGTACTGAAACAGCTGAGTGATGTATATTTGGACAAGAACTCTTCCCTTGTTGCCTTCAAATGAAACAACACAGACCACTGTTCACATATAAGACCAGATCTGCCAATAGTTTAAGGGTTTAAAATCAAGCCGGGATAAAAAGTGAAACTTCCAGCACACTTTATCTCCTTAAACCAGTGTTTTCTTTAAAAATCATGTATTATTAGGTCTTCACCATCAGTGTGTTTATCTTCAATGAAGAATTCTCAATATTGCAAACTATGCGTGACAGGGACTTCTATCTCAGAGAAACTGTGGGCAGCCCTGGATAAAAGTGGGAAGGCTCAGTGAGTGGCAAGCAAGGGCTGCATTACTCTGCCACAGAAAGGTCTGAAAAAGTCAAGCTATACACAATTAATGGAACAATGCAACAATGTGTCTTTAGCTGGTCAGGACAATCTGTCTCTTGTCCCTCGGCCACAGAACAGTCACACACTCTATGATTTTTGTCTCGCTGTCCCTGCTCCAAAGTGATTGCATTTGTGGTAAAATCCGTATTTCCACACTGTGTGTGTGTGTTGTGTGTGTTTTATTTTAAAAATAATGGTCCTTCTTAGAATTCAGCCTCACTCCTTTGCTTCTTGTCCAGGTCATTTTTATCCGAGTTTCTCATATTGATCCTGTTTTGCACACTATTTCAAAAATCATAAAGGTACAAAAAGAAAAGAATAAACATGCTCTAGGGGGAAAAGAATCTTGAGAAATCACACTACAACTGAAATGCAACTAAAGGTAACATATCGCTCATATTTTTAAATTCTAACTATACTGGTCAACTCATTCGATCAAAATAGCACATTTCTTGTTGAGAGATTAAGTAAATATGTGCTGAATGAACAACAGAACAATGTAACTTGAAGAAGAGGCATTAGCAAGAGGCCTGTGCTAAGAATTTAGACCCACCAGACTCAACATGAACATGCCCAGAAGAGCTCTCCTCTTCCTTGTGTTCTGTGTATGGAAGGCAGCTGCCCCCTTGGGAAGTGTTTATTATATATCGTCCTTACTAGGTGCCTGGCAACCTGCTGAACTCTTACTACCTTCTCAGTCAAACCCTGTAATAAACCTTCTCTCCTCCTTGTCCAGAGAAGTATTAATATCCTCATTTTACAGATAGGTAAACTGAGGATTAGAGAGGTTCGATGACTTGCCCAAGGTTACTTACCATAGCAGGGAGGGTCAAGCACTTGACTCTGGACACATGATGCTTGGGCTCAAATTCTGGCTGAATGAATTTGGCAAGTTACTTAATCTCTCTGACTGTCAGGTCCTTCATCATAAAATGGACATAGGATGGTCATGAGAATTACAGGAGTTATTCTTTGTAAAGTGCTTAGAACAGTGTCTGGTACCTGGTAGGTGGTAGATAAGTATTATTTTGTGTTATGTCGTTAATAAAAGATAAATAAGACAAGGTCACATGGCCATAGAGGGCTATTGGACTCCAAAGTCATGCTTTCTTCTGTGATAAGATGATGTGCAAAAACCCGAGTCCCTGAAAGCATCAGATTCAAAAGGAAATGGTAAGGAGGCAGAAAATGGAGGCTGAAGGCACACGTGCCTTCCTTCATAGCTTTGCAACTGGCTCAGGCCTTGGCCTCTACATTGAAGTCATGTTTGACTTCATTCTGGTTATTAATTGGCTCAGCTCTGTCACTTAGGTCAGGCAGCCCTGGTTAATGCACCCTCCACTACAATATGAGGAGTGTGTGTGCATGCATATGTGTGTACCCATGCAAGTTCAGCAACATCTTCCAATTTCCACATGAACTGAAGGCTGATGGCCAGCATTGTTTTTATGAGTCTTTGACGATACAGCCAAACTCATTTCTGCATCTGAGCTATTCCCTATCTGTAGTCAATTCCTGAAGGTGGAAAGCCACTACATAGCTTGCAATTGTTATCCAGCTCCCAAACTCTTATTTAATATCAGCAATATTAAATCATACTGGCCCCCGGGACACTAAGCATACATCTTCAGCTGTAACAGATTTGCTGGTGTTTATTTAAAGATTTTTTTCCTCCTCTCTGTGTACTAACAGCTACAGTTTGGTGTTGTTCAAGCAAATGTAACAAAAGGAGACACATCTGAGTGGACTTTCTCTTCTGGGAGAGGAGCTCATGTGTCAAGAGCCGAACGCAAGTTCAGTTTTGGTATTAATTTGCTGCTGGTCCTTGAGGAAGCCAGTGCTACTGTCCAGGCCTTTCTTTTCTTGTCTGCAGTAGTGATTTTTGGGCTTTCCTTTTAATTGCCCAATTTAGTAGACAGGGGTGGAGTTAAGGAGGGGGAGGAGAGTAGGGGTAATTTTCAATACATTCCCCTTTACTGTTGTTTCTCAGCAGGTAAAACTGTGAAATCATCAAACATCCCCCCAAAGAAAAGTTGCGCCCTTCTTGGAGACCTACCCAACACCACACACAGAGACTGGGTTTGGTCAGAGGGAGCCATCTACTTTGTATCTTGTGAATCAAATACTGAGAGGGGACTCTGTTCCAAGCCACTGACTATTTCTTGTATTCACAGAATGGTTAAAGACTGCTCTGCCCCTGCTTTGGACAGGCATATTGGGGATACTTGGTCAAAGTGAGTGAACCCTCAACACATGAATATATATGCCAGGGAAAGCTATAGCTCCTGGGAAATTGAGGACCACTTTCTGTTTGTTGACTTGTTTTATTGTTTTCTCTCTTCTCTTCCTCCCTGCCTTCCTCCTGCCTCCCTCCCTCCCTCCCAATCCTTCTTCCTTCCTCCCTCCTCATTCACTTCTTTCTCCTACCTATTTATTTCATTTATTTATTTTACTGAATTCACAGTTATGAGTTATATTGTGTAATACCAATGAGGACAATACTGAGCCAAGGGGGTAAAGACTGGTTCCTGAGAGAGAATAGGTAAATCTTACTTGCATGTATAAAGCACTGATGTATATACCCTACAGAGCACATAAACAGATATATATTTGTGGTATTAAAATTTCAGAGGTGGCAACTGGGAAAAATGTGTAAAAAATCTCTTTGGTGGGAGATAGTGAAAAAAAGTTTGAGAAACACTGAGATAGACAGTGATTAACATGGAGGAAGAGACAATAGTAAAATGGCAGGTCCCATTTGAAGACTTTAAGAAGGTCAAGGGAGGTCTGGATTCTTTGATAATAAAAACTAGAATTCAGAGATTATTTGAACAGCCAACATTTAATTTGGCGAACTTTGTCTTATCAGCCCCTCCTGCATTCAACACCTCCCAGAGTTGTCTTTATGATATATTAGACCGGGGCGGGGGGAAGGTATGAAATTAATAGACAGAACTCTGGGCCTAGCTCTGCCATTTACTGACATAGATAAATCACCACCTTTCTGAACTTCAATTCCCTTGTCTATAAAATTCAGAAAGTAATCCCTGTTCAGCCTGTTTCACAAGGATCTGGTAAGGATTAAACGAGATAATGTAAGTGACAACTTCAAAAGCTGTGGGTTACTATGCAAAGATTTAAGCAGTGGACAGAGGAGGGTGGTGACATGTGGGTGGCCCCCGCCACAGTGTGACTTTGGAGGGCCACATGTTTCAGACCCTCCTCCAGAGAGACTAAAATCCCTGCTAGTCACTGCTCTGATTTAAGTCCCTCATGAATCCTCTGTCTAGAGCATTTGTAGCAGGGAAGCAACTACACTGTTTGCTCCTTGAGGGAAGGGTCTTCGTTTCACTTGGCTTTGTCTCTCACCATATAGCAGAGTCTGGCCCAAGTGGGCCAAATGGCCTTCGGGCAGGTCATCTTTTCACCTCTATGAATCTTAGTGTCCACCTCTCTAAAATGGACATATATTTGGTTGCCTTGCAGATTCTTGGGAAGACTATCAGGGATCAAGAGTGTTGTGCCCACCACATGCTGGTGGATAGTAAATTCACAAGTAATGTTAGTTCCCACCCTGTGTCACCAATGTAGAGTTACACATTATGTTTATACAAACAGACTTGGTAAGAAATGAAGGGCATTAGGAACAACTGCTTTCTAGAAATGGATTCTGAAAAGTAGTTATACGAGTTTAATTTAAAGAGAACATGACAGGGGAGCCTGGGTGACTCAGTCAGTAGAACATCCATCATACTATTCATTTCAGCCCAGGTCCTGATCCCAGGGTCATGAAATCAAGCCCTGCATCAGGCTCAGCATTGAGCATGGAGCCTGCTCAAGACTCTCTCTCTCTCTTTCCCTTCCTCCTTCTTCCCTCTGACCCTTTCCCCCCACTTGCTCTCTCTCTAAACTTAAAATAAATAAATAAATAGAACATTACATTAGTAATGGAAATTTCTTCTCCATACAGGAGAAGGCTGAGGTATACATTAGCTAGCTACTATAAGAAATGGAAAGAGAGACAGCACCTTCTCTATTAGAGTCAGCTGGAATAATTAGTTAAGTAGGAGGTGACAAAGATCCCTTTTTTTTTTAAATGTTTTATTTATTTCTAGGAGAGAGAGAGAGAGAGAGACAGCGTGAGCAGGGGAGGGTCAGAGAGAGAGGGAGTCACAGACTGAAACAGGCTCCAGGCTCTGAGCTGGCAGTCAGCACAGAGCCCGACGCGGGGCTCGAACCCACGAACCGCGAGATCATGACCTAGGCGAAGGTCGGACGCTTAACCGACTAAGCCACCCAGGCGCCCCGACAAAGACCCCTTTCAACAGTGCTCCAGGACTTGCTTGTGGCAGGTGATCGCCTTTTATTTATTTATTTATTTGGTGTCTTTTCCCAATGCAAGGATTCTTCCCAGATCTGTCAAAGATTCATTCCCCAGTCCTCTTTTTCCTTTCTTTCTTTCTTTTTTTTAATGTTTACTCACTTTTGAAAGATAGAGAGAGACAGAGCATGAGTGGGGGGCGGGGGGGGCAGAGAGAGAGGGAGACACAGAATCTGAAGGAGGCTCCAGGCTCAGGGCTGTCAGCTCAGAGGCTGATGTGGGTCTCAAACCCACAAACCACGAGATCATGACTGAGCCAAAGTTAGAAGCTTAACCGACTGAGCCACCCAGGCGCCTTCCTCCACCCCCCTTCCCCGCCCCCAGTCCTCTTTTTCTGAGCGTGCCTCTCCTCAGCAGCAGAAACCTGCTAGATCTGCTGAGAGCTTAAATTGAAACTTCCGCAAGAAGGTAGAGGCAGGAATTGCATCATACCACTGCCATCCAAAGTGCACGTGCTGCTTTCCTGAGCCCTCAGGCACAGGCGACTGCTGTGGTCCCATATCTGTCCACTGGTGAGACTCGATGTTCTTGGTCCCCAGGCCAAGCAGCTCTGAACCGCAGCAAAATCCAGCAACACATTCAGCAGCCAGCAGCCTGCTGGGCTCTGCCGGTTTACCCAGGGCTACCAACCCCACAGCACTGGGATGAAAGCAGATGGGAAAGAGGGAAAGGGTCTGTTTGTGTTTTTATTTTTTACCAGGCTCAGCTCTTTGGGAAAAAGAAAAGAAGAATCGTGCTCTGAGCTGGTGCCCTGCCAAGCTCCCTCCCTCCCTTGCTAGTCCAAGCACTCCACCGTCTGTGCGGACTGCATAACAGCAATTTCTGGAAACACACTGAAATGTCTGGGCCAGTCCAGAGGCTGTGGATTCCTGTTATCTGTGTGGTGGGGTTTTAAGGCTTTTGTTTTTCACCTTAATTCTTTTAAAAACTGCCAGCTTTTTGAAGCACATCTGTTATCAACAGCTTCTGTTTGTAAAATGAGACCAAACGTATCCTCTCTAGAGAAATTCCTGAATCTTCTCTGTAGTTCAATGCTTCCACTGACAGTTTGGCTCACAGACTACGACTGTGGTAAATATTACAGAATGTTAATAAAAATGAGATAAAACACCTTGGGATCTTCTTCCCCCCAAATTTTGCTTTGCTCACTACTAAAGTTTATCTTGAAAGAAAATGTACTTCTCTGATCCACTTCATTTCCCAAAGCAATTTTCCAACACCAAACATAAATTTCTGGTGGTCGCTAAGAGGTTTTCAGTCCTTATGCTAAGGAGGCCATGGGATTTCAACTATTTGTCTCACCTTCCGGTAAATGCCCCTCACTCCTGACACTATCAGTTGGGGGCCCTGGGCAGCAACTAGGGGCAAAAGCCTGAAGATGAGCTTTTAGGTTTCCAACATAAATAGGCTTGCTAGAGGAAATGGTTTGAGTATCAAGATTGAATCCTGAGAAGGCGATTAAGTCATTAACTAAGAAAATAATTGCCTAAACCCACATAGCTGTGTTCTCAAATGGGACAGAGCACTAAGTAAATGCAATCCTTTATATTGCATTGAACTTTGACCTGGTTAACACAGATTACACTTATACCTTATAAGAGGTGTGAGTTGAGTTACACCATGATATAAAACTTGTGCCCCTCTGTATGGTGCACTTGTGCTGTCCTCAGCCTTTAGGACGCTGGGGATCAGTGTCCTCATCATCAATATCCTCATTCTTCTCCCCTTTCTCTTCTTCGCCATCATTACTTTTGATCCAAACAGATCTATAACCACTGGGGTAGGTTTTCACTGTGTACACAGTAAGTCTCCCTTGCAATACTGTTTTCAGTAGCATAGAATTCTGTCTCTGGACCTTACTAGATAGTCACATAAAATAATATAGCTGACAGAATATATAAGTGGTAAGGTTTTTAATATTTGTTTATTTTTTTTTTTATTTTTGAGAGAGAGAGAGACGGACAGACAGAGTGTGAGCAGGTGAGGGGTAGAGGGAGGGAGATACAGAATCTGAAGCAGGCTCCAGACTCTGAGCTGTCAGCACAGAGCCTGGCTTGAGGCTCGAACCCATGAACTGTGAGATCATGACCTGAGCTGAAGTTGGACGTTTAACCAACTGAGTCACCCAGGTGCCCCATTAAGATTTGATGAAAACATATGTTTGCACGTATAGGAGGATTAGGAGGAACTTGACAGAGGAACAAGGGGGAGAAGAAGGGCGGAAATGGTGGGGGAAAGGGAGAGAGGCAAACCATGAGAGACTCTTGAATGCTGACAAAAACTGAGGACTGATGGATGGGGGGGATGGGCATGGAGGAGGACACTTGTGGGGATGAGCGCTGAGTGTTATGTAGAAACTAATTTGACAATAAACTATTTAAAAAAAAAGAAACTAATTTGACAATAAACTATTTGTAAAAAAAAAAAGATTTGATGAAAACATAAGGCACAGTTTGGGAGTCTTCCTGGTTTGTCCAAACAGATCCACAGAACCCTGAAGTCTATCGACCTCCCTATGCCCCCTCCTTCTTTCTCCTCTCCTTTCTCTTCTACTCAAATTTTCACAATGATACAGTATCTAGTTAAAGTTCTAAAGACATCTATGAAGACTTTCCCAATGGTTTCAGCTCACTATGGTCCTTCCTCTTGTTATCAGAAACTGTTAGAAAATTCCTTGCCCTTTGCACCTATGTTTGACAGTATGGACTGCCCCAATATCTTCTTTTCATTGTCTAAAGACAATTATACATCTCAAGTTAGGCCTCCTTAACTCTCTAATAGGACAGCTTGTTATTTTCACTCCATTGTTAATTCTCCACTCTTCTAAAACAAAACAAAACAAACAACAAAACAAACAAAAAAACCAGAGTTCTTTATTAAGACATTAAAATCATCCAGTGGGACTTGGGTAATCGTGCTCAATTTACAATGCCCCTTGCTATAACTGCTATTGAGGCATTCTGCCTTCCACTTGTGTTGCCATGAATAAAATTATTCTACTCACAATAATTGTGCCATGGGCAGGGAAACTGAGATAATGCAAGCACAAATGTCTGGCATGATGCCTAGAATTAATCACTCAATAGTCATTAATGTCTGGCCACTTTTCCTTCCACCCTACCTTGTCCGCTTACCTTTAGTTCTTACTCTTTCCTTTCCCTCCCCTCCCCTTCGCCTACCTTCTTCTATTCTTTCTTTTCACTAAATATTCAGCACATTCAGTGGCCAGAGAAATGGCTAGCTGCTTCTCCAGTTCTGAGAGGGAACAAAGGCCCACCTCTCAGCTTCCCCCAGGCTGCAATGGAGGGGGCAGGGCAAGGGGAAGCATACACCTATACTGTCATCATCTGCTCTAACTTGTACCGTTCCCACAGAAGCAATGGGAAAAAGTGGGTACTTCCCTAGCCTATCAAACAGTACTCCTTGAAAACAATTCACATACTTACAAGTTTTATCTCTCAGGTTGCATTGCTAAGGTTATTCGCTCTGCCAAGTCTATCTCATTACTTGCTCTTTGATTCTTAATACCCAGACACTAATGTACACTCCTTAGAAAATTACTTCTTAAAGCCCCTTAATGACACATTTTGGTAATTTTAGTCCTTACTCTCAAGCCCCCTGCTTGAAGTGAACTTTTGTATTTCAGATTGAAACCATTTGTAAGATGCTTATTCCTACCTCTCTCTCATCCTTCATGTGACTTGAAAAATTGCATAGGCTTGATTCCCATAGGTTCAGAAGTTGCCCTTTTTATGAGTTCTAATGATTTCACCTCCAGAAGTGAATCATTTAATAGTCTTGCATCCAACCTGCTTGATGGACTTAGTCTTTCAATTTCCTATGAGCTCATAACCCTGGCTTGGGCCTTAACAAAATGCTGTCTTAACAATGCAGATCCTGAGCAAGCACACAGGGACATTTCTGAATATAACTTGTGTATAATTAATCTCTGGTCACCCTTGGGATCCCAAATCCCTTTGGATCAGTGGAGCCAAGAGGCAGCATTTCAGCTAATAGCCAGTAGCATTTTATGGCTCTCTTGAGAAGGTAAAGAGAAATGATGGTATTTCCATGCAGCATTTCAGAGAGAAGCCTTTTGGTGGGGGGAAATTAACTCACCACAGGAAATAAACAACCTTCAAAGGTTTACCAAATGGCTTTCAGAAATATCTGAGAATCCTTTGCCAATAAAAATTTGCTCTCTGTTTCAAAGGGTGAAAAATAGAAGGAGAAGGTCAGCACAAGATTTTACAAGGCCCAAGATTAGGCAGTCCAGTGGTATGCTAAGTAGTACTGCCCTGAAAAGATTTTATCTATACGTTTGCTTCCCTACAGGGCTCCTATAGGTGCTTATGTTTTTGTTGTATTTCTTAAGGTTCTAGAACTTAAGATGATATATAGAGCCCCACTTACATGCTGACCTCCCCCAGGGTGGTGGGTGGACAACTGAGCAGAAAGTGGCAATATGCAAAGCTCTAGATTGGAGGCAAAAATCTGGAACCATCCCCAATGCCACCTCTAAGACACCTGGGTATCTCTGAGCAGCGACAACCTCCTCGTGCTTCCAAACTCCTGGAGCATGGGCTGGTGCCAATAATTGTAATCCATGATTTGCTTTGTACTTTGGAGTTACAAAGTGCTGCAGCTAGCATATATGATCCCATTTGGTCAGCCCAGCAAAGAGGCAAAGAGAGGAAAGGAAAACAAATAGTGTCTGAAACCATACAAGGAGACAGGCCCTAGTCTTGGCATTTATAGAACCTTATGCCATTTACTCCTTATAACAATGCCACTTAGGGAGGTATTGTTAAACTGGAGAGAAAACTGAGGTTCACAAAGGGAAGTAAATGCCCAATACCCATAGCTAATGTCATTCTTCCTATTCCAAAACTAACACACTTCTCCATTATAGAACAGGTCTAAGTAGAAAACAAGGAGGCTTGATCCCTACCTTAATGTGTGACAACATCACATTTTAATCAGGTGGCTTCTCAAGAGGACAGGTCATGACAGAAATCTCCGGACAGTGACCACTGTATCTCACGTGGGCAGTATAAGGCTCTTTGTGATAGGATATTTTATATACAGGATCATAAAAAACCCTCTGCCCATAGAAATCAATTTTATCAGTCCAGCTTTTGTTTTTGTCAGTATTCCATTCCACCCATTAGTGGGTGCCATTAAAACAAGGTTAAGAACTAAAGAGCCAGGACAAAAGATATATACATTTTAAAAAGAAACAAACAAACAAAAAAGAACACACATTGTAAAATGTACAGCATCACAGCTGGAAGATAACCTTTAAAATCGCTAAACCATTAATGGGGCGCCTGGGTGGCTTAGTCGGTTAAGCGTCCGACTTTCGCTTGGGTCATGATCTCGCGGTTCGTGGGTTCAAGCCCCGCGTCGGGCTCTGTGCTGACTGCCAGCTCAGAGCCTGGAGCCTGTTTCAGTCTGTGACTCCCTCTCTCTCTGACCCTCCCCTGCTCACGCTGTCTCTCTCTCTCTCTGTCTCCTAGAAATAAATAAACATTTAAAAAAAATAAATAAAATAAAATCGCTAAACCATTAAAAAAAAAATCACTAAACCAAATGCCCTCATCAAACAGATCAAAAAGAAAAGCCCCTATAGGCAAAATCGTTTGTCTGTGATCACAGGGAGATCATAGGGCCAGCATTAGACTGCACTCAAGCCAATGCCTATCCTAAAGATAGTATTCAACATATACTTGCAGTATGAAGAGACAAAGGGAAGAAATCTAACTCTCTGGGATTAGTCTGGTACTCTTGATCTCCATGACATCATCAGAACATGGAGTGCCGTAGAGATGGCTGTCTGAGCTAGAGACTGTTCTCTATTCTTTTTGCCCAGATGGGGCATGAGGCTACCAAGGTTGTCTGACTCCATAATCTCTTCTTTGGCTAACCACCTTAGTCACCTATCAGTTTTCCATCTCCTTCTTCTCTCCATTTCTCTCTCTCTCTCTCTCTCTCCCTCTCTCTCTCTCTCTCTCTCTCTCACACACACACACACACACACACAGACCACATATCCCCAACACAATATACACAGCAAAGTACAAAATCACTAATGTGACAGGAGATAAAAACAAATTCAGACTCCAGCACAGTAATCTATCCTTTACTATTGCCTATAAAATTCTTTTCTTTTTTTTTTCCTGAAAAAGGTTTTAGGCTGGGATAAATTACTAGATTCACTATAATTCTTCCCTCTATCTGCATCAGTGACATTTGGTATTGCTGTGCCACACCACCTCTGGACATTCTCTGACCCATGGGAAATTAGTGGAATGTGGCACCATTGGGGACCTAAAAAGTGCCTGCACAATAGGACATGTTCTGCTACTCCTGGGGACCCTAGGCCCTCACCATGTGAACTGGCCTAAGCGACCTGATGGATGATGCAAACTTCTGGCCAGAACCACAGCCTGCAGCCAGCCAACTACCAGACACATGAGATCTTCAACCACCAACAGATGGCAAACAGATGAGGATCTCACCCAAGATAATCAGAACTTTCAAGCTGAGCAGAGCCCAAGTTGTGAGCATACAGAATCATGAGCTACTAAATTTTTTATTTTAAATTATTAAACTTAAGTCTGTTTTTTATAGCAAATGCTAACAGATATAGTATTCTAATTATAGATCATATAAATTGAATACTTAACTCTATCTGTGGCACTGTCTTATTTCATGTAATTTTCACTATCTCCAAGGCAGTTATAGAGGGGGAAACTTAGGTTCCAGGAAGTTACACTTACACATCTGGCAAATAGCAGGTAACACTTCAAATTCCAACCACTCTGATGTAAAAACAGATCTTAGCCATCCAACCCAGGACAACAATTTCAGTCATCCAACCCAGGACAACAATTTCAGTGACGGATGACCTCAGAACTGTGTGGTCTGAGGAATGTAGGCAAGGATTGGATTGGTTTAATCTGCAGAGTCTTCTTGAGACCAGGAAAAATTTTGTACTCTCCTGGTGACTGTCTTATAGAAGATGGAACTGAGAGCTCTGAGGAGAAGGTATCTGATAGCTGACTTGGCTGATGGCAGGGAGAACTCTTCTATTTAAAGTGTGATGCAGAATGGAACAGCGGCACTCAGGGAAGGTGAGTACCCTGTAACTGGAGATACTCAAGGGAAGAAAAACCATCCATGAATACATCACATTGATTTATGCATTATATGTACTCATTTTGTACTTCTCATCAGAAAGGCCCTCCATATTCTTCTCTTCAGATCCATTTTCTACAGCGTCTTCCAGTTCCAAAGTTCAATCTTTTCCACAAAGCCTTCCCAGATTTCCCCCAAACCACCACCAACATTTCTGTCTCTGACTGAACTTGTACCAACAATACAGTTCCCCTCTATCTCTCAGTGTAACTCAATTCCATTCTATGTTACCATGTAGACTAGTGGAAAATCATAGTTTTGGCATTGCACAGACCTGCATTTGAATCTAATAGTGTGTTTTACCTATCTTTCTGGTCTACTTTAGAAAGCTGTTATGAGGATACATTGAGAACACAAATACAAAGTTTTTGGCATAGGTAGTTTTTAGTATTATGGTGTTTCACATATAGATCTGGTCTCCTGAAATAAACTGTTAGACAAGGTTAGGCAAGAAACATGCCTTATCCTTCTTTGACTCCACCTCTTCCCAAGACACATAGCACACAGAAGATATCTGAAAACTATTACTTGAATTGACTTAATAACACCTCAAAAAGCCAAACCCAAAACATTTTTATAAAATAAGTCTGGTAAAATTAAAACAAATCAAAACTAACAACAACAAAATCCAGTCTTTGTCCCTGGTTCAAAAACTCTTGGAATTTCACGAGTGACAGGAGTGTCTTTATTATGTTACTGAGATAACTCCTGGATGGGGTCTGAGGTAGCTTCAGGATGGAGGCTGGTGATCTGAAAGACCAATTACATGGGTTGGACTTTGCATCGGCCTGAACCGTGGGGAAGGAAGGGGTACTGGAGATTAAATTCAATAACACTGACGATGATTCAATAAATCATGTCTGCATAATAACCCAGGATGCCTGGGTCGCTCAATTGGTTAAGCACCCAACTCTTGATCTCTGCTCAGATCTTTATTTCATGGTCCTAAGTTCAAGCTCCATGCTGGGCATGAAGCCTACTTAAAAAAAAAAAATCCCAATAAAACCTCTGAACATCATGAGCTTCCTAAATGATGAAGGCACTGATGTGTAGGGAAAATGCTGTGCAGATTCATGAGAAGGTATGTAAGCTCTGTGTCCAGACACTCCTCCCACCCCACAGGCTTTGTCCTATGTATTTTCCTATTTGGTTGTTCCTGAGATGTAGCCTTTAAAATAAAACTGTAATCTTAAGAATAGCACTTTCAGTGAATTCTGTGAGTTCTAAAAAATTATTGAACCTGAGGGGGTTGTGTGAATTTACAAATTTGTAGGCAGATGTGCACATTACAAGTGCAGATGACCCCAAGATTTGCAGTTGGTGTGTAAAGTGGCAGTCTTATTAAGGACTTTGTCCTTAACTTGTGGGCTTTCAGGTAGTAGAATTGAACTAAATTGCCAAATACTCCATGTCAGAGAACTGGTGTCAGAACCTAAGGTCCAATAACCAGGCATTTCTTGGTTTCTAGACTACCTTTTCCTGGATCAGAAAAAAAAAAGAAATCCAACAGAAATATATATACTTAGAATACTTTTCTTTAAAAAAGAATCCCATTATTAATTGTCTAAAAATTTTCCCTCTATTATCAAGTTAGTATTTAGCAACCCAAAGGATGTCACTGATGGGAATGGAAAAAAAAATCTCCTAATGAAATTCACAATGAAGAAAATATTATGACATATAATTTAAACTATCAATTCTTAACTTAAAAACGAGAGAAAAATATATGCTATTAAATAAATTCTGATATTTCTACAATATGCAGCAATGTAGACCATGTATTTTCTTTAACCAATTAGTTTTGCTTGAGTGCTAAACTACAATTTAAAATTTTTACTTTAGAAGCTTACCCATCTTTATTTATGCTTCCCCTTCTGCCAGCCCCCTCCCCTTCCCTAATTCCTCTCCCCCATCCCCTGCCAATCTTGCTCTCTCAAGGAAAAATTTTGTAAAGAGTGACAGACTAATATTCTCAGTAATTTCCCGGAGTAGTGTTACTGGGGTAAATGAGGTTTCGGGTTCCACACTAATTCATCACTTATTAATTAACAATATCAACAACTCCTTTTTCATTACTGATAACACATTTTATTGACTACCAGAAGGATTTTTTATTACCAAACTTATCTCAAAGCCTCTTTCCTGTTATCTACTGCAATAATTTTTTTTAAAAAAAATCATCATTCAATCATCATTTTAATGACTGATCATTTTTTCCCCTCACTAAAATTATATCATAAAAGCGACTTAATTAAATTGAATGGTAATTGAATGACTTTAATAATGCAAAGAATTAAAATGAAGGACGCTTTCTTTCAAAGTCTGGCAACATGTTATGACGTGTTTTGACCAATGTGGCAAATTCTAAGAGCAAGCAGAAGGTCGATGATTCTCTTGCCTTTTGGTATTAAAAACAAAAGAGCTACCATCAAAAAAACCTTTTGCTCTTTCCATCTTTGGAAAAGGTTCAACCAACACATCTGGTTGATCGTGGGATCAGGGGTCTGACTTGAAGAAGGCTGTTATGAAGGATTTCTTCCCAGGTATGTGCGAGGGACTATGAGATCCTAAATGAAAAACTAACAGATGCTTTCAGGAGAAATTTTAAAAATTCACGAGTGAAGTGATGTATGGGTTTTGAGAGCTGAGAAGTTCTCCGGGCAACTAAGGCCACTCTAGAGTAGAAAAAGAATATGCAAACTGAGCAGAAGCTCAGTGTGGCTAGCCTACAGGCAGGACTGAACAGAAATAGACATGGAGGAGGGTGAGGTAGACTTTATCCCCCATAGGGAACAAGATGTAAATGAACTAAGGAAGGTTTGCTTCTTGGTGACCTATAGATAGAGATTACCCCAGGTGAAGTTGTCACACAAAATAACCTTTACCTGCAGCAAACAAAGAGATTTCCAAAGCTATGTCTCTCCAAAGCCATGACTGCCCGAACAGGAGTGAGTAGGTTCTTTCTATTTAGGGTTTAGGATGAATATTCAGATAGGAGAGCTTGATCATTACATGTAAAGGTGAGCATAAAGTTGTGCAGACATACATGTAAAACATACCTATACATGCATCCGATGTTACGTTAATGAAGCTTGTCCTCGTTCTAGGGCCCAGACCTTAACATAATGAAGCAGAGGAAACTGACAAGGGGAGGGGGTTATGGGCATGCTATGAGAGCTGGTATCAACTGGATGGGGTCCTGGGCTCCTTCTCATGTAAGGAAAAAGGGCCTTGCTTGTTCATAGGCTAGAACCACATCAGTTAACCTTGAGTCCAGGCTTATGCAGAGACAGCTAGTGTATTTCTTAGTGGAATCTGAAGAGAAACAATAGCTGATTAGGGAGAAACAGTGCTGAAAAAAAAAAAAAACCTTTATGTTTTCTGTTAGTTTTAACCTCACTAACCCTAGGGGGCATGGTTTCAATCCTGCAAAACAACTCCAGAATCTCAGTTAGGTCAATCTTTTCTTTTGAAACAGCGCTGGGAGTTTTACCATTGATTTAGTGTCTCTGATACAGTAAGGTTATTTCCTGGTCTGGTAAAGACTGCTGGTTTTTGGATTCCTTTTGTTCCCTTAAAATCCTTAACTACTGAGGTTTTTGCATTTCTTTGTAATCCTAATACCTCCTAGAGAGTTCTGCAGGAAGTGTGCTTGGGCAAGCAGAATAGGTGTGGCAGAGATCATGGAAAAATCATAGCTGGAGGGCCTAAAATGACTTCTTTTGTATCACAAAAGCTCTGTCTCTTTTTTCCTTTTCAGGGACCCTTGATTATTTCTGCTTACAATGTCAATTTAAAAGTGGACAGGAACATGGCTTGATGTGTTTCTTAGGAGGATCTTCCTGGAAGCAATGTTGTAAGGGGTTTGGGAATAGGAAATTGAGGAGCACAGAGAAGGGAAGGGTGGTAGAAAGATCCTCAAAAGACAGGTTGCCATAAGATGATGAGGAAATGACCTCCATAGTGCAGAGAAGGCTGGACTTTTAATTATCTTAATGCCTTTCCAGAGCCTCATGATGACATGGGAGCCCCAGAGAGAAGACTATTGATCTCTATTTCGTAGTTACGAGACAAATGAGTATTTCTGAAATCTGATCTTGTGAAAAGACATTCCTTGGCCAAATTGTCAGGTATGCCTAATACTACCTTTGTTTTATAAAGCATCCAAAGTCCGCAAACTGACCTGCCTATCCAACTGTTCTCCTTACTGGCTTGGCCCTTTCTATCCGCTGCCACCATGCTTTGGGCTTTCTACAGGATGTGACCTGGCCATCCTAACATATGAGCCTACATCTCCCATGGTTCTATTTGCAGATAGTGATCTAATCCATAACGTAAAAGTTGTTAAAATCATTTAATGGTCCATTCTGTCATTCAACAAATATTGATGGGGTACTTTCCACATACCAGGCATTATTCGCTGGGATAAAGCAATAGCAGAAGTAAATAAGAACACAAGCACAAAACCTAGCATTTTCACAGAGCTTACATTCTAGAGGGAAAAATATATGCTTAGAGATAAACAAGGAAAAGATGGAAGATAGCCAATGATACATACCATGAAGAAAAGTGTAAAATAAGAAAATGGGGTGGTGGTGGTAAAGAGGGTTGCAATTACTGTGAACAAGACATTTGAACGAAACCTTGAGGCACCAAGGGAACAAACCATGTAGAAACCTGCTGCTAGAGGACACAAAATTTCAAAGTGTCTCGGCAGGAGGAGTCTGTGGCACAGTGGAAGACTTGCAAGGGGGCTAGTTCGGCAGGAAAAAGATAAATGGGAGGCATTCCTGAACTTAGGTACAGTGGAAGGGCATGGGGCGCTGGTCTTACAGGCCAGGGTGAGGACTTGACCTGAGTAAAATGGAAGCCATTGAAGGGTTTGAGGTGACATCTCTAATTTAGGTTTCAATAAGGTCAATCACAATGCTGCATGGGTCTAGACAGAAAAGGACAGTGGTAGAAGCAGGGAAGGTCCAATGCAAGAGACCATTGGAATAATTTAGGTGAGACGTTATGGCATCCTGGACCAGGTTGTTAGCAGTGGATGTTGTAAGGAGTGGACACAGGCTGGCTCTATTTTGAACATAGAATTGACAACATTTATTGTTGGGCTGGATTTGGGATGTGAGAAAAAGAGAGGAGTCAAGAATGACTCCATGAATTTTGGCTTGAGTAACTGAAAAAGTGAATTAGAAAGTTAACTTTCTTCCCTCTTCACTCCACATTGTTAATATTTACTAGTAAACATAGGAATTACAGGGGTACGTGGGTGGCTCAGTTGGTTGAGCGTCTGACCGTGGCTCAGGTCATGATCTCGCAGTTCCTGAGTTCAAGTCTTGCATCAAGGTCGCTGCTGTCAGCACAGAGTCCATTTCAGATCCTATATCCCCAACTCTCTACTCCTCTGCCCCCAAAAATAAATAAATCTTAAAAAATAGAAAATACAATAAAATGCAACAGTTACTCTGGTTTAATCTTACTCCCTTCCTCCTTCCCTCTTTGCCTCTACCAGACTTGGTAGAGTCTGTGCCTCTCACAGACTTGTGAGTGTAATGAATCAATGCCACTGATATGTTCTAAAATTAGGTACAACAGAAAGGATTTTCCAAATGAACTCTCTCTCTAAACTACCTTTTAAATATGCCTAGAATTCCAACAACAACAACAAAAAAGATTCCTTTTTGGAGATCTTGAAAAGTTTGGTCTTTAGGACTTTCCAATAAAAACAGCTGTTCCTTTGGAGAGAATAACTCTGATACTATTTTTCAAACAAATATCTTGACAAAATAGTTGTCTTGTAGGTTGGGTTGCCAGATTTACTAAGTGTAAATATGGAGACATCCAGTTAAACTTGAGCTTCAGATAAACAATAAGTTATTTTTAGTATGTCTCAAGTATACATTTTTGTTCACCTGAAATTCAAATTTAACTGGATGTCCTGTATTTTATCTGATAGTCGATTTGTACATGAAAATAGATGGAGTTGCTCATAGCTAGTCCAGGAGAGAAGAAACATAGAAAAGGTAGGGAGAAGAAGGAGATTACAGGGTTTTTTTCCCCCATTTTTCTCTTTACCCTGGATTTACTCCTAACCTTTGGGTCCTTAACAGCCAGTGGTTTTAAAACTGTAATTTGCAACCATCAGTGATGGTCTTTGGAAGAAATAAACATAGAGAGATTTAAATAAAACTTATAGCCTTTGGAAATCACATTTTGAAAATGTAGCCAACTCTGTAATTAAGTTCCAAATTATTTGGTGCAGTCAGTTTGGCTAACAGATGGAATGGTATTTTTGTTCATCCTTCATCCCCCGAGTTAGTTTCCAGAAATCCTGAGTGGTGTGTTTCAAGATTATTGCCTGAGTGACAGTTACATGTGTCTAATAATTTACTAGAATCAATGGATTTCTTTAAATGAATTCAGTGAACTGTTATTTATATAGATATGAATAATACATTTATAAGGGGAAAAGCAGCAATTGGGAAATACTTTTCAAAATGATGTATTGCTGTAATGATAAGTAATTATACACCAACATACTACTTTCTGATAAGATGTAACCAGTACTATTTCAAATAGTCTTTTCCCCAGTGGTCCTCTGTGATTCATATTATAGTGCAATCTCATCTAAAGGGGGTAGGCTTTCATTGACAAGGCAGAGAGCATTCACAAAAAAGCTCTCTCCCAGATCAGTCTGATATAGAATCTTGCCAGATGAGACCCTCCAAGGCTTTAAACTGTTAATCTGATCCATATATGGGATTTTCTCCTAGATATTTAGTGTTCACTGTATGTACTTATATTATGTATCTCCTAAAACAATCCTCTGAGGTAGTTATTCCTCATATCTTCTTTTTTTTGAAAAGGGAAAGTGATTCTTTGGGGATACAAAAACTTGTGCAATGTCTTATCATTTATGACTGGAAGACCCTTTTCCTCATCATTACATTACATTATTTGATCTATCTGGGGATATTACCCAATCTCAATATAAACCTACACACACATACCCTACCACTACCATCACCACTGCATACTCTACAAATATATTTCCCAACTTCACCTGGGCAAAGAAGGAATAGACACAGGCTCCCTTCCTTGCTCTTAGATATAAATTCATTTCCCTAGATTTATGCCTTCCCATCATACTGCAACATATTCCATTCCACTAACAGCAAAATAGTCCATGTCTAATAAAAGGGCCTCTCACATTTTACAACAGACAGGGATTGAGAAACGACATAGATGTAGGATTCTGTGTTTTGATGGAGGAGGGGGATTTATATTTCAAAGATTACTGTTCTTGGCTGGAGCTTCAAAATACATTTCTTTGCCTTCCACTTACCCACTCACTCCAATTCTCAAACTGCTAAAGTCTCATGAACAATTACCTAAATATACCAGGGTAGCTAGCATTAATTATTAAATCCTTTGGTAAACTGAAGTTAACTGTTATCATTTAAATATCTCCTCCATAATTTGTTTGATTTTCTGCATATTTTCTTAAGAAGAGTTCCTCTCTGAAGCCTCAACCCTAATTACTTGATAGGCTATGTGAAATTGTCTAAGACTAGAATTATCTGAGTTAAAAGGTTTATTACCCAAGAAAGTAATAGTGTTACCTCTGGTATGCCAATTCTTTTCAGACCAAAAAATAGTGATTTGAAGAGACTGTTAAACAAGTCAGAACAGATCATCAATAGCTTTGTTAAGACATTAACTAAATAAAATCAAATTCTATCCAAAATATGTCTTTACTAAGGAGACCATGGTTTAGGTTTGAACCAGTTATTTTGCATGCTGTAAGTCCACAGATCATAAGGTGATCACTTCCTTGCTGGAGTACAAGAGATGATTAAGCTCTGCACTCTACCAATGGCAAGGAAAGGTTTGTAGAAGTGGAAGAAATCTCTGTAAGTCTTCTTGTTTATCTTCCTACGCAGTTTTTAAGTTACAGAATGTTAGAAAGAAATTTAAAAACGAAAACCAAAACAATGGGCTCTAATATAGTTTGGAATGAGCCAAATAAATAAGTAAATAAATTGATTAATTAATTTAGGAGGAATCACCAACTCCGGTGCTCATAAGGGCTGGTAGAGAGCATATACAAGTGAAAAGGGCAAAGTGAACAATAGAGAATGGTAGAGCCTGTGGCAAGATGCTAATGTTTTCCCCATCTGAAATAATTCACCTTCATATTTGAATAAAAATTATGATAGCCAAATAAACAAACCTGGATTACAGTCAGTTTTACAGCCTCTGGTTTATGGCCCCAGTTATCACCTGTGGTTCACAACCCCAGATTTCTTAGGTGGGAACTCTTGCTAAGTTGGTCAAAGCTGCCTTGGTTGCTGGCAAGTCTGACTCAGATGAAGCTCACAGCATTCTAAGAAAATTCCCAGGGAGCTCTGATCTTAAGTTGTTAATTTATAAAGAACATTGTAATTAAACATTGTAATTAAAATCCCTTACTTATAATAAATAAATATGTACGAGAGTGGGTGGGAAAAGCTACCAATATGTGCCACCTTGCTTAATGAAAGAGTGCTCAGAATTTTCAGTTTAAAGTTGAAAGACCATTTAATAGTCAGATTGTATGGTTCTTATAAATAAACTCATTTCTGATACTAAAAAATATTTCAAGTTAAATCTGCTAGGCTTATGTATGATGGAAACTTATCACTTTATTGTTTTGTATGAATGCTACAGAACAATACTAACACTTTCTCAAGAAACATCTAAATTGTAGGAGCAGTGATGAAACTAAAATTCAGGTAGCCATTTAATATAAAAATTTAAGTTCTAGGGCGTCTGAGTGGCTCAGTCAGTTAAGCATCCAACTTTTGGTTCAGGTCATGATCTCCCAGCTCATGAATTTAAGCCCTGCTTCTGGCTCTGTGCTGACAGCTCAGAGTCTGGAGCCTGCTTCAGATTCTGTGTCTCCCTCCCTCTCTGTCCCTTCCTTGCTCATGGTCTGTCTGTCTGTCTCTCTCTCTCTCTCTCTCTCAAAAATAAACACTAAAAAAACTTTTTAAATAAAAAAAATCAAGTTATAACAGCAAACAAGATGCTACAATCTAAGCCTTTATTGTACATTACAGCCATATAAACTTGCTTGCCCTCTTTAGAAGATAGCTGGTTAACTCTTATCATGTAAATATCCCCTCCATACTTCGATTTTTTATATCTTTTCTTAGGAAAAGCTTCTCTCTGAAGCCTCAACCCTATTACCTGATAGGCTACGCGAATAGGTTACGTGAAGTTGTCGAAGACTGCTGCATGGAAATGCACAAACCTCTTACTGTGCTCATTTGCTACTTTAAACATGCTCTAGGGGTGACTGCATTGCTCAGTAGGTTGAGAGTTCAACCATTTCAAATCATGATCTCACAGTTCCTGGGTTTGAGCCCATTGTCAGGCTTTGTGCTAAACGTTTGCTCAGAGCCTGGAGTCTGCTTCAGATTCTGTGTCTCCTTCTCTCTCTGCCTCTCCCCTGCTCTGTCTTACTCTGTCTCTCAAAAATAAAGAAATGTAAAAAAAATTTTTTTAAACCCAAAATGCTCTAGAAAAATTGTAAGTTTCAGGAAAGGGTTGCAGCCTTATCAAGGAGCCCCCAGCATTTCCAACATCCAGACTGCTTGTGGGTGTGTTAATCAGTTTCTGGCACCGGACTAGTATAGTGGTCACCAGTTTATAGAAAAAACACTGAAAAATGGATTTTTCTTTTTATTGTGATAGTCTAGCCTCCTAAGAGTTGTCATATGTATCCCATACCAATGATTCAGAGTACAATAAAATACACTTAATGGAACTGAACTAAATTAAATCTTCCTTCAATGATTTACAAGACAATGTGGGATTATTCTTAAGAATATAAATTTTCACTATATAGGAGCTGAGGCAGTAGAGTACACGTAAGGAATTAGACCAAGTCTTGTCTTACATTCATCTTTCTAGATATTCTGATTTCAATTTCCTTGCCAGATTTTTAAATGGAAGATTTGGATCTTAACTGGAGGATTACTGAATAAGAAATGATGAGGAAAACTGGAAAAAATATGAACTGTGGTAAGTCATTCAAGATCTCTGTAACATAGTTTTGTCACCTGTGAAATGGATATGACATGTGGATATCAAATGAAATAAAAATAAACGCAGGACAGTTCTGCCGATTTAAAAAGACTACAAAAAGAAGCAGAGATCTCTTTCTAGAGCTGATAGCTTTCTACACCTGTGCACTGTTTTCCATTATCAGGTGGTAATTTTGCTTTAAAATTATGCCAGGCTGCACTTGCATTTGGGGTCCAAGGCTTGACTAAAACTATGCCTGGCATGGGCACAGTCTTCAGGGCAGTAGCTACCACTCTTTCAGTGTAGTAGAAGTTTCCAGAAAAGCAAGAGCTGAGCTCTGTGGCCTTAAAGCAAGAGCTGAGCTCTGTGGGCTTACACACAGACCCTGACCCACTGCCTGTTTTCCAGAGTGTACTGCAGCCACTTCAAAGCACACACATTTGCACACCTACCTGGGTTTGACAGGAAGCACCAAGGCAGCCCTCTCTAGTAAATTTCTTTTGGCCACAAAAGGAAATACAGGACGAAGCGACCTGCCATCCTTCCTACTCCTCTTGGACTCTCACGGAAAAATCCACGTACTCAGCCTTCTGTTCAGTCCTCTGGGAACAACACTTCACCACCCGCCTTGGCTCGCGTTGCCTAGTTCATGCCCATTCATCCTTCAGCCCTCCCCTCCAATGCACCTTCCTCGGGAAAGCTTCTCCCAGTTCCAGAAACTGACCCAGGTCCCTCGTTTAACAGCTATGACTCTCCTTCCTCGAACATACTGTCATTTGTAATCACATGTGATTTGTAATCACATAGGGGGCCATTTGATTCAGACTGTTTCCCTACTTGAATGCAAGCTCCATGAGGGAAGAGGCAGTGTCTGCTTGTCCCTGGGTTACAGCCTCAGGTCCCAGTAGCATTTCCAGAATGAGGCAGGCAAAACTCAATTAGGTTTTCGATGAGAAGATATGTCCAAAATTTGGAGGGTCCAAAATTGTGCTCCCTGTCAGCATAAGCCAGATTTGTGTGTGGCTCTTCTCAGTCCTTTCTTTTAGTTTTTTGTCCCTCTTTCTACTCTCCACCTGCTAGATTTACTTTTCACTAGGACTGCTGCTGATAGAGTTTAACATATTTATTAGAGGTCTGCCCCCCCTACCCCCACCTACACTGTACATCCTCTGAGAAATAGTGGGAAGGTGTTGTGGGCCTAGAGAATGTGGGGAGAAGGGAGAAAGAAGAAGGGGCAGGGTGCCACCAGGAAGACCAGCCCAAAAGTGTGAACAAAAGCATGACCGTAGTCCTCAGGGATTAATGTCCCAAGGTGGTGTTTCCCAGGGCACCAGGAGCCAGACACTGGCCTTTCTCAGCAGGCTCCTCCTTGATCCTCAAGACATATAAAATGACTTGAGTGACTTTTTCAATTCTCCCAGGGATGGTACATAAGTAATGACATTCTAAGATTTATAAGAGAGAATTTAATCCTTACATACTATGAGCACCTCAAGGTGTTGGGGCTTAACCTTCTTGCAGAATCCCAAGTGAGAGCTGCCACTCAGGAGACAAGCCATCCAGAGCGGATTAGGAAGATGCTCTGTCCTGGGAGCAGGTTTTAAGGACCCAGGCACTGATCAGCAAGTTCGGGCTCTGGGTCTCCTTCTGGATAAGTGGTACCCCTTGATTCACTTTGCCATCCAGTTCAGCAGTGGTGGATCCACAAGCAACTTCTTCCCATGAAGTACAAGCAGGAATGTAAAACAGAAAAAAGTTTTTTTTTTTAAATACTGAGCATCAATTACTTTTTATTCACAGTCCTTCAGTGAGAAGAAGTTGGCTGTCAAGCTAGCATAGGAAAATTCCTACTAGCTCCCCAGTGAAGAAGGCACAGCAAAATGTGTAACAAATCACCAAGCTTGCAGCACACCTGAGGTGTGGCTCAAGAACCAAGGAGGATTCGTAGGCGAAAAGCTGGCAAGATGCAGGGCACAGCTGACAGTGGCCCACAGGCTTCTGAAGAGAGCCCCCTCCCCCCCACCCTTAGCCACCTACCACCATCTGTGCTCCACATAACGACTCACAACCACGCTCGCCCACAGAGGACTCTCAACCACGTTTGCCTGCGGGCAATGGCATCAGCCATTAGTTCTCTGTGTCCACCCATCCCTCTCACAGGGAGAATCCCCAGGCAAAAGGACCCCTCTGGGAAGAGTGACAAGGAACATTAGTATAAGGGACTGCAAGGCAATATATTCAGGGAAAAATAACACACACACTACTCTAAGGATGAGGAATTAGTTATGACACAGGGAGCAACCTTGTCTAGGCAAATTGCATGACTAAAGCGATCTCAGTACTGTCTACTCCAATGCTGTAATTCCTCAAGTGGGGAAATTTGAAACCATGCAAGTTAAATGCTGGGATTAACACCACTGAGTCAAACAGGATCAAAGTCAGAATTAGAAATACTGTGCATAGTTTAAGACACCTGGGGGGGAGGGGGGGCACTGGAATCAGCTGAAAGTAAAAAATAATAATAATAAAAAGTTTTAAAAAAAAATAAAAAACAAAAAACAAAAATCAAAACCAAGAAAACCAAATCTCTGGATCCCATCGTAGAGCCACTTAGTCTGAAGTTCCACAGCTGGGACCAGAGTGTTTATTTCTCAAAAGCTCTCAGGTGATTTGGCAGATTTGGGAAACACTCTCAGGCTCCTCTCATCCCAGGTGTTATTTGGGTCCCTAGAAAATGATAAAGGAAGGTAACCAAGGTCTCCTCTGATTTCTAGAAGCTCATGCACAAGCTGAGGAAATTAGCCAACTGTGGGAGCAGAGTGAGGTAACAACACAGAATACTATGTAATGACTGGACCGTTTAAGGGAGGTGGAACAGTAATAAATCTAAGTGCAGTAAGCAGACAAGGAGTGCTCTGGGTCACTCCTCAGTTCTGGGAAAGGTCTCAAGGACTGGACTCTGAGTCAATTGTATTGATACAGGTGAAGGAGTGAAGGCTGGGTAATTTCTAAATGTCTCCTTAATCCTGTGCACTTTTTCATTCCCACCCCTACTTTCACCACCTTTGTTCTGATATCTGAATCCCCTTACTTAAATTTCACTCACAAATGCCTGCTATCCCTTCTTCAAGAACCCCTCTTCTCCCCTCTATCCTTCATATTGTTGCTGAAGAAACCTTTCACAAATACAAAGCATTTATGGTGTTCTTCTCAAAAGCTCTTCCCATTTATAAACTAAAGTCCAAAAGCCTTGCCATTTGGGTTTTGGCTACGCCTTTAACTTCATTTGGGTTCTGGTGATGTCTTTAACTTCATTTTCAAAGCTCCATATTGGAAAAAATGCTGTCCTTCAAAGATATCACTATGTCTTTTCACATGTTTTTCCTCCATAAGGAATGGAATTCTCTCATCACATCTCTGTCTTCTCTTCTGAATTCCACTTAGAAAATCATATCCTTCGAGTTCTAGCTATTAATAATATTGCCCTACTCTAGATATATTTTCATTTTAATAGGAAGAAAAGTTAAAGAAATTGAACTCTTAACAATGGAATTCTAGGCATCAACCGATAACGAGGACATTGATGGGCATTCAAGCCACCGAAATAACAACTCCTAGACAAATGCCTCCTTTGCCAATGCACAAAGTCAAAATGAAATGGAAAAAGATGTGAGTCCCAGGGCATGAAACAACTTGTGATACATTTTACCTTGGAACAAATACAAACAACTTCTTATGTGATTGGTGAAGATACAAATATATTGTTGGGGCTGATATCCAAATCCAGATTAAATTTTTTGACTCATTTATGGAAATAGGTAAGCCAGGAAATGCAATTACTATTTGTAAATCATTTTGCTATAACCTTCTCCTCCAATATCATTAAATAGCAAAATGCAACTGATGCTATTTTAGCTACAAGTAGAAGAAAATAAATCCTTGTAGCAACAAGCATCTGTCAAGGGATTTGACGTTCTCCAAAATACTCCTTGGTATTAAGCAAGCAATCTTTCACTTCTAAAAGGGACTCTCATTGATATGTATGAGCAAAGCACTCTATTATTTATGGTTAAGTGCAAATTGATATGTTTAAGAAAAATGCAAAATTAAGAGACGTGTATATTAAAAGACCTAAGGTGGTAATTATGCATCCAGTGTGGATAATTTAAATATAGTGGCATTACAATATGCTTTAATAAACCTAGAGATGGCTCTGGAATGCAATAATGCATCACTTTTAAAAGGTCTGCACACAAAGTTGCAGATAAGAAAGGGTGCTCTAGAATGGATTCTGTAGCTGTGAAAAGTGTTTCAATAGAGAGTACAGTAGAACAGCAGAGCCAGTATTAGACTGGAGGTTAAAAAGTAGAGCTGTTGGGTACCGCTGGTAGAATTTTCTGGGATAACAGAAACGTTCCACAACACTTCTGTAGTAGTTTCTGTAACAATATCGTAGCCCCTCGCCACATCTACTTATCAAACACTTATGATGTACCTAGAGTGACTAAAGAACTGAACTGTAAATTTCATTTAATTTAAATTATAAATTTAAATTAGGTCTCCTATGACTAGTGGATAGCATATTTTGAAGACTGAACTTTAGGCTCAATCCTTAATGTGAAATTCACTACCCAAAACTCTCCCTAACCCTTCCAGTTCTCAGATGTTTCATGTACAAATTAGTTTTAATAAAATAATATCCAACATTCTGTGGATTTATAGTTTTTTTTTTAATGTTTTTATTTATTTCTGAGAGAGAGACAGCGCGAGCAGGGGAGGGTCAGAGAGAGAGGGAGACACAGAATCTGAAATAGGCTCCAGGCTCTGAGCTGGCTGTCAGCACAGAGCCCGACGTGGGGCTCGAACCACGAACCGTGAGATCATGACATGAGCCAAAGTCAGGTGCTGAACTGACTGAGCCACCCAGGCGCCCCTGCATTTATAGACTTTTAATTCTTCCTGCTACTACCCCCACCTCATCAAGTGAACAGAAAACAAATGAAAATCAGGAGGGACATCCTACTGGGAGCAAGTACCCGATTAAGCAATTATGTATCCCTACTACACCCTCAAAGAGTGTTCTGAAACCAATTTCTAAGGAAATGTTTCTCTGGGGGTTAAGTTAGATAATGGAAGTTTGGGACAGAAGCATTTTCGTTAGCTATTATTGTGTTTGTTTTTTTTAATTTGGATTAATATTGTCATTGGACAGTCTTTTTGTTGGGATCTGAAAATTGTGTAGATGATCCTGATTTTTAGCTTTTAGGAAGCTTTTGAAGGTTTGAGCTGAGGGTATGTTGATGATGAGTAGGGATACTATATAAACTAGCAAACAAGAGAGCAGATATGAAACTATCTGCTATTTCTATCCAGTTGGTTAAGACACTGCTAACTCTATGTGTTAAACTATTCCAAGGCCTCCCTCACTGAGAATAAAGCAGCCCAGGCAATGCAACAGGCAATGAGTATGTGTAGACGGTGGAAGAAAAGGCAGGGAGATGCCCTGAAGGACCACACTGTACATCTCAGGACCTCACAGAGAACAACCACACAGGCAATCCTCTGAAAGTCAGGATTGAAAAGAGAAGCACCAGAGATAAACACGCTTCCACCCAGCAAATCCATTTTTAAGAAATTCCCATAGGGAAATGCTGCAAAACTTGTATGGAAAATATATACACAAAGTTGTGCAAAACAAAAGCATTATTGTAATTATGAAAGCCTGGAAACTATCCATATACACAATAATAGGGAACTGATGAGTGGTTAGTCTACAGAACACTCTACTCTTCAGCCAAAAAAAATGTATATTTAGGAAGAATAAAAAATGGAAGTATTTTCAAAATTTACACTATGCTTAGTGTAAAATAAGTGAAAACATGTATTGAGGAATAAAATCCATCTCTCTATATCTTTCTTTATATATCTTAAAGTTAGAAAAACATTAAAAAAACATTAATTCAGTCATATTCCTTTCACCTGGAGAGTCCATTATTAATATTTTGGTACCTATACATAGATATATATTTTTAAAAATTACTATGTGTTTTTTTAAATGTTTTATTTATTTTTGAAGGAGAGACAGAGTGTGAGCAGGGTGAGGGGCAGAGAGAGGGAGACACAGAATCTGAAGCAGGCTTCAGGCTCTGAAGTGTCGGAACAGAGCTCGACGCAGGGCTTGAACTTGCCAGCTGTGAGATCATGACCTGAGCCGGAATTGGACGCTTAATTGACTGAGCCACCCAGGTGCCCCTAAAATTACTATGTATTTATAATTAAAAGAAAAGTTTCAAATTCTATTTTAAAATCACCTTTTAAAACACTGAAGACTCCAATGTCCTAACAAAGGAGCAAGCAGTTAGCTTAGTAGATGTCACCATCATATACGGTTCATTAGTTAGGTGTAGTGACATGTCTTAGGGAACTATAAAAGGGTTAATAGTCTTTCTAAAACATCCTATTTAGGCACAGGGAGAAAAATCTAGCTCATCTGATGATAGATACATACTAATAAATGGCTATAAATATTCATCAACATCTATTGCCTTTGGTTTTATGTAAACCATAAATATAATTTCCAAATGGCTATGAGCAATCGCTATTTATTCACCGTTAGAAAAAGCAATGACTAATACAGTTATCTCTTTATAGCACTAGAGTTAGCTGCTACGGTATTAAATTATTATCTCTAACCATATTACCAGCAAAGGTCCCCAACCACCTGGACACTACAGGAGAAAACCATTTCAGGGCCCCTTTTTTTTTTTTTTTTTTTTTTAAATCTTGGCCATTTAAACGAGCCAATCCGCCTCTCTGACTACACAGAAATAGCTCATGATCGCTACAAACCCGTGTTAAAAAAATATATTGGGAAGTGCTTGAGAGCACGCAAACTGCTCTGTAATGAAGTCATTAAACTGGGTGAAGCTAATTTCTGAGGTACATTCTAACCTACAACCTAAGCCAGCATGCAGAAGTCAATAAACTTTTATGGGGTTCTGTAACCAATCCCTTCCTAGGAGTTAAATTACCAAAGCCCATTACAAGGTGTGTTTGACCAGCAAAATCTGAACTGACTCTTGCAACATGCACACAAATGGTATGAGCAAATGGACATCTACATTTTCTGCTAACTCTATAGATGCACGTGTCATCTGAGGAGAGCTATATTTTTACGTGAACTGAGAAACAAATATTGCATCCTGCTTTGAACAATTAACATAAAGTCAAGCAATTGAAACAAGCTTTGGAAAGGAAGCACTGCAAATGTTGGCAATGTGCACAGTCTGACTGTGGCTGTGGTACTATCAGGCGCATGGGTGGGCCACGACTTAGTACCACAAGGGTAGAGATGGCGTGTGTCCTTCAACAGTCGGTCCTCAGCACCTGCATGGGACCAGAGATAACAGATGCCACCTAAATATTTTGGAATGGATGCCTGAGTAGACATCAGGAAAAGGTAAGCCAGAGATCTTTAAATGCTAAATTTAGTTACCAATGATCAATGAAGACTTCTTTCTTAACTATTGGGATCCCCGCTAAGCAGACAAAATGGAGCTTATCTATCAGTTGTGAGGCAGGCTGGTTCTCTTTGTGGTTCTTCATACTTGACTTATCTCTCCTGCTCTGAGAGTCTGATAATACTTTGCCAACCTCTGGCCTATTCTCTGAGTCTCGGTTTCCTTGACTTACTTCATTGGTACATATGAGTGAGGTCACAGCTACTACTTTAATAATCCCATCCTGAAAACAAAACAATCAAACAAAGAAGTAAAGTTTCTTCATTAATAAACAGATATAGCGTCTGCTTCTTGCAAACCCTTACCAGGAATCACAGGACTAGGAAAGACCTAACTATGTCAGCCAATCCATTCTAGAGCCTTCAGGCAAAGACAGAGACCTACACACCGCTGAATGAGGTATCTTTGGACAGAATAGTCAATGAGAAATAGTGCCATGGTTCTATGAGCAATTTCTATAAAATATACACTGACAGCTGACCCTCCACCATTTTCCCTCACTGTCAGATGAACAGAGGAGCACCAATCCTACAGGTAGTTGTTTTCTGTTGTTATTATTATTATTTATAACATCATTGAGAAATGGCAAAGTGTGATAGTTAAGAGTGTAGCTTTGGAGTGGGCCAAGATTTGAATGCTGGCTCTGTCACAGGATTGGAAGACCAGGACAGGTTTTCACTATTAAACATCTCTACAATGATGTGGGATAATGATGTAATAATAATAGTACCGAGCTTTTGGGTCTCTATGAAGGTTAAAAGAGATAACGTGTGAAAAGTACACAGCATAGAACCTGGAACATACTAAGGACTCAAATGCTGGTAAGTATTACTATTCATATTGACCACATACTGATATTGTGGTCTAAGATTATAAAACAGACCTTTTAATTTTCAAGTCATATGCATAGCCATGATCTGATTTAATGCTCCTATCAGCTCTGTGATTTAGCCAGGAGAAATACTAGTAAAGAGAAACAAATAAACATTTTGCCCATTGTTACACAGTAACTTTGTTGAAGAGTGAAGCCTGAAGCACACATCTATGTCAGCCCTTTGATCCTTCTTTCTGCCACACAATGCTAAAAAGAAGTGAAGTTTAAAAAGTAGATTATAGGGGCACCTGGGTGGCTCAGTTGGTTAAGTGTCCAACTCTTGGTCTAGGCTCAGGTCATGATCTCACAATTCGTGAGTTCAAACCCTGTATCCGGCTCTGTCCCTGCTTGGGATGGTCTCTCCTTTCTGTCCAGAAGAGCTTGTGCTCTTTCTAAATAAACAAACAAACGAAAAAAAAAAAAAAGTAGATTATTATATGTTTGGTTAAGACAAAATTGTAGCAAAGGAGATTCCTGGGTTTCAGTATGTCTCAAGAACATCCTGTGGGACCCACAGGGAGCCAATGGGTGGGTTGAGCCTTCTGGCAAAGGGGCAGTGCTGGGCACTCAGGATGGCACTGCTGCCCCTTTTTGGGGCAGGAGCCCATGGGGGAGGCACGGTGTCAGGAAGGAAGGTCATCATCATGAAGAGTGCACAGCAGCTCACTACATGAAGCAGCTCTTGTGTCCTTCCTCAGGATCACATATCATCAGAGGCTGGGCAAGGATCTAGGGAAGAGCAGACATACGCAGGAGGTTGGGCCACGCAGCTGTCAGAAGCTATGGTTACCCACTGTGTTCCATCTCCCTTTCTCCCTGGTGCTATGCTTGCATCTTCTCAAAGCCCTGACATTCAGTGAGTAGCGGAATAAATGGCGTCAGTGATAGGGATGATGTCTGAGTTGGGAGACGTCCCAGAACCGACCCGTCGGATCTGCATAATGCTACTCGTAGCGGCTACCGAAGTGAGTCCAGACACTACTGGGCACCATAGTCATGAGTCAGGGTTCTTGTCTGAGTGGAGTGGGTCTACTTAGGGCCGTGAGCTGAATACACCTGGAAGTGCTGTTGAATATCTCAGGGCAGCGCAAAGGCCAGAGTGAGATTTCAGAAGCCCTAACTCCTACCTGGCTCTGGCACTGACGCTCATAATGCTACTAAGTAGATGCTGGTCAAAGTATTTCTCTTCCTTCAATGGGAGTCTCCTTCTCTGTAGCAGTGTACTTGATTATGATGCTAGCTAGTGAGAAGGCTATGGCAGAGTCCTTCCCACCAAAGGACCTTCAGGCCCTGTCAGACTGAACAGGCTCCCTCTCGCCTGGTGGAGGAAGCCAGGCTCGGCAGCTGCATCCCAGCCCAGAGCAGAGGCTCGCATGGGGCTTCCCTCTGTCTTCCCTTCAGTTTGTGGTTGTGATGCCTGTGAAAACGTGCTCTAGCTTCCACGGAGGCGGTCTCAGAAACGTAGATTCCCATGTGAGTTTCCTGTACCCTCCCGAAAGCAGATGTGGATTGAAAACAGGGGTGGTAGCTATCCTTCTCTGCCTGACTTATGTTTGCACATATAGGAGGATTAGGAGGAACTTAATGGAGGACCATGGGGGAGAAGAAGGGGAGAAACAGGGGGAGAGGGAGGGAGGCAAACCATGAGAGACTCTTGAATGCTGAGAACAAACTGAGGACTCATGAGTGTGGGGGGAAAGGGAGGTGATGGGCACTGAGTGGGGCACTTGTGGGGATGAGCACTGGGTGTTATATGGAAACCAACTTGAAAATAAACTATTAAAAAAAAAAAAGACAACAGTGGTGGTGTATTGATCACAGATGATTCAGAGGAACCACTCCCTCCCTGATCAGGCCTGCCTCTCTCTGCTAGTACAGACACCACCATTTCTCCCCCATTTCTAAACTCTGTTATGCTCCTTACAGTCTTCAGCCATTCAGTAAATCCCTGAATTGCATTCTGCTTGGCACTGTTCTATGTACAGGAATCCTGCCTTCTACTTCCCCTAGAACAGGAGTCTACAGAACTGGTTGAACACATTTACTTTACTTTCCAGGTACTGAATTTGCCTTTGTTTAGGAATATCTGCGAGCTTCCTAAGTGCAGAAACAACCTGAAGATTCTCCTTGGAAAACTTTTACAGTGAGTTTTGCTCACTTTAGTATAAAAGGATGCGCTGTCACTTTGCTCAAGGTAGGAATAGCTCTCATACAAGGCTCATGCAAAGAGCAGTAAAACTCTTTAAAGTAAGAGAAATGTATTCTTTGAATTGTCCCATTCAACACCTTACTTTAATTCCATCTAATAGAAACATATTGTAAAATGTTGGATTGTCAGAAAAGGCGACTTTAGGGAAATGGTCACAATAAACATATAAATCTCTGATGCCTATGATGCACATGACAAACTGTGACCTTGTGCAGTGTACAGCCTTTACAACTGTAGGTGGCAATACTGAATTTAACCACAGATAGAATTACTGACTCTAGGAACTCTGCTCTCGCCTTCAGGTGCAAATAAAATTTAAAATGCAACTTGACATTTAATCGCACTGATAATTGCCAGAATGTGGACTTCAGCATGATCAACTCTGTATCCATGGATACAAACCTCTGGTCTTCTTGTTTAATAATTCCTTATCTTGAACACAGTGCCAAAGACAGAGTTGTAACACACCTAAGAGAATGAATCCTAGAGGAAAAGACAGATCTATGTATGATTCATTTAGGACCAAGTTGCACAATAACTCTTGCCAGAAACTGGCTGGCTGGGTTAGGGTAAGCATGGGCTTCACATTGGATCCTCTCATACATTCAAATCTGGGGGTGTCCACTGGCAGCTGGGAGAGATGCATCATATAGTCATTGAACTCCTCTTTGAAGATCTACCTCTCAGCCTTCTTCTCCTGCACTGCATTCACCAGGGGCTACATCCAGGCCACAGAATGTGATTATTGACCCTCTTCCGTCTGTCCTCTCCTGCAGCAATGAGACAGTTATTAACATTTGCAATGTTCTTTTCATTTTAAGAAGTCCTTTTTTGGAGTGCCTGGGTGGCTCAGTCAGTTAAACAGATAACTCTTGATTTTTGCTCAGGTCATGATCTCACAGTTTCAAGAGCTCCAGCCCTGTGCAGTGCTCTGTGCACCAAGCACATGGAGCCTGCTTGGGATCCTCTGTCCCCCTCTCTCTCTGCTCCTCCCCCACTCCTGCTGTCTCCATCTCTCTCTCTCTCTCTTTCTCTCAAAAAAAAAAAAAGTCTTTTAATCCTGTGTATCATCTCAAAATTGCCTCCCCATGGTGATGCTCTGAGGTAGGTTTCATTATTATTCTCACTTTAAAAATTAAATGACTTACTGATAATAATGTAGCAGCTAATACAGGACAGCTTTCAGTACAACAATTAAGATTCTGAGTCCAAATTATCATGTCTGTGTGTGTGTGTGTGTGTGTGTGTGTATACCTAAGTGTTTTGCATATACATATATTTAATGTTTTTTTTTTCCCAATATAATCACCTATCTCAGAAGAGGCAAAATGTTTAGGTAAGAAGGAAGTAGATGTGTAGAGTCAAGAAAAAGACCACAATGATGAATTAAATGCCACCTTACGGAATATCCGACTCCTTAGAACTTTCCAGAACATATAAACATCAGTCTCTAAACATACGTTCATTTTAAGTGAAAAGGAAATACTGGGTCATACTCATCAGTTTTATTTAAGGGAGGTCATCCGTGGCACAAAAAGCTTCAGTAATATGATTACTGACAAGATCCTTCTTGAACAAACCAGGCATTCTGGACAGACTTCTTCTCCTAAGAGACCAGGAGAGATCATTGGTGTTATTAATTCAGAGGCTGGCTTCCTATCAACTTGTAGAATAACTACAATGATGTAGGAATCTGTCCTGTGTCTGTCTGCAGCAAAATTTTCAGTTTCTGGTTAACAAGAAGCATGTTCATAACATTTTGAGTTCTCCAGTGATGGCTTTGCTTTCCTTAGGATCTGGGTGATTTGCTTAATTCAAGTTGTTCAAGTTAGAGGCTAAATGACCACTTTCTAGGGAAGACCTATGTAAGTAACTTCCTCCTGTGCAAGTTAAATGTTGAGCAGGGAGCCACTTCCTATGGAGAAGTAAGGGTTTCTGGTAAATGGAGTAACAATGTAGCAACAACAGAGTTCTAATGAGTTCCTTGAAGGACCCTGAATGCTCTCTGGGAAAGAAAAGCTATTTTTCCATGCTATGTTCTCTTAGTTTCTCATGATTGTGTATTCAGATGTGCCGTAGCTGTCTCAGCTTGTCAGGAGAAGAGCAGCCTAGAGGAGCCACTAAAACATCCAGCAGCAAATGGACTTGGGTGCAAGATTTAAAATACAGAGCGTGTGAGGGAGCGGTGCTGGCTAGATAGAGCCCACGCATATATTCCTGAGAAGAATCTCCCCTGACACAGAAGATAAAAACTGAATTCACACCGTATGGCTGGGGGCAGCGACAATAGGCTGTGCCTTTTAATGGGTTTCTGAAAATGTTTTATTCCATCCGTTGGCAAAGGAAACCTATTAATAAAGGGAGAGTGGCTGGTAACCAACCGCAGATAGTGGGGCCATGCCGGCTCGCTGTGATTAGAAAGCTTGCTGAACTTAATATATCCCCTATCCACACCGAAATGGCTTCATTTAATAAAGCAGTATTACCGCTAACATAAATGTATTAAAAAGTGGGCACAAGCAGGAGTCTAACGCTCCCGGGAATATTCCTTCTGCTGTGACCTTTGCCAAGTCAGTTTCTTCCTTTGAAAACCAAAGGGATTTCCCCAAACCTGGTAATTTGTAGAACACCATCATGATTTTTGCTAAATCCATAGACTATGGTCTTATGATTTAATTAATACGTTTTAAAGTTTAATAAGAAAACCCTCTTATTTGGGTTTTCAGTACTTTTCTAACACAGTTAAAATACACCAAAATGTTTCTTACATACAATACTATACCCAGCTCTCACAGTCTATCACCTTGGCTCCCCATTTTGGGAAACATTGAGCAAAACGACTGCTAGTTCAACTCTGGAAATCTGTATTGTGTTGTGGAGTGAAAGGGCCAGGTCAGTGTAAGTACCAGGTACCCCGTACCACATACCTTGGCTTCTTTCTTATAGTGGCTTTTACTCTGTTTCAAATACTTGTTTCTCCATTCTCTCCTGCTTATTTTTCTACAGGCTTCTCAACTCTTAACTTAGCCATCTTTGATGCAAATTTCAGCAAGATTTTTACTGAGAGTCAATGTGGGAAGAAGCATGTGGTAGGTGTTATCAGGGCTTATAAAATGAATAATGCATGTCCATAATATATATGAGTCAAGAGTCAAGACAGATGAAGCAGTTCAAGAAAAAACTTACAAAGAACCCTAATAGCACTCATGCAATAATACATTCTAGCAGAGACATTCAGAGTCCAGCAGACATTCAAAGATCTACTCTTAGCATTGAAAGGCACCACTGAGGCCACATAATTCAGAGACAGTGGCATACCAGTGGCCTATTGTTTAAATTCAACTGGCAAGCATGTTTGGTTTGGCCTGAAAATTACTTAAAAAAAACAAATAATGGAATACCTGTCCTATTGACCTCAGTCTTCAACTCTCTCTACAATCTTATCTCAGGCCTATTTCACAGATTTATATTCTCTATCTGCTCATAAAGATGTTAGAGAGTATATTCTCTGATGTAGTTCACCCCCCACCCTATCAACAAGTATTCTACACAAATAGAAAAGCGAGGCTCAAAGGTGGCTAATACCCTTGCTGTGATGGCAGGCTAGACCTAGAGTCCTAAGGCTCTTGTTTATCAGTGAAGCTTTTTGTTTAGTTCAATCTACAATGATGCTTTTGGAGCATATCCCTCTTGTGTAGGTTCTTGAAAGAGATGTTCAATGGATCAATTTTTGAGAGAAGAGATATGAGTTGAGGAAGGTTGCAAAGAGAAGAGGCTGAGGAGAGAAAATTGAGATGTCTGCAATATGAGGAAGGTGAGATATCAACACCAAGAAAGTGCAAAGAATAAAAAAGAGGTGAACATAAGACTCAACCTTTTCTCAGGGCCTGGAAGGTAAGGAACATGAGGAACATGCAAGGTGAAATAGAGCGTGGATCAGACTCTACCTGAGGAGTCACAAGGTAGTTAAAAAGATATCACACACATACAAAATTATCTGTATATACTCTCTTTAGAGCTAACAGGAAACCAGTCTAGAAAAGGAGGGTGCTCAAGGGGAATAGCAGGTTTTGAAAACTCATGGAGGTGTCTTGAGTAGATTTTAGAGGTGGAAGTGATCTTAAAATCATGTACAAACCTTTTCCTTTTAAAAGGGAGAAAATGGCCCCAGAACAGCATGTAATTTGCTCAGGTTTATGTGCCTGGATAGACACAGAAGGAAACGAAACACCTTTCCACTTCCAGTTTGGTTATTTTTCCACTTTAAGTTGGGTTGGTCTTAAGATCATAGGTGATAGAGAGAATGATGATATGAAAATGTTGTTTGTAGAAATAGAGTTTGCAACTATATTCATCAACAACTGGAATGGAAAGTGAATGAAAGAAGAGAAATAAGTCAGAAACTCTTGCTTCCAGGTCTTATTTGAAGGCCAGCATCTCTTAATAGTTACAAATATCACTATCCCTCTCCCAAGAACATGATAAATAAAATTTAAAAGCAAGTCTCTTCTTTGCAAAAGTTACCAACTTACCTTTCCCACCCACCCTACCCATTATGCCTCCTGCAGATACATCACTCTGCAAACAAACTGCCTCCTACAAAGCCTCTTGTAACCTCAGAAGCCTGCATAAGTTTTATTAAAATATCACAGAATGAAGGCAAAGTCAGCCACTCATCATAATAAAAAGCACCTAGGACATACTTCTGGGGAACTACAGAGCAATTTATTTTCTATCTGCCCAGATACATGTCAACAGTTCACTTTTTGACTTTTGAAATCACAAAGAGTTTCTGTTGACCAGAATTTATCGAGCTGTTTTAGAAAACACCTAATGTCAGCAAAGGGAACTATTTTTATCACTGTATGTTGTTTAACAGCCCTTGATGGTGATCAAATTTATAGCACCTATAAAAGGCAGAACAACCCAAGAGGCTGAGCCAAGAACTTTGATTTCTAAAGAACAAAGCATTACAAAGCAAGGATTCTAGCTCGCACCTCACAAACTGGAGGGAAAGGGGACCCACTAAGCAGAAAAGTAAAGGTACAAAGAATTAGGCATATAGACAAATAGGCATTTAAATCATCTTCTTAATAGGCATTCATCCTCAGAGTTTATTCATCTAGCAAATATTTATTGAGAGGTACCAATGTACCAGGTTCTGTTGTAGATATTAAGAGAGTCAAAACATAAATAAGCATTAGTCCTTTATCTTCAAGGGCTCCCAAGATAGGAGAAGACAGAGAGGTGTAAATAAATCACTGTAATACACAAATGGAGTATTTTAAGTATTATAGTGGCCCAAGCAACATGCTGAAGGTGCCCAGAGGAAATGATTCAAGAAAGTTAAGTCTGATTATTATAGAAACAAGATCTTCCCAATTTTAAGCCATGATATGGACTAAATAAAGTTCTTCTGATTGAAAATTAAAAGGATAAAAACTGAAGTCATTTATACTTTTGGCATTTTAACTATATGTTTATTAACAGAATAGCGCTTTACAAATGTGGAGTGGTTTTCTGGTGGATTGGTGGATGTTGGCTATTCTCAACCAGAAAGAAAATGCTATTGTCTTTAATGACTCATAAATGTTGCAGAGTACTATGGGCTTTCCCAGGTGAAATGATGCATGACCCAAGGCAGGCTTTGCTACCTTGCATTTCCTTTTCTTCTTAGCTTTCTTAAAATTAAGAAATAAACAATCATTTAATAGCAAAGAAAGAGCCAACTGGATTTGAAGATCTTAGGGAACTCTTGGGGAAAGTGCATCACCTGTAGAAAATTAGCTTTGGTTTCGTTGGCTTTCTTTAGTATGTTATGGGGTATTTCATCTATTTGCTTCAATAGGATCTGTTTGAGTTTTCCCAGTTTTTTTATTACACAGTCTCATGGGACTCACTTGAGATTCTTTTCTCTGCATGGTATTTTCTATTTCTCAAACTGAGGAAGTTGATATGTTTCTGAACAAAGAATATGATATGTTTCTGAACAAAGAATAGTGATTGGAGTGGTAGCAAGTGAAATAAAAATGGGTGTGAAGGCTTTAAACTCTTTCAGTGAATTCTCCTTGTGGTGCCAATTGGACTCTTGGTACAATCATTAATATTTAACAAATTGCATTTGAAAGATGAAGAAACCAAAATACAAAGTTTAAGGAATGTGTTAGGTAGGTGTCATACATAATTGATACATAATCAAGATGGATACCAAGGTGTAGGTTCTAATAACTCCAGTATCAGTGCTGCTGAGAACTTACTTAAATGTTTCTATAAATGGCTGGGAAGAAACTTTGGATGAGCTACTAAAAGGCTATATCAAATACAGAAATTACTAATCTTTCATGACTAAAACTATGGCATAAAAATTGTCAGGATAGATATCAACAGGAATATTCAGGAGTCCAGATAATTGACTTCCCTTACAACTCAGTTGGCTCACCATTTAAGAGCCACTCTAGGGTTAAGGTTTCCCCTGGAAGTATTTACCTTGGGTTGTTGGAGGAAAGATTAATACTTACCAATAACATTAAAATTGGAGTGTATTGTAGACATTATATAGTCCATTCCTTAAACTATACAGCTTAGGAAACTGAGACTCAAAAATATTAACTATTGTCCAAGGTCACTTGTTGGAACCAGAGCCAGAAGCCCAGCCTACTAGATGTCACAGAGAGAAGCAGGCTTCCTCTGTACTTCTATTTGGTCCCTAACCACAACCCGGTCCTCTATGCTCATTATCCATATGGAATGGCACTTCCAAAAATCCCCACTAGTCCAAAATATCAGATCCAGGGGAAACTTCTCAGGCACATTTTCCAAACTAATCCACCTTCCTGAAACTCTCTGCTCCACTGAATGACATGACTCCTTAACTTAATTTGCCTCCAATTCTTCTGATTACTTTTTCTCATTCTCTGTCATTGGCATCTAAAATATTTGTGTTCGCTAGAATCAGTCAACTTCTCTTCTATCTTTATACTCATTCCTGGAAAATCTCCACAATCCCCACAGCCTTCCACTGTGGGCTCTGTGCTAATGATCATCAAAGGGATAGCTACTGCTGGCCTCTTTCCTCCAATGGATTCCCTACACTCATTGAAATGTAACATTTCACAAAGTTCTTATAAGACATGCACACGTATACAAATACACACATTTGTAGACAGATACATAGATGGAGGGGCATGGGAGAAGAGAGAGAGAGAGAGGCTGAATTATATGATAGTGGCTAAAATGATATAGTTGCTAAAAAAAATCAAACCTCAAGTTAAATACACAAGAGGCTAAGAAAGCCGAACAGATGTAAGGAAGCAAACTATTTATTTTATATACTGGGAAAGTGGGACTGGAACAGTATTCAATTTCTACCACCGATAACTTGTTAAATATGTTTAAAGGGACCTTTGAAAAACCCTAAGTTAACAACTAGGAATGATAAAACAAAGATGTCTAATTGCAAATAGCCTCAGGAAATAACATAACTACAACAAAATATGTAGAGAAAAAAAAGAACACAAGGAAAATGTTAAGGAAACAGGAAAAATAGCATAAATTAAGAAAACAGAGGATTATAAAACTATTAATATTGGGGTTGTGAAGAAGTTTTAATAACAAGAATGCTGATGGTTTTTAATAGCAAGGAATGCTTAGTGAATAAAGGCTCCAAAACTACCTGCACAAATGATCACAATTATGTACAACACATAAGGATTTTTACAGACAGTGGAGTACATTAGTTAAGAATATGTATTTGAGAGGCACCTGGGTGGCTCAGTCAGTTGAAAGTCTGACTCTTGATTTTAGTTCAGGTCATGATCTCACAGTCCATGGAACTGAGCCCTGCATGGTGCTCTGAGCTGCTTGCGCTTCTCTCTTTTCCTGTCTCTCTGCCCCTGCCCTGTTCTCTTTCTCTGTCTCTCTCTCAAAATAAATAAATAAACTTTAAAAATTAAAAAAAGAAATAAAATATACTTTAGAATCTGCAGAACTAGATTTGAATTTCTAATCCATAACTTACCATGTGACCTTAAGCCACCTATCAAGCTCACCATATTTCAATTTCCTCTTTTTCAGCTTTGGGTGTATGTTTTGTCATTGTTATTGTTGCTTGTTTTTGTTCTTAATCAGGACAATAAATTATACCTACTTAAATGTTTATGGGTGAAGCCTAAATTAAAATGATTTGCAAGTTTTAGAAAAGTGCCAGGCACATAGGACATACTCAGTAACAATGATTATACTAATAATGCCTTGATAAATAGTATTCTAGTGACTTTGTCTCAATCCCCAAGAGCTTCCTTTGCTTAGCAATAAGAAGGGAGCCTGGGTGGGAAGTCAGGCCTGAATTCTGGCCTCTGACCTGCCAGTGATCACCTCTGTGACCATGAATAATCTTCATGAATGCCCTACACAAAGAAGGGCTGGCCTCAGTGCTTTTGCAGGTTCTTTAAAATTCTGTATGGTGGTCAGAGGACAGACATAATAAGGAGAACTGTGATGCCAAGCGTGGACTTGGACACATTCTCTCTGGGTGTAGGTTTGCCTCACCTGTTATGTTGCCCTAGGGAGCAAGAAGAACATGCCGTGGAAATGAAACCCACGTCATCACCACTTCTGCCCAAGGAGCTTGCCAATGATGGAGGAGAAAAAGGTAGTGGAATCTCCTTCTGTTAAGACCCCTGTCAGGGCGCCTGGGTGGCTTAGTCGGTTAAGCGTCCGACTTTCGCTTAGGTCATGATCTCGCAGTTCGTGGGTTCGAGCCCCGCATCGGGCTCTGTGCTGACTGCCAGCTCAGAGCCTGGAGCCTGTTTCGGTCTGTGACTCCCTCTCTCTCTGACCCTCCCTGCTCACGCTGTCTCTCTCTCTCTCTCCTAGAAATAAATAAAACATTAAAAAAAAAAAAGACCCCTGTCAGAAAAGAAAATCAGGCCCTGCCCCCTGAGAGTGCAATCACAATGTTCAGCATGATAAATTATATGGACTTCTACTTTTATTGAACAATCTCTCTCTCTGTTACTTCACCAAGTATCAATGCTAACAGGAGCCAAAGTTCAGACTTTTTAGTTAACTAACATTTTTTTTTAGCTTATTAAATACAACCAATTGCTTTACTACATAAACTGGGCTCAATATAGCTTTTAGCCATCTTTCTTCATTCTGGAGGCCAATATCCTATGCTCTAGAGGCATATTCACCAGCACTGGAAGTGTGAAGAGAGAGTCAGTTACTACCAAGTCCACTGAAAAACATGGTGCCTCCTCTGGGGCAAGCCTTTAAGGACCCAACCAGTAGCTGGTGAGAGATCCCAGAGGTTAGACACAAACTGTGGCTGGGTTTGTTTTTGATACATATGGCTAAATTGGACAGTCACAGAATAAAATAAATTTTAAGGCCACAAGTTTTAATAAATGAAAGAGTCTGAACACCTTTAGTTAGTTTCTACATGCAAACACAAAGAAGGGGGAGCAAATTAGGGGGCCAGAACTCCAGAACTTTCCTATCCACGAAAAAACAAATGACAATTCTTAATTTCCTCTGGCGGGAGACTGATGATCACAACTGAATCAGCAAGAAGAATTTGTGAGCTGTTTCCAAAGTAGATGGAGAGGCACACATTTTAGAATACGTCTAAACTCCAAAATGTCTAAAGTCCAACTACCTTGATAAGAGCTTGCTAACTGACTGAAGAATGAACTTCTCTGCTCAATGGAGCCAGCAATGGCAGGAATGGAGAGAACATCTGAAATAATAAAGGCAGAGAGAGACACCGACTAGGTAGTTCACACCTCTAAGAGATAAAGAAGTCATAGGCACAGCCACAGTTCACAATGTGAAGTTCAAAGTCCAGCAAAATCAACCAAAAAAAGAAAAAAAAATTACCCAAGTGCCAATTTTAAAGGACTTTCACAACTCTAACATGTAGATTGCTTCAGTGAGAAATTCCAGATTTCAATAACCTGCAGAGTAAGACCACTTGGGATATTTATTCTGACTTTCTGGTATCCAACCAATATAGGAATCAATTTAGTTCCTCTAATTTTATTTTCCTCTAGACTTCAGGCCTTATTAAGTCTTGGATATCCTCCGCCATAAAATAAGTCACAAGCCTATGGGTGAGTGCTTTGTACATGCCAATGAAAAGCCTGTCAGAGACAGCTCAGAGAACTTGGAAAAGGAGGGAAAGGGTGGGTTGGGCTTGAGGAGCCAAAAAGTAAGATCAGGAGAAGTGAATGTGAGAAAAGGCAAAAGATATTTTGAGCTATCTCCTTAGTCACAGGAGGGTAGGCTTGCTTGAGCCAGGATCCTGGACACACTAACTTGTATACTCTAGGGTCTAGAGGGGAGGAACAGAAGCACAGACAGTCAGATAGCGGAGGCTCCCAGAAGGCACTCAGAGAGATGACTGATGACAGACAAACGTCAAGTCTCTAGCCTTTCCATTTAATAGGAGAGGAAACTGAGGCCCAAATATATTGGTCACCATTATGCAGCAAACACAGTTACTACGATTGCTACTGACAACAGAGAATGAAAACATGTTGATTGAATGCATTTGTTTCTACTGAACATGATGGATGTCAGGATTTGCATCTCATCCTCATCCTTATACCATTTGAACTGTCTGCAGCTTCTAAAAGAGTTTTTGTTTGTTTAACTCCGTCAATACCTTAAAGCTTTCTCCACCCTTCTCTTCCAGTGTGCTCCTCCATTTAGTGCTCTTCCTTCTAATTTTGACCATTTCTTCATTGTCTCCTCCTCCTCCTCAACCTGTCCCTTAAATTGTGCATGTTTTTGGGGTGTCTGGGTGGCTTAGTTGGTTAAGCATCCAACTTTCGCTTAGGTCATGATCTCGCGGTTCATGGGTTCGAGCCCCGCGTCGGGCTCTGTGCTGACTGCCAGCTCAGAGCCTGGAGCCTGTTTCAGAGTCTGTGACTCCCTCTCTCTCTGACCCTCCCCTGCTCATGCTGTCTCTCTCTCTCCTAGAAATAAATAAAACATTAAAAAAAATTAATAAAAAATTATGCATGTTTTCTAGGCTCCCATTCTTGGTCTTCTATCTTGACAAACATACCATATACACCCTAATACATTTAAAAATCTGTATTTCTTGCCCACAGAGCAACAGTAGTGGGTTCCAGGTTGTTGTGCTATCTGGCTGACATGTTTTGCTTCCTAATGTATTTCCCTTGTGGTTAGTCTTCACCCCATTCACAGATTCACATGCCTGGAGACACGTGACATTCTGTTTATAGAAAGTAGAAATACACATACTGAAATATTTTAAAACATTTACTTGCTTACTTATTTTTTGTAATAGTATGATTTAAAAAAAAAATAGTGCTCCATACACAGCATGGAACCCAACAGAGGGCTTGAACTCACAACCCTGAGATTAAGACCTGAGCTGAGATCAAGAGTCAGACACTTAACCATCTGAATCATTCAGGCCCCCCAGTATAGCATGATGCTTTGATGGCTAAAAACAAAACAAAACAAAACACCCCCAACTTTCTAGTTGGGGAGAGACTTCTTAGAGCATTGGTCAATTTTTAGAAAAAGACTCAGCTGGGAGCATACCTTTGATACATAAACTAACCAATCCGTAACCAGATGTCTTTTATCTTGCCCATGCACCCTAGGAAGCAATATTCCTCTGCTATAATCATTCCAGAACCAGGTGCTGGTCAACTAGAGACCATTCCCATAACTCAAAGCCACTCCACACTATTCATACTAGCAATCCTAAAATGTTCTGCCTTGCCTTTCCTGAAGAACCACCCCCACCCCTGACACACAGGAGGATGTGTGTCAAGTTTTCTTTCTCCTGACTACCTTGGTAGTCAGACATGGCTCTGTGTCCCATGCAAGGGTCTGGTTCTAAGACCAGTGAGTCCAGTAAACTTTGTTTACTTCAGCCTTTGAGTCTGTCTCCTCTTGTGGACACACCTGACTAACCATCTCCTGAAAGAATACAAAATACATTCAATAGGTTTTAGGTTTTCTCCTGTCATGTATCAAACCTATAAACCTTATTAGAATAGTTCTCACACTTTGGTTTTGTAAGATTCATTTAGGATCTCTGTTAAAATGTTGATTCTGAATCTCCAACTTTTCTACCTCCAGAGATTTTGCTGATTCAATAGATTGGGGAGTTGGTGAAGCCTGTATTTTAATATGCACTTTCCAGAGATTTGCATTTGGAAGGATTTATAGATTTCAACAGAATGTATATTTTAAGCACTGTGTAGAATATGAGTGTGCCACAGGTAATAGTTCCTTTGCCCCTCCTGGTAAGGGTGCCACACACAGTAAGTGACAACCTCTCGAGGATGAGATGCTCAGCAAGAGATATGACGTGTCCAGTGAAATATTTCACATTTAGAATGGAAGAGTCTATGTAAGAGTAAGTGGAATTATGTTTCAAAGCATATACTAAGGTCGCAGAGAAATTGATTCCTGTCTTAGATAACCTGGTATCTTAGAGACTCAGAGGTCCTATTATGAACTAGTTAGTATCAGTGACCTGATGGAAAGGCTGGAAAATATGTGCACATGCTGAGAGATGGCACTTGTGCAACTCTTGTCTTTGATTGGTGCCTACTGTTTGTAAAGGGGTTCTGGATCTAGCATCATGTCTGATGCACCCAAGTGGATTCCTCAACTGTTTGGCAGGTTACAGAGAACAAAATCACACTTGTGACATACCTTTTGGTATTATAACATCACAACCACCTATCTTCCGGTTTTGGCTTCCCAAGAACTATTTATTCATTTGGAAGAAACTACCCAATAGGTTCATACTTATCCTTTGCAGTGATTTTAGAAAGGCCAATACTCTGTTTATCTGCTATTTTAAAATTATACTCAATTCATTTGTTCAGTCTTTATTAAATGAGTTATTTCTGTACTGGCAAAAGGTCAATTTAATTGCACCAATAACTTCGACAAAGGCAGGCCAATCAATACAACTGTATTATATATGTGCACTAAAATTTACCTTGCTACTTCCAGTAGCAAATTGCAAACAATAACAGTTAACAGCAATGTATTCCTGCTTTTCAGTAATCTCCTCAGTTTCTGGCTCTACTAAATGAACTCCCGTGAAACTCTTCATAAACTACGGCTGGAGATCAGCTCTCTGGCTACCATCTCATTGAGCCAGTAGTGAAACAGCTGCTAAAAAAAGGAAAGAAATGAACTGAAGTGTATTCCTCACTTTTACCAACTGATTATTCAACAGCATATTTCTATCACCTGACTCAGCCCCTCAACAGATCCTTTCATTGAGTCCGTCTAGTATGAAGGCAAGAGCTTAGGGCTATGACAGACAGAATCTAGGAGAACATGTAGCCCCTGAACCGAAAAAGTGCCTGGTCCACTCAGAGAGGCAAGGTGTAAATAAGAAGAAAGGTGAATAATAATAACAATTTTAACTTTCCATTCAAGACCCACTTTTTTTTTTTAATTTTTTTTTAAATGTTTTTATTTATTTCTAGGAGAGAGAGAGAGAAACAGCGTGAGCAGGGGAGGGTCAGAGAGAGAGGGAGTCACAGACTGAAACAGGCTCCAGGCTCTGAGCTGGCAGTCAGCACAGAGCCCGATGCGGGGCTCGAACCCACGAACCGCGAGATCATGACCTAAGCGAAAGTCGGACGCTCAACCGACTAAGCCACCCAGGCGCCCCAAGACCCACTTTTTAACAAACAGAAGAGATGTTATAATGCATCTGATTGGCTGTCAGATTAGTAGAACAAAAAGTAATGGACAAGAGTTAGAAGAGAAGAGGAAGGCGATTTAGATGCTGAATGATCAGAAGGGTAGGGATAGAGAAAAGAAAGAATGCGTGAGTAAAGGTGAAGTAGCTAGAAAGGACATGACATGTTTATGGGACTACGAGGCAAATAACCCAACACAACAACAGTCATATATGGATCCTTTGTGGATGTGATCTACCCGTGAATCATCCTTCAAATTAAAGAATGTGCAAAATGCCCAGTGATGCATGTTTAGAAGAAGTACTAATAAACACTTTCGGACAGAGTGAGCCTTCCAAATACATAGGGTATTAAAATAAATGGTCAACATTGGGCCCTAAATTAATATTTTACATAGAGCTGCACATTCGTAATAAGAGGCAGAGTTTGTTGACAAAGAATTTGCAAAGAGCAAAGCTAGTTCCAAACACCGCTCTTCCCAGCAACTTCAAGTAATAAATAAGAACACACATTTTCAGCTCAGCTGCCCTGACGTTCCAAGCCAAATGCTGCCCTGAGATAATGAATTCAAAAAGAGTAACTCAAGTGTGAACACTTTGCGAGGCTCAGCAATGTGGAAAATCCTTTTGTGCACTTTATAATTTTCTGTTTGTTTTAGTCCTGCACAATAAAAACGCCTACTTTGTCACATGCACATGAGCTTGTTTTAGGGGCAGGTCAAGTCTCCCATCTGGCTCCCACGTATAGGGAGCTAGCATCTCCATGAAGATTTCCTTATTTTTTTCTGCTGATATGTACAATGTGGTGAGGAAACGACAGGAACTCAGACTAGTTCTCCACGAGCACCACGCTGACAGTAGTAGTCTCTCCATTTTCTGGGATAAGTAATGCCCAGACCTGAGAACACAATGGTCCTTGGGCCTTCTTGTGTCCAGCCCTCTTTACATCCCACAAATACCCCATCAGGTCTAGCCCAGGAGCTTTAGAATAACAAGTTTGAGGATGGTTCATGATGGCAGGCAACTCATAGAACTATAATCCTATAGTTACAGAACTATAACCTTCTCCTTTTTGTCATTATTACCTCAAATATGAATTCCAAATATCTAAGATTGTTATCATGGGTCCAAGAAAGAGCATGAGCCTTGAAGTTAGACCTAGGCCAAAATCTTAACCTAAGTTTGGGACTTTGGGAAAGTACTTTATTTTGTCTGCAGTGTGGAGATAACCATACATATGGCATAGAATTGAAGAGCAAATTAAATGAGATAAATTACAAAAAACTGTATCTAGTAGAGTGCCTGACAAAAATACTTATTCCTTTTCTATATTCCTTTCTCTGCAGATACTTATTTAAAGTGACTTTGTATGCCTGTCATCTGAACTTCATCTTAGAACCTTTTTTTAAATGTTTGTTTGTTTGTTTATTTATTTATTTATTTATTTATTTATTTATTTATTTTTGAGAGCAAGAGTGCATGGACACATGAGCAGGGGAGGGGCAGAGAGAGAGGGAGAGAGAGAGAGAGAGACAGAATCCCAAGGAAGCTCCAAGCTATCAGGATAGACTTGGACGTGGAGTCGGCGTGGGACGTGATCTCGGGACCCTGAGCTGAAATCAAGAGTCAGAGGCTAAACCAACTAAGCCCCCCAGGCACCCTATTTATCTTAGAACCTTAAAAGACATATGATTGTAATGATGACTTCACTTAGTAGTTACTAAGATATACATGTTAAATAATATATAAATATCTTAATACTTGGTTAGAGTTGCATATGAAATTTTACAAAACGTTACACCCAGTATTTTGCTCATATCTTGGCCAAACCTGTCTAAAGAAATGAATGGATGACAGTAATAAATCACTGGGGAATAAATTAGAAGGTGCCCATGGGGCATTTGCTGGCATATTTGTATTCTCTGAAGTCACTGGCAGATCCTTTGGCACTCCACCTTGGCCATGGTGCTCTAGAGGCAGTAGAAGGGACCAGATGCTTCCGAGCACCAGCCCACTTAACTTTTGTGCCATTTAAAGGCTACCTCCTCTTCTGCCTCTGCACCATGATACTTCAACTTAAGTGGGAATGATAGGTTGCCAACTATATCATTTTGATCTTTCAAAGACCTTTTTCCACACTCTCTGAGAGAACAATAGCACCTTAAAATCAGACACACACACACACCACCACCACCACCACCACCACCACCACCTGCTCACTCCTTGAATGGCTCTAGTCACCACAGAGGGTCTGGTGGTAACTCTCACTATTTATTCTGAGTTGGGTTTCTCTGATCAGCAATAGGCACCAGAAGAAAGCATAGATAGAAAGACCAAAATGACATAAATATCTCAGAACAGATGGTTTGGATTAGTGCTTTGGTGTTACTTTTGTTTTCTATAGATATTATTCTGTTGTGGTGACTTTGATGGTCTGGAGAGGGACTGACTGACTTATCTCACACAGGTAACAGAATAGCACATGCTTTTAGATTTAACCATGCATGGTTTTCATTTATTTTTCCAGCCTTGACATTAAGTACAAAACATGGATAGTACCAACCTCGGTTCTAGAAGCCCTGTGTTTCAGCCCCAGCTCTATTACAAATGGTATGACTTCAAGTAGGAGAAAAACCTGTCTGCTCCTGATGTCTCATTCTCCCCATCTGATAGAAGAGAAGTAGACACAATCAATGGTTTTTTTATTTTCTTTCTTTTCCTTTTTTTTTTTTTTTTTTTTTTTAAGTAATGGGCTCTTTACAAACTCTTACACAGAAGTTCTACTTGTAAAGCATATGGACAAAGAACAACTTTGTTTTATTCATTTTCTCATTTTCTCCCTCCTTTTTATTCCAAACCTGGTTGCTAGGAACATCATTTGAGGGTTACTGGACCAGATGATCTCTAAGATACTACTCTGCCAGATGAGTCTAAGATGTGTAAAATAAGAGAAGTAGAAGGAAAGCTATTTTACAAAGCCTAACTTGGCTTTTCCTCACACTGTCCCATCAATATACTTTGATCAAGCGGTGTTGTGTGTGGACTGTGAGTCTCAATCACTCCACGTTCCCAGACCAGCAGTCACTAATATATTAAGTAAAAATTTACTCCATGAACAAAAATCTGACTGCAGCGATAGGTCTCCCTAGGAGTTAGTAAGCTTGTAGTCACTTGTATTCAGAGAGGATGTAAAAGGGATTTCTGCTCAGGGCATTTGGGCTACATAGCCATATTCAGAAACATGCTTCACTTAGTAACCATCTAACATATATACATATATATGTGTGTGTGTGTATATGTTATATGTATATGTTTTATATATAATTATAATATATTATATTATATAATAATGTATAATATATATTATCTCTGAGCATCATGTTTAAGTTAATAGCTGAGAAGTTTACTAGGTTCCATAAAATAAAAGACACAATATATTTATTGTCCTTCCTTCCTACAGAATAATGGTCAAAACTTCTAATCCATAATAATCTTTTCTCCATGATTCTGACTAATGCCAGAGAACAGAAATTGTTTTGTTCTCTGGAATCTCACAAAATAGTTCCCATCAATGTTAGGTCATCAACATCTCCATCTAGTGTCTTCCTCCTTTGTCCAGCCCAGTCCCTGACTCCTTCGTGTGCGGGCACCAGAGACAAGTGGCCATGTTTGAGGCGGATAGGATTACTGTATTACCTACCGTAATACAGTAGGTATTACAACACTAGGGCAACCAGGAGGTGCAGGAGCTGGGACTCTCAGCTTGTGGGATTATAAATGGTACCGTCTCTGTAGAAAAGATCTTGGCAGTTTCTTAAAAAGTTAAACATATACCTGTTATATGACTCAGTTATTCTATTCCCAGGTATTTTCTCCAGAGAAATGAAAACACAGAAAAATTTGTACACAAATATTTACAGCTTTATTCATAAAAGCCCCAAGCTGGAAATGACTCAAATGTCCATCCCCAGGTGAATCGATACACGGACTGTGGTATGCCCATACAGGAATGCTACCCAGAAACAAAACAGAATGGCCTATTGATACATGATGCAATATGGATGAATCTCAAAATAATTATGCCGAGGGAAAGGCACATACTCTTTGATGTCACTTATATAAAAGTCTAGAAAATACAGACTAATTTATCGTGACAGAAAACAGATGAATGACTGTCTGCAGATAGAAGTGGGGCAGGAGCAAGACAGAGGAAAGATAAGGAGCCCAAGGAAACTGGAGGGGAAATGGATTTAATCATTATCTTGGTTATGGTGATAGTTTCACGGGTGAATACCTATGAAAAACTTATCAAATTGTACACCTTAAACATGTGCAGTTCATTAGCTATCAATGATTCCTCAACAAAGCTGGTGTTATAAACGATCAGGACGAGAGCTTTGAAGAAAAAGGGAAGAGATGCAGAAGTCTCCGCACAGGGTCTGTAGGAGAACTTCCATAAAGCTTTTACTAATCACTGCTGAAATTAAACTCCCAGCAAAACCCTATCCTCATGTTAGAAGAAGGACATGTCGTAAACTCACATTCTAATGGAACACATTCCTCTTTGCTCTGAAAAAGCTGGTGAGTACATGCATGGTCACTAGCTCTAGTTTAGAGCTCAGTTCTGCTCTGCTCTTGGGTCAACCCTGAAACTGTTGGTCTTCTGCATCTTCAGAAACTATTTCCTGCCCTTTCCTGCTTGCTCTGCTTCTGTCCTCTGGTCCCAGGGAAAGCCCCATGCGTGGCCAGGCTCTCGGGTGAGCACAGTGAGTCTGCTCCATCTAGTGGGATCCCTGCAGAACAAGGAAGACACGCAAGCCCAAAGTCATCATGGAGAGAAGCGAACAGATGCAGGCTGACGCAGGGACAGCTCAGCCCAGGCTGCTGCTCCTGTGTCGACATCCAGATAAGGGAAGCATCCGGGGAGAGGGAGCCAAATCCTGAATGGGAAATGCTGTCGTTTGACTTGACACTTATGACAGGGAGGGCCAGGACAGATGTAAACGTTTCTTGCCGCAGCGTGACATGGAAAGGCCACGGGAGGCTGGCACCTTTGATTTGGCTCTCAAGGCACTAGGAGAAAAGCCAGCAATGCTGGGCTATTTTTAATGTTCAAAGAGTCTAGCAAAAGATTTATGACTACAAATATGTAGTGTGGGAGAGATAAATTGGAGCAAGTCTCTCCCGGTTCCAACAGAGGAGTTAGCCTGCCAGCCTGGTCAATAAAGTATTTAAGCCCTGAGTGCTATGTGGGTTGTCATAGATTAAAGTTTGAAAATCTTTTATGGTGTAACAAGGTCCTTAATTATAACTCTGGGCTTTGGAACATTTGCAGGTTGTGCAAACAGCAAGAGTTATGCCACGGGGAACATCCTTGGATACAATAACCTTTAAATCCAACGTCCATAAGAGAAAATACTCCATTCTCAACTTCAGAATTTTGTCCCAAAATAAAGGAGTCTGGTGGATTTCTACCATAACACCCTATCTTGTCTCAACTATACTTGATATTATTTCTTTCACATGGAATTCATAGAACCTAATGAGATGGCTGAAGTTTCAGGGCGATTTTGCTTTCAAACCGTTTTTCTTTGGTCACTCAATGTTGCTAAAACATTCTCCTTCTTTCTGAAATGTAAGATGCATGATAATTTCACTTGCTGTGAATTCATCTGCTGATTAACTTCTTTGGTGGTTACGAGATCAACAACCTCTCTGGGAACAAAGGAGTCTGGAATCTACAACTAATAGGACTTGATTAATAAAATATTTATCATCAATAGATCATGTTAAAGTAGTTTTGATTCTTGAAGAACTGACATTAATCTAGAGCAAAGTTCACCTTACCTTTGGGCTTCATGCTTGGGACTCACTTCTAATTCTAACTGCTGTATAGTCAACTACACACGAACATGACTAACCCAGCATTTTAGCCCTATATAAATGAATCTTACCTTATAAAATAGAAACTAGATAGGAAGCTCTTAATGATCACACATTCTCACATGAGCTCATCTGGCACCTGTATCTATAAATTACACTATGGTGCTAGGGACATTACTAATAATGATGAGGAAGCAGGAAGAAATAAAATCCAGGGTGTAATATAGAGAAGAAATTTTTTTCATGAGATGTTATGCTGTGTGGGGAATAAAGAGGAACAAGGATCTGGGACACGGAAGGAGTAAGAATATGTTCATGGGGTGTGTGAGCCTGAGAGATTGGATAGCTTGTATAGAACCACACTCAAGAGACAAGCAGAACAATTAAAAAAGTAAGGGGGTGGGCTGGGGTGCATACATCTGTGTGGATGGCTGGAGGCTGGAATGGTAAGCAATGCGAGTAGAAAACATCAAAGATAGAATACTGTTGGTAAGATGCAAGGCATTGGTACTAAGAGTATACACGTTCTTACATATGGTTTGGGTTTAAGTCACTCTACATATTCTCTAAGATATCCTATAGCCAAGGCCATCTGATGACTTATATTGTTGATTATTATCTCATGTGTGCCTTTGATTCCCAATGTAGATTGGCTAGTGGCTTGTTCATCCTTCTCTAAAATCCCTCATTGAGATGAAGCAGAACTCAGTTCACTGACAGTGTTCAGTAAATACTTATTATTAGGTTCCTCCAATACTTCCTGAGAGGTATGTAGGAATGTCCAAATTGCTTCTATTTCAGATATATATTTATGCATAAGCTCACACACTACACATAAGCAAACAACTGTGCACAATAAATAATGACTTTCTGATAACTGCTGAGTTTTTGCATAACCAAGCTGGATGGTCACCCAAGTCTCAATTCCTAGCTTTAATTTATTTTCAGTACGATGATCATTTTCCTGGCATGAAAACACTCTTTTCAAGATTACATCAAAAGTAGGATCTCATGGAAGAACCATTTCCAGAACAGGCATAATACTTGTAATCTCTTCATATATACACGGATTGAAGATGTAGGAGTTATATTCAATTACGCTCATAGGCAAGATCCTCTAATCCTGAGATGGCAGAGTTTTTAAGAGCAAAATTATATTTCTCTTATGCAAAAATATTCCTCTGATGTGTAATATTTTAAGCCCCCTCTTACTTATACATTTTTATAACAATTAGCTTCTATTGAGAATGGGAGGTGTTTTTTTTTTTTACAGAAAACAGGGTCCATAAATGAGGATGCTGCTCCCCCTTCTGCCACTAGGTGGCCAGTACTAATTAATGTGATTCATCACTGAGGGGTGAATTCCTCTGAGGGGGCCTTGGAGATTCTGGATATTTCTTTTGGTTTGATGTCTTGCAGTCTCAGAGGGTAGTTTTACCTACCCTGATGACTGTGTTTCTTCCTTCAATTTTACCCCTTTACTTCTCTTTCAGAGCAAAGTGATTCTTAATCCAAATGCCAGTCCCTGGACATGTTTCATAAATCAAGAGGCTCATTTTCTTAAAGCTAAACCAAGTGACTTGTCAGGAAGTTCTTATTTCTCAAGAGCTTGGGACTCATGGGAGTCCTGGAATTTTCCCTTAGTGAGCGATCATTATGCAGGGATTTCTCTCCCCACACTGCCTACAAAGTCTCTTCTGCATCTGCCTGTAAAACATCCTCCATGCTTTCTTTCCTCAGTCCCTTCCCCAGTGTCATAATGAAAAGGCACAGCAGCCTGTAACAAATGCTTATCAAGACTCAAGGGCTTCTAATTAATTCACTGTAATGCTATTTCTTATATCAATTAAGTCCTCGGGAACCCACAGCTCCCTGTCAAGGCCAGCTCTCTGCAATTGCAGAGTGGGAGACTTCCATGCAGGAAGTGGTTATATATAGGGTCTTGACTACTCAAACCTCTATCAGCCCCTGCCTTGCCTAGCATGTTGCCATTATCCCTGGCTCTGGGTCCTCAACTGATCTTGGGTAAAACGATTCCCTGAGGTCACACAATCAAGAATGGGATTTCATTTTCAGATGCTCTTTGTGAGAATGTACGATCACACCCCACCATCTCTGGATGTGAATATGCTCATCAGATGCAGTATGTTCTTGAGAGGCACACAAACCTAGATGTAGGTTTAAGAGACCAGGGAAGTAGTCATAGAGGAGCAAGAAAGAGTATCAAGTTCGAAAGAAGATACTGAACCCAAAGCAGTCGTAATAGATACCAAGAACAGGCTCCTAGGGAGAAGGGCAAGATAACCCTTAATAAAGTTCAGATCAGGAACCCACTCAACCCACTACCATTTTCCCCAGGGTACAGAATCTTCACAGGACTATCTTTTTTTTTTTTTTTTTTCTGACTTCATTTCTCAGTTCCCAGTTCCAAATTCAGAACAGCATTCTGAGAACTCATCCCTATGATAAATCCACACAGACACTTAGGACCTCATAATTGAAGGCATAATCTTCATGCTCATGACAGGGCTGTGCAGGCGCAAAGTGTACCCAGTTTCCCTTTACTCCTGAGAAAACTTCCATTGTGAAGGGCAGGGCTCATTTGGAGTTGACAACAATACAGCAAAAAGCAAGAAAGTATATCTCTCTCTTGAGCATCCCCAACACTGCCATGGAGAAAACACAACCACCAACTTTAAATGATAGAGTTTAAGCAGTCATACTCAACTTCGAGGAAAAAAAATGTAGACAGCAAGTAACATATCCAAGGTTACCAAGCTGGATATTAGCAGAGCTGAGATCAGAATCTCCATGCTCCTGACTCAATCATAGAGGATATTATTAAGTCTATCTTATGACTTGCAAGACACTTATTCAGAACTCACATTTGTGTCCATGTTTCCTAATTCAAGGATTAGGCTACATGGACTGATAAGGGGATGGGATCCTCAAAAACCCAGGGCAGTATTAGCTGTTGGGATGACAAAAGCAAACTGTCATTCCTTTCTACATGTTCCTTCTGTCCTTCTTAAAACAGGTTCACAAAAGTTCCTCTTCTCTGTGTAGTAAGAAACACGTCAGTGTATTCAAATACTGGTTGGCTCACATTTGGTAGTAAGAAGAATCCTACCATTTTGGATTCTCCATTTCCTATCAGCAACAAATTTTCCTCTTTTACAAATGAGCCCAGAAATTCTCTATTTCACATTTCCTTGGGATTTTACAGACATAAGGCTCCTTAAAAACAAATTCAAGCGAGTTCAGGGGCTCTTGCACAACTAGAGACAGTAATCTATGGGTTTGTTTTCCGTGTTTTAAAGACTGACTAATTCATCTAATCCATGTCCCTTTCTTCCTGCACATGCAGGTGGATTGCACTTCACAGCATTCCTTGCAATTAAGTGCAGCCGAGTGATTGAGCTCTTATTTGTAAGCAGGATAGAGAGGGCTACAAGATGCTAAGGCGTGAGAAGACACAAGATGGAAGAGAAGATTGTCTAGAAGTATGGCTATGTGGGAGAGACCACTCACCGTCCACACTGTAGTCCACCATTGATTTGACTACTAACAATAACTTCTATCAGAATTTGAAAGCAAGATAGAGAAAGGGAATTTGTTGTTTATCAATGAGAATAAACGCAGAGACACAAGAAGCCACTGATGAGCTTTAATGAAACAATTCTGTGATACGAGAGCTGACCAAGAGACCCACCCAGCCAGGTGTCTTGATTTCTCACAGGACTGTGGTGCTCATTCTTTCCTGAGGTAGTCGGGACTCCATCTGTGTTCTCACGAAATTCAGCCAAATGGTCGTGATCTTACTATTCTTACAATAAACCTCCATTAATCTGAGTTAACTTGAGTCAGTCACTGCTTCCTACAACCAAAGACTCCCTGATTTTTGCAGATAGGCCAACAGCCACCTGCTGCTGTGTTGCTCCACTCGTCGGCCACAGGGCTGCACATTTGTCTTGGGCTGGCACTGTGTTAACAGTGATGGACAGTTCCTCAAGAGCAGAAATATCAGCCCCAATACTCTGAAAAACCTCCTATAGTGGTTAGTACAGTGTTGGGCTTTCCACTTACAGAGAGCTGCCTTGTTGTTTTCAGGGCCATTGGTTCCCAGAGTTAATTATTGCAATCCTTCTGGGTCACCTGGATGGCTTAGTCAGTTAAGCGTCCGACTTTCACTTAGGTCATGATCTCGCGGTTTGTGGGTTCGAGCCCCACATCAGGCTCTGTGCTGACTGCCAGCTCAGAGCCTGGAGCCTGTTTCAGTCTGTGACTCCCTCTGTCTCTGACCCTCCCCTGCTCACGCTGTCTCTCTTTCTCTCTCTCCTAGAAATAAATAAATAAAAATATTAAAAAAATTATTGCAATCCTTCTTTTACAGGAAAAAGTGCACTGAACTAAATTCTATGTACCAAACAAATTTGTTTTCCCATGTGTAGATTTGAACACTTACAATATTGTTAGGATAATATGGCACAAATGAACCTTGAAAAATATTGCTAAACTTAAAAGGGAGTTAATAATCTTTGGAATCCTAGTGTTTCTTGAATTTTAATAAATCTACAAGTTGAGTTTAGAACCAGAGATACCAACTTATCTTGTATTTATTTTTAACAACCGACTTTATAAACAAGTGACTTGGTATCCCTGGGGCCAAATCAATTACCATCTTTTTTATAAGTAAAGTTTTATTAGGATACAGCCACACCCACTTATGTATCATTGTCTAGGTTTATGGAAAAATTGAATATTTGTGGCAGAAACTGCCTGGCCCCTAGAGCTGAAACTATTTACTATTTAGCCCTTTACAGAAAAAAAAAAAAAAAAAAAGGCCAACTCCTAGATTAAAAGAAATTGTAGTAACCATTTTCCATTATTTTCATAATATTCTCCATCACTGTATCCTCTCCTTTCATTCCTGGTATGCCTGGGCTATGGTCAAAAATTCAGTCCTTGGCACCTGAGAGGCTCAGTCGGTTAAGTGATGGGTTCTTGATTTTGACTCAGGTTATGATCTCACAGTTCATGAGTTCAAGCCCCACATTGGGCTCTGTGTTGACAGTGCAGAGCTTGGTTGGGATTCCATCTCACTCTCACTCTCTGCCCCTCCCCCATTTGCTCTCTATCTCTCAAAATCAATAAAATAAACTTAAAAAAAAAGACACTCTATCCTCATCTGCTACCCTGTGGGAGTAGCCCCCAATACATCTCCTGTTCCCCATTCCTCACCCTCTTGCCTGAGTCACAAGCTATGATAATCTCCTCCATAAGAGCCAGTCAGCTCTGATACCCAAAACAGCATCAATCCAAGTTTCAAAATGACATAATCCTTGCTTTTAACTTTGAGAGGTCATGAAAAAAAGAAAGAACCCTTCCCAGAGGAAGATCACAAAAGTATAATGGAAGTGATATATTGACTAAAACATTTTCTCTGGAAGCTGGAAGAGAAAGGATGGAGGTAGAGGGTGGGGGAAGGAATGTAGAGTGCAGAAAACCAATGCCTTCTGACACTTATGCTTCCTCTATATGCAATATTTCCTTTGCAGCATAGTCAGACATTTACTACCTTTTATTTGGGTATGGAGGAGGAGAAAGATTGTAAAAACCCATTTATTCAAGGTAGTGGTACTATTCAACAAATGTTTTACCACTTCTACAGCAACTTAAAAGACCAAAGGACTAGATGCAGCCTTCTATAAGCATAGCACTTGATATTATTAGAAATAGTTCCTGGTTCTAATATGTAATCAAATCCTTCTTCAAAGCTATTAACCCAGAGTCTAGTTGTGATTACCTGGGTGAATGAAGAGGACAGTCAGTGCCCGACCAGATGGGTGTCCTAAAGGTATGGGTGCCATTTGGCTGCATAGATATTTCTCCATGGTTGTATTTCCCAAACTTGACTGCTAATTGTAATCGCTCCTAAGGAGATGCCTTTTCTAGCAAAATATGATAGCATTAGCTCAAATTCATGTCAATATAATTAAGTTTCAGTCTGTCATATCACAGATAATGGCTGAGTGGATTTTCATTAAATTTGAAGGCTATGTGTCATATGCTAAAATTAATTTGGGGATCTGGTTGGGGGGCGTCACTATAAAAATGAAAGGCAGTTAGTCTCCAGAGCAGCTGCACTGAGGTAAGACAGAAGGTCTAGAAGCTTCTTGGTCAGAAGAGACAGGCCACAAGAATTAAAATGCCATGACAGGGAAAACAGGGGGTGGCTTCACATGTGTCTCAGATTGAAATTCACAGCAGCAGACACACTTGGGAGCAGCTGCTTTTCAGTGGGGTAGCTTCTCACATGGGCAACTCTATATAGGAGTGTCCTGGTATGCAAATCAGCAGATATTTATTTAAAGATAATTAACAATTAGCAACACTTAGCAACACTGCCAAGGCTGGTGAGTTCTTGATAATTTAAGGAAGATACTGCGTGCATTAAAAAATTGTAGTAAACAGACTTTTAGTGATTGTGACCCAGTTTACTACCAAGTTTTCAGTCTAGCAGTTTGTAACCCATTCAATTTTGTCAAGGATGTTACAAAGCAGCTGAAGAGTAATTCTCCTTTGTCTGATATATGATGGGCAATGCTCACAAAATGTTTTAGATGAATTGGTCTCTCTTGGTCATTTAACCAGCAAGTGAAAAGGAAAAACAAAGGTTATATGTTAGGAAAGCTAGCTTGCTACAAAACAGCTTTGGTTAACCTTTCCTATCTTCAGTTGTCTCATCTATCAACTGAGGTGAAGACAACTCTTTCTTCTCTTAGCCAGGGCTCTCTAGGTCACAGGAAATAGAAATCCTTCAGAGCTACCTGAGGAAGAAGAAAGATTTGAACTCAAGGGCAGGAAGTTAGGGCCAGGCTCCATATGGAACTTGAACCAGGCATTGGAAGGTCTGTCTTTTTTCTTCATGTTTGTCTCTTTTACCACTTGGCTTCTGTCAACCAGCTTTCTTTGCTTTGCTATGCCCATGGTATAAGAAGAGATGCTCCACATTTTTGATCAATCCAGCTTCCCAGTTAAAGTACTCTGTAACAACAAACAATTTCTATATTGGGTTCTCAGGACAGAACATCTGATTTGTCAGCCCAGCTTACTTCTGAATCTGCCACTCACTTCTGGTGCAGTCAGGCTTGAGTGTAGGAGATGGAGGAGGAAAGAGGCTGGGAGACAGACATCACGTTATATAAGCAGAGCAGCCAAGACTGGACAGGAAGGATTCCCTGGTGGATGGGAGGATCTGAGGCACACACAAATGTATGCCATACCATCACGGAGTCACAGAGGGAATGTTCCTGTGAGTCAGCGGGTGCTCTGAGAAGATCCAAACATCAGTAGCTCCAAACACATTAATTCCATGCCTACTTCCATACTATGTTAGCTCGGAGCAATTTGGCTGAAAGTAAGAGAAAGTCCAATTCAACTTGGCAGAAAGATTAAGGATTTTTATTGGCTCACAGAACTGGAAGTATAAAGGTAAGGCAGGCTTTGGGAGTAAACTCTATCTAGTGGTTTGAGTTCTATGTTCCCTATAATTCCCGGCTTTCTCCATGTGTGAGCTTCATTTTTGGGCTAATAACAAAATACCTAGTAACCATATACGACAATATCCAGAAAAAGACAGAAACATCTTGTCTTTAGACTTTGTACTATGAGGGAGAACACTTTATCTAAGCTCTATAAAACTATCTCTTCTCTGTATGATTCTCCAAATTAGAACAGGTGCCAATTCATGAATTGTTCCTTGTGATCAGAAACTGATGAATGCCAGAAACTGATTAGCTGATACCTAGATTTCTAGACCAATCCAAGGCATGAGAGAGTGGGAATGGATGAGAATGTACCCACAGTGCCCATTACACCCACCTGGTGATAAGAAACCACCCACAGTCCTCATCCATCTGATTCTTCCTGTAATTGTGATACAGAAAAATGCATCTATTTAAGAAAGAAGAGTTACCTCTTTTTAAAAAATTCCTCTCCCGTTAATTATGTATCTGGAATTCCTTTAGCACAGAATAAGTAATATCTATCTACTTTCAGAAAACAGGGCTGAGATTTCCATTTAAAATGTGTACAAATAAATTATGAATGATCAACATAAAATTGAGGCATTTAGCTTTTTTATTACATCATGAGAAAGAACCTGAGAGAGGAATAAGAAAGGTATCATGTTTAGGATCAGTCCAATCACAAGTGACTAAGCAGTACACAAACCCTCAAGAGTGACATTATCTGAACAATCTAGATCTTGTCTTCAATGTGTTCTTGCTACAACTAGCTCTGTCCTTGTATTTTGCCTCATGTGTCCATTTCTCCTAATGATCATTGACGTGCAGTGAACAATGATTCTGAGAGTGACTGACTTCACAATCCTTGTAATGGATCTTCTTCAACTTGGGGAATCTGCTTCTTGTGAAACCAAAATGTGGCAACACCTCAATGTAAGTTAAAGGGGTCCCAGGGGAGGGGTCAGGTTCACTGGACCAAGACCGACCAAGACCTGAGGGATATAATGGACAACTTTACTGATGACATAATCTCACTGAATACTGGTCCTATGTGCATGCATGGAAAGAATGACTAAAACTTAGCCGAGTCTGGGCTCAAATGCTGATGTTCTGTGCACTAGCCACTGAACCACCAGCTACATATCAAGGTGTGTATTTGAGTAAAAAAATCCTGAGCAAGTCTTTCTCGAAGTTATTTCCAAGATCACCAGAGTCTAGACCACACAATAAGAAAACATGTAGCTATTCTCCAAAGGGGTTCTGTAATAGATGCTATACTGATGTCTTTATACATCAGTAAACTGCCCAACACCCAAGTTTTTCCTGGGTCTCTCAGACAAGTCATAAATGTCATCCTCACTATGTTTCTTCATCAATCAATCCTGTCCACATCTGTAACCCAGTGAAGCAGAAGCACAGTGAGAGAGCTGAAACCGGGAGAGGATGTCCTGTGCATGTGATGAGTGCCCAGGCCCCATTCGCGGATAATCAGCACCAAAGACACAACTTGGGCTCACGGCCATGGGCAGAAAGGGCCACCAGCAAAGGCAAGAATCAGCTCCTGCCTGTGATTCTGCTGTGAAGGATAAATTATCTGACACCATGAGTCAATGCCTGGGAATGTCATTTTAGGGGAGCATCACAACATGAGATGAAAGATCATAAACTCAGGAGTCAGACCAAACTTGGACAAGCTTCTAGGGTGTCATTTATAAAATGAAGAAAATATTATTCCCCTGATAGTACTGAGTGAGGAAAAAAAATAAGTCAGAAAACACAAAGAAAATTCATCATTCAGCCCCTGACACCTGGTAAGCATTCCGAAAAGCAGTGGTACTTACTATTTTGGAAAATAATGCCTAAAGCATATTCTTGGAAACACAGGCGCATTAAAATTTATTCATACTTGTGAAATTAAACTAATTTAGGCCAACAAGCAGTATGAAATAATAAAGAGATCCTTAAGAGTAGGCTTGAGGTGGAGGACCCCTGTCTGCAAATGCTTCATGTCATCCCAAAAAGGGGGCAACACTGGAATGTCTATGCAGGACACTGGAATGTCCTGTGAATCAATGTTACATGTTTCCTCTAAAGCTGTTCAAACTAAGTTTGGCATCCATTATAGTACACACATTTCTATAAGCAAGAAGTTTCTAGGGCTGATTTTACAGAAACGAAATAAAGGTGAACAAAGTGGCATGGTATGTAGGATGCAGCAGATCAAATACACTTCACCCTGGAGATGAATTGGGAAGTGACGCATCCAGAGTACAGGTGTGAGGTGGGATGGGAGAGAGAGGTACACATCTTATATCCAATATTTTAGTCAGTTACCTGAATTCTTCAGGTCACTTTGGTCACTAATGTCACAATATCTCTTTGGGGAATTTGTCACTCAGGACCAGTCAGCAAACCTTCCTTTTCACACAGCTCTCAAATTCAACCCCAAGAAAGCAAGGTGGAAACATGAGGACAAATAAGGCAGGGCAAGCATGGCTGCTGTGTGCAGGTGGGCAGGCTGTGCACTGATCATTTCAAGAGGACCATTCTAATCAGAGCATATGTGAACAGCATCTCCACTGGGTTGGTTCTGCCAGGATATTCAAAATTAGAACTTGAGGTCCTGTAAATGTTGACACTATAAGCCACCTGTGCCAACCTGTCGCCTACCACTAACAAACACATCTGAACAAACAGCACCCCAAGCTTCAGGGCTGTTATGTGACTTTGAACCTCCAGTAAGTACTCTCAAGGTCCAGCCAGCATCAGAAACAGCCTCTAGGCCCTCGAGGCAGTTCTGTTCTAACCAGGTCCTTATCCCTTTGTCATTAAGGCACAGTTACATATTTGGATAATTGGACATTGAGTGAAGTCACAGACCCACTGAGAGAGACCAATTGTAATTACCCAAAGGAGGTGCTTGTCTTTAACCCCGATATCTAGGCATGTTCTAAGAAACACATCATCCCTTTAGCTGAAGCCAATGAAGTCTATTACAAGGATGGACTATCTTTACCCTCATCCAATAATGGATGCCATAGAAAAACTATATTAAACTTTTTGAGGGATGAAAGTTGGGAATAATCCATTAAAAACCATGATATGGAAAAAATTCATTATTCAGGAAAAGAATAATGTACACACTTTCTGAACTGAGATTAAGAATGATTCTGAGAATCTACTCAGTACTTTTTGGCTATTGTTATAGCTATCACTTAAAAACAAAAGGTATCCACCACCAGATAAACACCGACAGTACCATCCAAAGCAAATTGAAACTGATTCTGTTCTGGCTTGCACTACGATCAACAAATTTCACTTATGTAGAATTCCATTGCTTTGACTCCAGGCTGGATGGGATACAAAGTAACTATTTTAATAAAATCTAATTCTGCAGGGAAAAAAGTCATCATCCTAGATTTATGCCTCAGTTAGTGTGACAGAGTCATTATATGTTATTCTATATACATAGCTGTTTTCATTGAAGTTACTTCAAGATGTTCCTCTACTATAGCAATGGAATTTTTTTTTTCAAAAAAATTAAAAATAGGGAATTGGTGCTATAAAACATATACATCGCAAAGGACTCATATTCTGCATTTTTCTTAAACCACTTACCATAAAACCTTCATTTTTTATGGCCAGCTCGGTGCTGATTTCATGATTTGCAGCCAGAAACAACTGATTTCACAACATCAGTCAGTCATAAATCTTAAGAACCTAAGATCTGAATCCCAAAGCAGTGCCCAGAGACACAAATGAGATTTCTTCCCACAAAGTGTGACTTTTGTTTGTAGCTTTGATTAAAAGGAACAAAGTTGAGAAGACGGCAATGATGTCTCACTTCTCAAATATTTATGAAAACATTTAAATTTTCTTCTCCCCCAAATGTGAGTCATGACTAGGGTGGAGCTCTGGGAGTGGACCTGCTCAAAGGATGTCCCCTGGGGACAGGGTTCCATATTCCTAGGGATGAGGGTAGCTCTGCACTCTGTGGTGTCCGTCAAGCCCTCGTGGGACCCAACATTTATTTGATCATGTGGCTCCCTTTAAGAAAGACACTGACATGGGGCATCTGGCTGACTCAGTAGACAAAGCATGTGATTCTTGAGCTCAGGGCTGTGAGTTTGAGTCCCATGATGGACATGGAAGGGAGGAAGGAAGGGCAAGAAAGAAAAGAAAGAAAAGAAAGAAAGAAAGAGAAAGAAAGAAAGAAAGAGCAAAAAAAAGGAAGGAAGAAAGAAAGAAACGAGAGAGAGAAAAAGAAGGAAGGAAGGAAGGAAGGAAGGAAGGAAGGAAGGAAGGAAGGAAGGAAGAAAGATAGAAAGAAAGAAAGAAAGAAAGAAAGAAACAGAAGAGAGAAAGTGAGAGAGAGAGAGAGAGACAAAGAAAGAGAGAGAGAGAGAGAGAGAGAGAGAGAGAGAGAGAAAGGCACTGATGTGCTATGCTAGAAAGGGTGATCAGGACCATGAGGGGTATGGGGATTCTGGTGCAGGGGGATGGGTGAGTTAACTTAGGCCACTCACCATGCTTCAAAGTGGAGAGGCAGGGGCAGGGGTTGGGAGGTGAGAAAGAGTTGGGCTCTTGGTTGCAGCTTGAGTCATGATCTCATGGTTCATGGGATCGAACCCTGCATCAGGGTCTATGCTGACAGTGTGGAGCCTGCTCAGGATTCTCTCTCCCCCTCATTCTCAAAAATTAAAGGAGGATTAGATTTCATCTGTGGCAGCCAGAAAGGTGTGGAGAAGAAGAAAGAGCTTTGTAACTGAGGACATGATTAATTGACTAAAAAGGGTCTAGGAGGTCAGCAACTAAAAGGTAGGTCACTGGTAGTGTTAGTGATACACAGGTGGTGGATTGAATGGGGATAGGCCAGGTATGAGTTCAGGGAGAAGAACTAGAACCCATGAGTATGCAAATATCCATCCAGACTCTCAGACCTAAGGAGAGAGTTTTGCCCCAGGCCAGAGGAAGACAACAGGGTGAGTGAAAATGTCGACTCTGTGGTTGGTATAAACTGAGGGGTGGTAAGGAGGTCCCTGAGGCAGCAGGGACTAGAGAATGTCATATATTCTGAACTATGTGGGCAGGGCCCTGAGCTCTAGGGATATAAGGCACAAGAAATTTTGCAGCAAGAGCCTTTGAATAAATCACGGGATGTGAGAAGGCAGTGCTGGTCCTCTGGCTTGAGGACTCGGCCAACAAAGGGACTGGCCATCTTAGAGCCTGAGTGCTACAGTAGAACCAGGAAGTGCACTAGAGGATTTTGTTCTGCTTACTTCGAGTCTACTTTTTCATCCAGTGATGTCAATAAGCAGTGTAATACCTATGATTACCTTGAGTCTGAAAAACCACAGAGCTAGGAAAGCTAGGATAATGTCTATTCCTGAGATTATCAGTCACATCTGAATCCACAGGGATGGGCCTGGATTCTAAGTTCTAAGTTGTTTGCAATGCGATCAAATTCTCTAAACCAGATGTGGGCCCAGCTCATTATGTGGAAAGGACAACTGCTTTCAGGAGAGATCCCAAGTAGTGGACACTTTCTCCTTCCAACAGACAGCTTGAACAGTGCGTTACTCCGAACATTCTGTAACATGGCTGTTCAAGGAGGAGTGTACATGAGAAAAGTATGTGTGTAAAAAATAGATGGCGAGTTATCTTGCCAACAGTTCTCTTGCCTTCTTTCCCCTCCTGACTTTCTGATGCTTTCTTCTATCCTGTGTCATGACCAAGTGCCTTTCCCTCAAATAAACAAACACACACAAATTTAGAAATGCAGACCATTCAATAAGTCCCCTCAGTTACATCTTCACTTCAAACACTTCAAATCAGCCTGCCTGAACTTGCTACTAAAGAGATGACAGAATTTATAAACTCAAAGGCCAGATACGAAGATGGCCAAGGTTGACACTTGAGACTTGGGATTTGGAAAAACAGAAGTTAGGAATAGCTGCATAAGTATGATAAACCATTTTTTTTCTGAATATAGTTCTAATTCAAGACAGGATGAATTAAGCCCAAAGTATTGAGAGGAGCCTGTTTAGATGGAATTATTAGAGAAATACAATCTCATTCTCTCTCTTTCTCTCTCTCTCTTCCCCCAAATTTCAGTATCTTTTGTCTTACCAAACAATAACGACAACAACAACAAACAACCCACTGACATGACAGTTTGTCATTTAATAAGATTTGAGATTATGGTCACAGTGATTAAGCCACACTGCCTGATAGAGCCTGCAGCATGGATACGAAGGGATGGCATACACTGTCTCTTGAGCTTTTACACACACTTCATCTAGCTAGCTTCCTTGGGTTTACCCTCTGGATGAAGAATTTCCTCATTGTGACCGCAGAGTGAAGCAGTAGAAAAAGCTTACGCCTGGGTTGGAAGACTGAGCTCTAGTTCCCTCTCTGCCACTAACTAGAGGAATCACTACATTCCCTTGGGGTTTAGATTGCTTAATCCTAATCTTTAGGATCTGAGTCTCTAGAAGTAAGAACCATGTCATGACACTGTCATTGCATTTAGAGATAAGATTTGCAAATATAATAAGATAAACAAAAATTTATATTTAATAATAAATACAGAAACTATATTTGGCATAGGGCACTATAAGTAAGTGACTAATGAAAAAGATATAATTTGAAGGCAGGTAGACTAAGATCACTATGAGTTACATTTGTTGCAAGGTGAGATTTGCTTTACATATGAATAGAATTTGGGACACTGGAAGGTGGAAGCAAAATTAGTAGAGGAGGAGGTAGGAAGGAGAGGAGGTAGGAGGGGGAGGAGGAAGAAGCCAGGGCAAGGTAAGAAGATGATGGGGGTTACATGTGTGGGTGATTTTCTAATCTGTCATTTAGGCTCTTTTACTATCTCCTATCACACCCTATATTGTCCAAGTGCCAAACATCCCTAGTGTTGGGATTTATGCAAAAGGAAATGCCACTGGTTTACTCTCCAAGAACGCAGAGGCTGGGGTGCAATGGAAGGGAAAGGCAGAGCCTTGCAGGGATCTCAGCACTGCAGACAGAAAGTAAGCCTTCTCCAAAGCACTAGTTTTACTATAAGGCAATTTGGATAAAAAGCAAACTGTCTTCAATTTAAAGCTATACAAGTGGAGGTGATTAAACCTGCATGATTAAATTTTAGAAATTAAAAACCCATAAAAAGCAGTCTAGCAAAAGGATTTGTCTTGCACACATTCTGACCATTAATCTGAATGCTCTTTAGCCATCCAATACCCTTCACTCTTTACTTCATCTTTTTTTTTTTTTATTGCTCAGGAGGTTTAGATACTTAGGACAAGGAGAATCAAACCAGAGTAGTGTATATTTGATCCATTACTCCCCTTCCTTTGTGAAATTTTTAATGATCCAGGAGAAGAGGTACAGATGGAAGAAAGGAAGCTGAGTGTCAGGAGACTAGCCTGGCAAGAATAAAGGGCTTATGGGAGAGACGTACACTCAGCCTGAATTTTCTAACTCACTACTGAATTGGTAAAAAGTCATCTCTCGATCATCCAATGCTGTGATACAATGAGCCCATGAGGGTGAGCAGAATTTTAAACACCAATTTGGGAGAAGCACTGTGAGAAACTCCTTTTCAACTCACAAGCTGGCCTGAGGTCACCAGAGTGCTCCACAAAAATGACCCTCAGTGGCAGAAGAAGGCAGATTGGAGTCTTGGGGAAAACAGCCAAATGTCTGTCAGCTCCTCTTACAGGATGTAAGAAGGGGAAGTGTACATGATAAACCAAACCTCAGACAGGCCACCCAAGGCCAAGCCTTTCTTATAGGTAACAAAGCCCTAAAGCAGGAAGAGATTCAAAAGTCAGGAAGGAAGAAAACTCAATTGTGAAGGAGAGGAAAGAGGAGAAATTTTTCCATAATCATTTGTTTCTTTCAATAATAATAATCAATATTCTCATCTTTTTTCATAATCATAAAATAATATAGCATTTTACAACCGATGACCTCTTATATTTGATAAAATATAGTCTAATTCTATGTTTGAAGCCATCAAGGTGCCTTGTTTGTTTTTTAGCCTGATGAAGCCCCAGATCTTTCTCTATAGGGTTTATGGAGGTAGTTAAAGGGAGGGCTCCAAGTATTCTTTCCTGAAACAATGTTTGCACAGCCAGCTCACAGTTGTAACTTAGATTTTCCATTTGAGGATCTTTGTGGGAAGACAAATGCTGATCAGCAGCCTTGTCTTGAAACTGCACTGGCACAGCAAAGCTGCTAATATTCCTTAGTTTATGTTGTTTTGGGGGGAGTTGAGGCATCAATGGGCCTTTGTCTACCTAAGTATTCCTTCCCTAAGGGGTGGCAGAGAGTGGTAACAGGAAGGCTTGGATCTAGAAATGTCATGCCTAGTTTTAAAAATCTCCAATGAGATGTGGTGCATGGGTGCCTCAGTTGGTTGAACATCTGATTCTTGATTTCAGCCCAGGTCATGATCCCAAGGTTGTGGGATCAAGCCCTGCACAGGTCTCAGTGCTGGGTGTGGAGCGGAGGCTGCTTCAGATTCTCTCTGTCTCTCTGTTCCTCTCTCCAGCTTGTGCGCATGCTTTCTTTCAAGCAAACAAACAAATAAATAAAACCTTCAATGAGAAGACTCAACCTCACATTTAAGACAGTCATGGCATTAAATTGTATTAAAGGGAAAGGATGTATTTACTTTTACTTTACTTTTTTAAAAAAGGATAGAGGTTTTTAAAAATGAGTAAGAAAATACAGGCCAACAGAATACACTTCAAACTCCATAGCCAGACACTGAGTGTCTTCCAGGATGTACCTCCTACCTAAGATTTTCGTTGATCTCTTTTTGTTCAGGACTCAGGATAGCATTCAAACATAACTTTTTGCTAATGCTACTTTCTTTAAGATGGATATTCATCTCTTCATCAAATTGTATCCATCTTTTTTTTTTTAAATATTTTTATTTATTTCTAGGAGAGAGAGAGAGAGACAGCGTGAGCAGGGGAGGGTCAGAGAGAGAGGGAGTCACAGACTGAAACAGGCTCCAGGATCTGAGCTGGCAGTCAGTACAGAGCCCGACGCAGGGCTTGAACCCATGAACCGCGATGCGAGATCATGACCTAAGTGAAAGTCGGACGCTTAACTGACTAAGCCACCCAGGCGCCCCATAAATTGTATCCATCTTTTAAAGGCCACTTTGCCTGTCACCTTCTCAGTGACAATCCCTCTGATCCTCCCAAATCGTCAGAATCTCTGCCATATTTAAAAATTGACAGAGTGGCACCTGGGCAACTGAGTCATTTAAGCATTGGACTCTTGATTTCAGCTCAGGTCATGATCTCACGGTTGGTGAGTTTAACCCCAACATCAGGCTCCGCACTGATGGTGCATAGCCTGCTGGGGATTCTCAGTCTGTCTCTCTCTGTCTCTCTCAATAAATAAACTTTCAAAAAAGGAAAATCAACAGAGAAATGACATACCTCTCCAACTCTCCTGTAGCATTTATCTATCTTGCATTGCATTCACTTGTGGACCTATCATTTCCCCTATTATAAATGACTGCAATAACCTGAGACAAAAGATATTTTTCTGACATCTTGTAAGGAAGTCATCTCAACTTAGATCATGAAAGTCAGCAGAATTCAGTCATACCTGCACATTTCTGAAAGAGTGCTGGAGGAGGGGCATAGAGCAGTCTTTCTGCAAAAGGAACTGGGAAGAGACTGCTCAGAGAGAACTCATTCTGAGAGAAGAAATTCCACTAGATGATCTTATCCCAAAAAGAAATATTTAATCCTTGAAAAAGAACAGTTCTGTATTTAGTGAGCTTTCAGACCCATGAATTTGATTCATAGTCATATGGGAGGCTTTTATAGCAACAGAAAGAAATGTGTTGCTAATAAGTCTTAAGGGACCAATATTTAGATAATCATATAAAAAAATGTGCAAACCTAGATGACTGGAAAAGTGTTCTCCATTATTCCAACTTCTGATGAGAGAATGCACAGCGAGGCTTTAGCACACACAGAGTAGATTCCAACAATCAGTAGCAGGAGGCCCAAGAGATGCAGCAAACATGGTAGAAAGCACTAGAAGTTTTGTCAGCAGCACCCAGAACCCTGAGTGACATCCCGAGGTGGGGTGTGGGGGGAGGGAGTGGGTGTCATGTGAATGCTGATGAATCTTTTACTGTTTGTGAGCCTCTGTGGTAAACCTCTTGAATATATCAAAAGTATTTAATATGATTCCAGGAGGCAGGAACATTGTGAATTTTCTTTTCAGGTGTCAGGCATAGACTGATGACTGAGTATCTTGATGCTAGATGAAGAGGACAAAAGTAATTTATTTAAATGGCATAAACCTTACAAATATTTTTACAAGAAGGACTACAGCATGTATCCTCAGCATCATTGCATTTGAAACAAAGACAAGGTATTAAACCAAGGAAACTTTGGAGGCTGTATTTTTGTTTGTTTGTTCACTGGCTTTTTCTTTTTTCTTTTCTTTTTTTTCTTTTTAGTTTCTACTTAATGTACTATGAGGCAAGGGATAAACATACATCTGTTATATCATAAAAATGTAAACAGATGATATAAAATGGAGAGTAATTAAAAATAAAGTTGTATAGAGAAACCTATTTTGATGTGGCTAAGTTAAGTGGAGAGAAAATGGAGGGGTTTAATGAAAACAGTGCTGAGTAAGAAACTAGAGAGCTAGAAATAAGAACTAGGATGACAGACACTTAAAAGATTGAAGTTTTGTTGTAAGCTTAATGTTTATTATTATGTATTGGTATTTTCTGTTAATCAAACCTCTTTCTAAATCCAGGCATTACAAATATAGTGTGTGAAGGTTAAGAAAGTATAGGCCAATACCTATAACCTTCCGTGTAATAGATATTACCAAGAACATGGGTGGGTAGGTTGGTGACTTGACTGACCTAGACTAGTATCTCGAGGCCCCAGTGTTATGCCCAGATGGCGAGAACCCCAAAGACCACCAAGGAGCCGATTCCAATGCAAGCACACGAGGGTCTTTATTCAAGCTCGAGCAGGGACTCCAATGCATCCCAACCAAGCGGTGATGGTATGGAGCCCTGAACTCTTGACCGCAGGGCTTTTTATTGCGGTTATAGTGGAATTTGGGGCATTCCAGCTTGGCAGCCTCCTGATAGGTACAGGCTGTCTTGTCAGTACCCGACTGGTTTGGCCCGATCATCTGGCCTGACCGCAAACTGCCAACCAGAACGTCTTGGGACATAGGCACCTCTTTTAAACTGATTGGCCGTTGCTGTTGCTAGGGAAGTAACTAAGGGCTGGCTGCCTACTTACTTCCTGCGGTTTTTCCTGCGACTGGTCCGGGCCTAGTTTACTCTCAAGATGGAGGCTTTTTCTGAAATGGAGTCAGTTAGATTTAGGTCTCACAGTACATACTTAAAGCGAAAATAACATTAAAGAGAATGATTGGGATACCTTGGTGGGCCGGCTAAGCATCCGACTTTAGTTCAGGTCATGATCTCATGGTTTTTGAGTTTGAGCCCCACATTGGGCTCTGTACTGACCATGTGGAGTTTGCTTGGATTTTCTCTCCCTCTCTCTGCCCAACCCTCACTTGCTCTCTCACTTCTCCCCCACACTCAAAGTAAATAAATAAACTTAAAAAAAATAGAAGTGTTGATTCTTGCCTAACTCATTAGAGGTTGTCTGAGGTTGTATCAATGATAAAATGTAAATAAAATTTCTTAAAAATTCCTAACTGCCATTGGCCTATTTTAATATTAAGATGTTAATAATACCTAACAGTGTCTCAAACCCAGGAGGTTCTCAATAATTTGGCTGCAGTAAATAGGTAAATCCTTTTTCACTTTGTAGAATCCTGGGGATATAGTGGGATATTGAGCAAAGTTTATTGCACAGAATTATTGCAATTAAAGATGGCATTTCAGAGGACATATGCTCAAAGTTGCATTATAGCAGAAGACATTGTCTTAGGTTGCTTTGTTAATCAGTCAAGGTTCCATCTGGTTATAATTTTGTTAGCTCCTGAAGATGAATTTCAGTATCTCCACTATTAATTACCATGATAGCCAAATAACCTAGATGCAGTATACATAGGTGATTGCATCTCTGGTTGTGGATCCTAAGCATATGATTCTACATAATATTAAATTGAGGTTTTAATGTGCATAATCATCCATTACTAAATGGTACAATTAAATAGTTCTTCTACTAGGTATTATGCTATACCTCAGATGATTTTAAGCATTAAAGAAATTGTAGTATGAATTCAATGACACTAAGTACTCTTAAATATATTTTTACCTTTTCAAATGGACAGAAAGTTGAGTGCATAGGAGGCCACAATGAATACTAATAGCTATATTTACTGACTCCTTACTATGTGTCAGGCTCTGCGCTAAGGGCTTTGCATACATTATGTCTTTCAAATCTCACAACAACCATGTGAGTAAATACTATTATCCTCATTTTACAGTTTGGAGAACCAAGCCTAATAGAGGGTAAGGAATATGCTCCAGATTACACAGCTAATCATATCAGAGTTCAGTTCCAAGTTCTTCTGATTCCATAGCACTTGCCCTCAACTACTTTGTGGTACTGCCTATCCACACACTTTTTAACACCTTAGATCATAAATGATGTGTACTCCAGGGCAACCCCTTCAGACATAGATTACCTAGTCTTCACATTAACCCACAAACCACTGTCAAGTAACCTAATGTCTTGAAGGTCTGCCCAATTCCAGGATCTGTAACAGCTTTTTTGCCTTGTTGACTGAGTCTCCATTAGCATCTTCCTAGAAGATGTGGCAGAGGTAGAGACCTGCTGCCTTCTCCTTTCCTTCTTTCCTTTTGAAACCCAAAGCTGGTCACCATTCTATGGGTAGAGCCAGAATGGGTGGGTAGACACAACGGAAGGTTTACCACAGTTGGTGAGAGAAATGATCTTAGGAAGGACCCAATGCCTCATCCTCCCCAAATTAGTCCATCCCCAAATTAGTCACAAGAAATGACCTCTAGCTGACTGGAGTTATCCATATGTGAATATCCATATTTAAAATGATTTTTTTGAATATGGTCATTTTTACAGGGCAAATACAAACCCTTTGAGAGGATAAGTCATAATGGGTTATCAACTTCTTTGGTATCATAATAAATGAGATCTTTTTGCAATAGTTCTGTGAGAAGCTCAATGTCTTGTGCAGAAGTTTTATTTATTTATCTATTTGCTTTCCTTTTTTTATGTTTATTTATTTATTTTGAGAGAGAAAGAGTGTGTGCACATGCACATGTGCAAGCAGGGGAAGGGAAGAGAGAGAAGGAGAGAGAGAATCTCAAGCAGGCTCCATGCTCAGTGCTGAGCCTGACGTGGGGTTGCAACTCACAGCTGTGAGATTAGGACCTGAGCTGAAATCAAGAGTCAGATGCTTAACTAACAGAGCCACCCAGGTGCCCCTGTGTAGAGGTTTTCTAAGTGTTTGGGGGAATTTTGTGCTTTGAGGAGTTCAGGTGGGCCAGCTCTCACCTTTCCCATTTCAGCCACACCAGCTCTGGTTTTTATTTGCCCAGAGCTTAGGCTCTGTATTTGATTTGGGTGACAACAAATAAACAACAACAAAAGTATTTCAGTTTCAAAATATGCAGGTCACAAATTCAGTGGGAAGAGTGTGAAGCTTGTATTCAGCAATGTCTAGTATGTGTCCAAATTAAAAAAAAAAAAAGTCATTATTTTTCCCTGAGAACAGGTTTGAATTTGGGAAGTAAGAAAGTAACATTGCTTGAAATCTAGTATGGCTCAATCCCTGGGAAAGGTCTTTTATGTTTAGTATTTCATTTAATCCTCTATGAGGTAGGCATTAGGTCCATTTTACAGAAGATCCTCCCCCTCAAAACAACAATAACAACAACAACAACAATGTTCAGGGCAGTTAAATACTTTACACACAGTTACAAAACTGATGAGTGGTCAAGTGGGAATCAACCTAAGGTATCCCTGGTCTCTCGGACACTTACATCATAAGGATAAGGACAAAGTTATTGGGTCGGAGACTAAGATATAAGTGGGTACTTCATGGAAATAATCTATGTTTTGTTTTGCTTTTCTGGCAATGTGTATGACAATCAGCCCTATTGTGTTTGCTTAAAAAAAATCACACTGAAACTGGGTCATTATCGTTTGTGGGGCCAGTGGAAACAACTCAGGCTAGGCCGGGCCTCCCAGAATTGTTTCTTCTATGGTGTCTGTGAAGGTCTTCATTATTATCATTATTTTCCTTATTATTTAAACTGTTCTTCCTACCACAAAGAATGTGTTCTGAACAGCAATGAAGAGAATGGCTTTAATTTGACCATGGAAATGGAAAACTTGATAGTTATAAAAAAAATGATCTCTACATACTGATGAGAAGATACTGATGTCCAGGGTGTATTTTTTTTTTAATTATAAAGCAAAAAACATGGTTACGATCCTATTAAAAATAATTTATCTACATATGTTTATTCTTACATGGGAAAAAAAATGCTACGAAAAACCATACCAAGTAATCAAGAGACAGGATCACTGGGGAATATTCATTTCCTGGATTACATTTTTCTGTAATGTTTTAATATTGTATAATATGAATACTGATATTTTTGTGATCAGAAAACAATGAATAAATATTAAAGGTCTATGCTAGCATTCTTATTTTTCAGTACTTCTCTTTATCATGTGGGTTATTACCAAGCTTCATCTGGGTTGGTAGCTGAGGAAACTAACAGATTCGAATAATTGGCAGGTGTACCAGAGCATTAGAACATTTCTCTTTGTGCAACCATGGATGTGAAATATTTTGATGGTATACTACAGGCAATTTGGCAACCTCCCTGTTTTTATACTGGTGGGTGGGCTATGATAAAATGGGTCATATGAGAATGAGATCTGAATACTAGATAGAGACAGGAGTCTAAAAAATTGTGCATCTAAAAAATTGTGCATACAATAAACATACCCCAAAAGGCTAGTTCTCACCTAAACAGATACTATTTCCAAATGATGTTTTCATTTATCACAAAGACATTGGTGTTTCATGATGATGTCTCAGACTTCTTACTCTTTGCTTATTAATGTTTGTCATTTATTTTAAAGTTCTCTTCAGAAAAAAATCATGAGATTTTATATGTGTCCTTTAGTCTAAGCTCCATTCACGGGGCAATGTGTTGCTTTAATGAGGAATAAAACTGACCACGGTGCCCTGATCACGAGTGATCCCCAAAGGTGATCCCACCAGAGGTGGCCATGCCAACTGCCTCTTCTAGCCATTTTTCAGTCAGAATCTGGGGCTTTAACATAGCAAATATTAGAAATGGACTTATGCTGGTAAAATTGCTAGCTTCTCAGTTAACATGTACAGTTCATTGGCAAAAGGATTCAACACTGTGCATTGACTAACCTATTTTATGGATACTGCCCACAACAATAGGAACGAGAAAGCACATAGCTAGGCCTTAGGTCTGGATCCAGAGGAATGGCCCCTGAGGCCTGAGTCCTAAAGGCATGTGTGCCCAGATACGGAGATGCAGAATTTGTCTTTGCCTGAAGACTTTTACAAGATAACAATGCTGCCTTTCAAAGGTTATTGGGTTTGCCTCAAGTGAACCTTTCATGCAAGGTGTTGTTTAGAGTATCTACCTGGACAGGAAACTGGGAGCTCATCAATAGATTTATTCTGAGAAATGCTTTCATTGTAATCATTAGCAGTATGGGGAGAGGATAGTTAAAGCTCTTCCACCTTGAACATTTGGTAGCTACTGTTCATCTATCTAATTATCTATGTAGTTACATATCTATCTATCTACCCACCATCCATCCATTTATGTATTTATAAAACTTAACAGTTGTACACAACCAAATTGGCTTATTGTTAATTTTGAACGTTCCTATTTAAAATAAAAGAAAGCAGATTAGAAGAGAGGTCATAATGATTTTGGCAGAGAAAGGAGTGGACTGGTTGCCCTGTGTGTTGGTAGAGTGTAATCTTTCTGCACCTTAAATCAGTTCAGAAAATTTGGTATATCACTCAAGTACAGGAATGGGTCTTGCTTTAAGCAAAAAGACATTTTCTAGAAACACATCTGACTTCTCTTCCAGTTACTCATCCAGATCCACAAACCCCTAGATGATTTCAGTTCTATTTTATCTCAACTCTCTCTATGTGTTTCCTGCTGACAATTTCTTTTTTTCTCTGACTCCACCCTTCTTGTTCTCCTCTCAGTTACTGACTATTCTTTCTCAGTTTCCCTCTTAGGCTTCCTTTCCTATTTGCTTCCTAAATTCTGCTGTTTCCCTCTGCTCTCTCTCTCTCTCTCTCTTTTTTTTTTTTTCCCCCTTCTCTGGACAGTCTCATTAATCCAGTGGCCCACACAGCCTTACTGATATACGGTGTACTATTGAGTTCCAGATCTATAGCTACATCCCAAACCCTCTCTCATGCTCCAAATACTTACATAAAACTGTTCACTCTGCCAGTGTGCCCTCAAACTCAACTTGTCTCAAACTGAAATTAGCATCTTTTCTTGGCTTCTTCACCTCCCACATCAATCGGCAAGGCATGCCAATTCTACATTTCAGTTATTCCTTATACATGACCTTGCCTCCTCACCCCTAATGCCAAAGCCCTGGTTTAGGCATCACCATCACATCATTGGGTCATTAGAGTGTCCTACCAGAACTCCCTGATTCCATTTCACCTTTCTGTACTCCATTCTCCACACTGTCTCAGTTAAATACTTAATTCATATACATTCTGACCTCTTTATTGCCTTCAGCATAAATTCCAAACTCTTTAGCAAGGAGGCTATTGTCACCTACATTTCCCTTCATTTGAATTTCTCCCTCCCTTCCAATAAATCTTTTTTCCAATGACAAAAGTGAATAGTAAAAACATATATTGGTGAATTAAAAAATATATTAAAATTCCTTGTTGGGATTTTCCTGATTGATTTTCCATAACCATTTCAGAAATACTCCTGGGGTTGGGATGCGGGGGTGGGGGTGGGGGGTAAGAGTGCTCACTTAACAAGTGATGAAACCTAGCCTCAGAAACATTAAGTAGCTTGGCAAAGTCTCCCACCCAGGCAGACATAGATGCACATGATGTAGCAAGTGTCATATCTTCCCATCTCCAACCTAGGCCACAGGGGCCCTCAGTGGCAGACACTGCCTCTTCTCATGGCTTATGAAACAGTACTAGAAAAACACCTCAGGAAAAAATTCCCAACTTTTCCGCAGGCCAACTTCTGTATCAGATGGCAAAGAAGGAATGAACTCTGCGTTCAGAAGTAATCTATCATGACCAAGTAAAGTCTTTAGTGATTAATAAGGAACAAATTAGTCTATCCATTCCAATGTTTTCAGGCAAAAATCATACAGGTAAATGTGACGGGCTCTGGAGATCGTTCAGAAACACCACCTCACAGTGGGACATATGGGGGAAGGAGGGACAACTAAAATCAGGTGAGTATGAAGTATGGGTAATGCGGATGCTAAAACATGGACATAAATGGTGTTTCCTTTCCCTGACTTTCACTGTATATAGATTCCTCATCCCTCTCTCTTCACCATGCCAACCTGCACACTTTTGTAGCCTCTCTACAGAAGCATATCAAACCCTTGAATTTCAAAACTAATCATGTCTTACTAAAAAAGAAACATTGAATGTGATGTAATAGCATTTTACAAATACAAAGATCTCCCCTACATATTCAATATAGTATATTTTGTTTAGCCCATACTAATGCACACACTTCAAATTGTTCTAAATCCCAGCAAGGGAATATCTCCCCCTAGTAAGGCTATGCATGAAATCAAAGATTCCTTGGAGCCTATCCAATTATGATACTTAGATCAGGATTGAGAATACAATAAATTCCTAAGAACATACATTCTATTATGAAGAAACCATTTCTTCCTCTGTAACCACATGGTTGGAAGTCTTCAGATCTTATGTCTCTACATTGCTGTAATGCTGTGAGCACAAAAATAATAGATTTCAGTATTACTAAGAAGAGCATACTAATAATTTTGGGGAAAGGCAATAGTGAGTCAGATTATTATGGTAATCATGAAAAGAAAACACTTAAATGATTACCATGACAAAAAAGTGGGCAAAGTATACTTTATTGTGTTATGAAAGGCTATACTAAAGTCACTTAATGATATATATATAAAGCATAACATGTTTCAAATTCATTGTCTTGGATCAATTAGAAAACTTCTAGTGACTGTTGTTATTCATATTCAAGATGTCACATTTAAGAACTTTGGATTTTTAAAATAAGTATGTCTCCTTTCTTAGAATGATATATATATATAAGCTTTAGCGGTAAGGAAATACTGCTGACACATGAAACTATTTTGCCTTTTGAAACATTCAGGATCAGCCTCTATTTGAGAAGTTCCTTAAGAAATTCAGGAGGACCTCAAGAGTGAAGGTTTGTCTTTCTAAGAGACTATGAGTGATGATTAACACACACACACACACATGCACACATACACACACAGTAAAAACAAACAAAACAAAACAAAAAAGAAAATCATGAGTATCCAGTGTCAAACACTAGGATATATAGTGTTAAACATTGGTGCTCATTCGTTGATTGAAATTTATTTGTGCTAAGAAAAGAATTATGTTCCAGTTTTTGTGAATACTGTTCCACCATGAATTATCCAACTTTCTCACCTTCTGAAATATAGCTCCTTGAATTTAAATAAACCTTTATTTGCTGTCTCTGGCCAATCACTGTTAACACCAATTATTCTCTGGGTCTTTTGGTTTTCATAGATTGCATTAATTTGTCTTATAGTTTTGGTTTGCTTGTTTTCTCTTTCATTATTCAAGTATTAGGGATCACTTGTTCCTGGGGTGAAGCTATGTTCCTTCAAAGAATTCTCAATCCTTTAGGTTTGGTTATTTCTAATCTGATAGTAGTCCAAGATATAAGAAACATGTGAATATCAGAATTAGATGTGAAAAGCTGTAAGAAGAGAGATTTTTTTTTAATTTTAATGTTTATTTATTTTTGAGAGAGAGATTGAAAGAAAAAGTGGTGGCAGTAGAAAGGCAGAGAGAGAGAGAGAGAGACACAGAATCCAAAGCAGGCTCCAGGCACTGAGCTATCAGCACAGAGCCCAACATGGGGCTTGAACTCACAAACTGTGAGATCATTACATGAGCCAAAGTTGGATGCTCAACCAAGTAAACCACCCAGACACCCCAAGGGAGGTTTTAAAAACTTTTAAGAAACCAGTGCTATCAGGGGCACCTGGGAGGCTTAGTGGGTTAAGCATCTCTTGATTTCAGCTCAGGTCACAGTCTCATAGTTTATGAGTCTCATAGTTTATGAGACTGTGAGGCTCTGACAGCAAAGAGCCTGCTTGGTATTCTCTTTCCTTCTCTCTCTGACTCTACCCCACTTGTACTCTTTCTCTCAAAATAAATAAATAAACTTAAAAATGATTAAAAACAAAAACAATATAATAGGCTCAGGGCTTGAACTCCTCCTCCTCACTTAGCAGTCAAATTCTTTGCTTTACAGCTCATGTCTGGATTCATTAGTTGGGCCTTGCTCTATTTTAATTAATACACTAATTTTCACATGGGCAATTCAAAGCACCTAATAACATTTTTCTAACAGACATATTACTTAGTTGTAGACAGGAGATGTAAGGGAAGTCAATATCACTGATTTTCAAGTTTGTTATGAATGCAAATAAATGACCAGATTCAATCCATTTGTTGACCTATCAGATATCCAGTCCTTCCACATGTCACCCATTCCAGGAAGCCTCTGTGCCTCCTAGGCTGGAAGAGGAGTTCCTCCTCTGCTTTCCCACACTTTCTTCTAGTCTATATTGTTACCTGTAGTGAATTTTGGTTTTTGTACTGTTTTGTTGTTTACATTTGGGATTTTTTTTGGTGGGCCTCCCTTTTCAGACCATGAGTTCCTGGACATAAGGACTGATATGTCAGTGTCTCTGTCTCAGTGTAGGTGTTAAGTTATATCTGGTTGATTAATTAATCCATTGATTGATCACAGGCATGTAGAAGATCCAAGACGGAGAGAAAGTGGCAGTAGAGACCAGATTGACTAGGGAACAAAGGAGGGACGAAGGCTGTTCCAGCAACATGCATATCTTGCTGACGGTAAAAATAAACAATACTTTGGGGCGCCTGGGTGGCTCAGTCGGTTAAGCGTCTGGCTTCGGCTCAGGTCATGATCTCACGGTTCGTGGGTTCGAGCCCCGCGTCGGGCTCTGTGCTGAGAGCTAGCTCACAGCCTGGAGTCTGCTTCGGAATCTGTGTCTCCCTCTCTCTCTGACCCTCTCCTGCTCATGCTGTCTCTCTCTCTCAGAAATAAACATTAAAAAATTTTAAAAAAAATAAACAATACTATGCAGGATCAGTTGTGGGAGGGGAAAATAAAATGCAAAAACACAGCAGAGTTGATGAGAAGGGTGAAAGGGATGAGAATATTTTCTTCACTTAGCTGGGGTAGTGAAAGCAGTAGATAATAGGGATAAATTAGGCCCATTAAAATGTAGAGAGGGCAGGAGATTAATGTTGTCTCCAAAAAGGTGGCAGTCCTGGGCTCATTCTTTAATTAGTGCTTAACAGAGAAAAGAAAATTGGGTAATTAGAAAAATAACGACGACTAGGCAAAAACATCTCTTCAAGAAAAAGATCAAGAAGAGAATGAATATACATTAACCACAAGGTAGAGTTCACAGGTAGGGATATTAGGAAACTTGGCATGTTTGCTGAATACTTTTCTATGATTAGGAAAAGAAATAATCATGGATCTGGGAAACATGCCTACATACTCTTAAATGCAAAGGCTAGGCAAGCCCATGTTTGGAACAGAAATATCTCCCTTCTTTTTCTTCTCTGGGAATATAATGTTTGTTATTTCTTCAGGTGTCATGGCTCCCATTCAAGAGAACACTGAGGAAGAAGAAACGCTAAGATTGGTAAAAACTATCACTCACTTCCATCTCCCCATGCACAGGTTTATACACATGTATACACATACATGCTATTCTTATACAAGGTGGAAATTAGGTATGATTTTTTCATGAAGTAAATATATCAATGCAGAATGGTGTAATGTTAATGAGGAGGGACACAGATTTAGGGATTAAATACCCTGATTCACATTCTGGCTTCACCGCTTGTGAGCCTCACAACCCGATCAACTTGAGTTAGTCATCATATACCAATTAGGAGACTTGGTTTCTCATTTGTAGAAAAGGAGTAACAGCTGGTTGCGAGAATGTTGTGAGACATTGTGTCTAAAGTACCTGGCACACTGTCTGGCATATGGCAGACTGCTCTGCTCAATAAATGCCAATTCCCTGTCTTTCTTTTGTAAGGGTCAAAATGAGAAAGTGGTGCTGAATGAGCTTTCTTTTGGAACGTTTCTATCACCCAAAATAGTAGCCAGGGATAGCAAACTGGCTCTCTCTTTGCTTAAAACATTTAAATTATCTTCAGGATACGGGCTTCATTTTCTGGACATATCCAAGGAAAGTCAGAAATGCTAAGGCTAAACTGAATTATCCCCCGGGGGAGAGGTCAACAGACTTCCTGGTGAAATCTTTTGCCTTCTGCTCACAGTGAAAAGAAAGAGGACTTGCTCAGATCTCACCTTTGCCCTGGTTCCACTTTGACTGTACTTTTTCTAAGCAGGTCAAGAGTAAATAGCCCTCTCTTCTTCTTTTGATAGGCTTCTCCAAAAGGACGCTATTTAATCACATTCAATCTCCTGTTACTATCCCAACCAGCACATTGCTCCAGAAAAGACCAAAGCTAAACAAATCTCCAACTTGAGATTCCAAAGATACAATCAAGATACCTAAGATTGGACAATGAAGTGTTCCAAGTTGCATCTCAATCTTCAGATGTTTTTGTTTGCTCTTCTCCTTACTCCACTCTCACTTCCTAAGTGAAGCTGTTCCTCTGTGACCACAGATTTATTAACAGGTTACTGCTCTCATAAATATGTACACTTCTTGTTATGTTCCAGAGAAAGATGATCTTAGAAACGGCACCAAAATTGCCCTATTAACAAGGATGTTTCATGGAGCAATCATGAAGACCCTCAATATTCTCTGAGTCTTAACTCATGCCAAATACAGAATCATCTCTCCAAGTTGCTAACCACATAGTTAGCTTAGACACTTGAAATAACATGGCAGCAATGCTTTGACTTTTCCAAATTAGAGTTTAGCACTGTTCTCGTGAACTATGTCGTTCTAAAGGACAGATTCACTCGCTGAATGGAGAAAAAAAAAACTGATGTTGGCCATATGAGAAATAAATCAGTAAACATAATAATGAGCAATGACATCATGGGCAATAAGCCTCATGGATACAGTCAACATAAATCCTCTTCCAAGCACTCTGGGAAGAGGTCATAAAGTTAGTGATTTCAGCAATAAAAGATATTTCATAGTTCAACTTCAGGAGAAAATACCGCTCTATCTTGTGGAATTTCACTTGCAAATTTGATTCTAATTTGATTGGCTAAAAACAGTCTCACACATTGAAAATTTAAAAAATCAAAGTTAAAAAAAGTCAGGTTAAATGGAAATCTCATAAAGTGAAGAGAGGTGAACATTTATGGCTTATTAGGCACAGGTTCAATCTACCTAACAAAGACATATTCTCTAAGTAAGAAAAAATATTTTATCAGAGCTCAGCTTTCACTCATTTCACTAAATTAGCCTCGTTGATACTAATTTCTTTCACCTCCTCACAGACATTATTGTCCAGAATTTAATCAGTTTGAAAGCAATCCCCTTTCTGAAGTCCCCATGTTCCTATAAATCTGGAAGAGCAAAGACCTCAAGCAAGGGTATAAGCAGAACATGGCCATGATGTAACTGGCGAGCACACTTCCTGGGGTGTCATAGATGCTCTGGTATCATGTTTGAATTTTAACAATGGTGATTCTATCATGGACTCACCACCAGCGACACTTTTATTAGCTTGCTGTTTTTACAAGATTTATCTGTACACATGAATGGTGATAAGAGAGCAGAGCAATTATTGCTCAAAAACCCAAATTGTGTATTATAAAATACCACTCTTCTCTAAATGTTTTCTCATTGTGTGAGACCTGCTAGTATTTCAAAGTGATTATTTCCACAGACATAACTGTACATCAGGTAGGATGAATGGAGGAGTGGCTTGGCTGTGAACTTATTCATATTACAGACTGGAAACTTATCTTCTCTCAGATTCCATACCAAATAATTTAGGTAGTAGGTACTACCAGATAGAAGACACCTGGACTCTGCCGACTAAAACAAAATGGTGGCACATCCTTAGGTTACAAAAAGCAAGCATGCATACTAACTTCTGACTAAATTACTGAGATTTTATCTAGAATAAGATTATTACACATCAGAGTGACAGACTAGAGACTGGACCCAGAGGGCTGATAGATACACAAGGGTCAGGCAGGTAACTAGTAACAGCAGACATCTAAGAGGATAAACTTTGGGAAGTAAATGATGAATTTTCTAAGGGGCAACCAGTTATAGTGTGGAGAAGAACAAAACTCAGAGTAGAAATCCGGTTTCATCATAACTAGTTTTGTGATGTGGAAGAAATTACTATGTTTCCACAGTCGATTCTCATTTCCTAATATAGGAATCATAATATCAACTTTATACTAGGACTGTGAACATTTAAGGTAATGTTCAATGCTGATTTCTTGGTAAAGAACTGACTGCAACAAATTATTAGAAGAGGAAAGAAAAAATGCCATACAATGTGATCCAAGCAGATTATCTGTTTATTTAATCATTTAAACATGAAGTCTACAAATTAAGCCACTCTACAGGTAAGGTAATTTGTTAAGGTTAGGGTATTCAGTAGTGAAGCAAGTTGGCTTGGGCTCTGCCTTCACACATTCAACAATTTGAACAGCCATTAAGCAAGAAAAGCACCTATAAATAATTAATTACAGGTTGTGCTAAGTGCTGTGAATAGAAACCTCAGAAAATAACAGTGTATATGAAAGGAAATCATAGAGACCTGAAGGATGAGTAGGCATTAACTCTAGGAGTTTAGAAGGCAGGGGTCTTCAGAGGTGGGAAATCACATGTTGCAAAAGATGTACAGCAAGACAAAGGCCAATGGGTGTGAGGATTGAAAGCAGTCGGGGAGTAAGGGAGAGAAGGGCCTGGGATAATTAGTCACAGTTGAGACTGTGTAAGCCTTAAATAGTGTATTACAGTACTATTTACTACACCAGGAAGCCATAGGAGTGGTTTGGAATAGAGAAGCTATTTGATCCAATTTACTGTTCTAAGTGATCTTGCCACAAGCTGGAGAATGTATTGGGCAGATGCAAACAGAGAAAGCCGAAGATTATTGTAATAGTTCAGAGAGATAATGGTGACTGGGCCTGAACTGGTGGCAAGTGGCTTCTAAGAAGTTCAGGGAGGAAGGTGTGCTCACTAGGTGTGCTCACTGCTATCCTAGCAGCTGGGTGAAACTTTTCAACAGGAAACTCCAAAGTCAGGCAACAAAAAAGGAAATCAAAGTGAGAGACAACCTTCAATGGGGTTGTTGGAAAACTGATGGCAGTGCCAGATATGAGTTAGTCTGTTGGAAGAGCAAAGTGGGGTTCCATTTTCTGCTAAATCTGATAGTGATTTAGTGATAGTGCAAAGAGATCAAAATAGGGCCTCAGTTGTGAAGTGCAAATTTCTGTGATTGTATATAAGGTAATGCATGGCCTGGGGGCACAGTTTCAGAGTAAATAGCATGGTTACTCTATGCTGAGCTGCTTGAAATGATGGCTGAGAATTCATTTCACATCCTGTAACCAGGAATAGGATTAGTCTCAGAGACCAAGTAGAGCTAAACCAACAGATGAAAGCTATGAGACCCAATTCAGGAAAACAAAGGACCTAGCTAACCCAAGGCAGACACAAAAGCACATTATTATTCTTTATTAGTTTAATCTGGATGTATATTTTTAATTTTTTAATGTTTTTTTAAAATTTCTTTCTGAGAGAGAGACAGAGACAGTGTGAGCAGGGGGAGGGTCAGAGACAGAGGGAGACACAGAATCCAAAGACAGGCTCCAGGTTCTGAGCTAGCTGTCATCACAGAGCCCTATGCGGGGCTCAAACCCATGAACCATGAGATCATGACCTGAGCCGAAGTGGGACACTTAACCGACTGAGCCACCCAGGTGTCCCTAGGTGTATGTTTTTAATGCCCTCTCAGGAAAATTTATAATTACACACATTTTACAGAAAGGATGCAAGATCAGGTCAAATAAACAGAAAGACATGCACAAAGATGTAATTTCAGTATCCTGCCAAACAGACCAGAATAATATATCTATTAGTATTCCATATAATGTTTTATCATTTGCTGTTTTATAATGATGTAAATCCAATTTCTCAAAACCATAGAGAGCTCTGGGTATTAAAATGTCTGGATCTTGTCTTTTACCCAGTTTCAAGGTAGCTTGCTCTCAACACAGTGTTACTCTTAAGCATCTAGCAAAATAATGAGCAGCATATTTCATGTCATTCCACTAATGTCCGGGAAAAAGAAAAATATTTAGGTTCACTTCTTTGTTTTCAAAAGCAAAGAACGTCTTTCTTACCTGTTTTGTATTTTTATTTTTCTAAATCGTACTGTGATTCTAAGAAGAGACATTTTTCTGGTTCTCCACTATGGGCTCAGATGAGCCTTTATACTTGATTATCTCTACAAGTCATTGATGGCCAATCAGAAGGGCTTAAGTTGTAAATTTTAACTTGGGTTGTTAGAATAAACGAATTCTATCCTTGTTCAAATGGAATCTTTAAGTTTACCTTTCAAATTTGTTAGATCAAGATTCACAAACCAAAATATCACATGAATATATTCTATGCTGTTAGATTTTTCCCCCTAGGGCATAAAAGTCAAATTTACAATGCTAATATTTCTGTAAGAAAGTTCTAAGCGGTACACTTTTCTTCAAATAGGCAACAGATTCGTCTGTCTGTAAATATGCTTATAGCTCTATTGGAGTGGTGGAAAGCAGCAGACATACCAAATTCAATATACAGACTATACAACTGGGAGAACATTCATATATTAGAAAGCTATTGTCAAGAATAGTCAACTGTTTCCTCACATAATTGAACTCAACAAACATTTACTGAGAGTATGCAAGGCTAGTTACCACAAGGAATGCAAAGTGATAAAGCCCCAGTTTTCAGGACATTTAAAATATAAAAAGCAAGATAAAATGTAGATTTTCTTCATTAAAGCCATTAGTGAATACCACAAAAGAGAAATAGTTTTGACTCTGTTTGATTTTGAATACACCTCACTCTTCAAAGAATCTGAAGTTAATACACACACATACAAGTGTGTATATACACACACACTGATGTGTCAATTATAAGTATATGTCATTACAAATCTACATAATTAATACTAATAAAAAGTATACATATGTTTATTAATGCATGGGCTTTTTCCTCACTTCAAATAAACAAACAGTTACCTGTTATCTCAAGAGTATAAACAGAAGCTCAACACATGAGTTTCCATATATATATATATATATATGGAATAAGGAATATATATATATATATATATTCTTTTTTTAAAGTTTAATTATTTTTGAGAGAGAGAGAGAGAGCATGAGTGGGAGAGGAGCAGAGAGGGAAGGAGACACAGAATCTGAAGCAGGCTCCAGGCTCTGAGCTGTCAGCAGAGAGCTCAACATGGGGCTCGAACCCACAAACTGCAAGATCATGACCTGAACCAAAGTTGGCACTCAACTGACTGAGCCATCCAGGTGCCTATATATATATATACATATATATATATATATATATATATATATATTCTTAACTACCTACAGGTATTTGCCTGGCTCCGGTTTTAAGCTATAATATAAACATATACAGACATGAAGGACATGCCCACCCATCACCCTTTCCACTAGCACAACCTGCACACCTTGGTGTGAAAATGAAATCATGTGAGGTGAAATATGATTTTTAAATCAAATTATGCTAAACCTATCTCTAATTAAAAAATACTTTAAATCATTGCTAAACTTAGTATATTTACTATTACAGCAAAATTTCTTGTATATTTCTCTGTATATAAAAGAAGTTATAGTCCACTGACACAATGGGCATCCATGGTACCAATACTCCCTGGACATGCAGATGGGAAGGCCTCTGAATCAGAAGCATCAGCATGCATAGGGAGTATTTTGTTGATGCATGCCACCCTTAATAATTTAGTATGTTGACTTATACTTTCCACATGAGTAGTCTTGTCTTAACAGCAGTAAATACAGCTACAAAGCAGTGAGGAATGGCAATTGGCTGAGGGCACTAATTACACTGTCTTGACTTGAATTAAAATTGCCAAACAGCAAATGAGATTACCAGCCTAAAGATAACCTTAATTTAAATGCGAGGCTGCATTTATCTCATCTACAATGTAATTTTCCAGAGGTGTAGAAAAATACAATTTTAATGGAAATCCATTGTTTAAAACTATAATTAAAGTCCCTGGTACCTCCCTGTGCACCCCCCTCTTAGATTTTCTTCTACAGGCAAGATTTGCAGACTGATTTAGAGGTCAGAATGAAAACATTCAGATCGTGTTCTCATGGCCAGACATTACTTTCAGTACCATCTTCATTTTTAATGATTAAGTGCTGGCTATGGGACAAATAAATGCCGAAGGAGTATGGGGGGAGGTGGAGAAAAGAGAAAATGACCTTATGAAATCCCTGGAGCTATAAGGAACCTTAGAAATGGTAAGAACTCAACTCTACCACTTGATTAATGAGGAAGCCCAAGTCCCAGAAAAGCCAAGTGATTTTTCCAAGAACACAGAGCAAGAAGGCAGAACTATCCATTGGGGAATATGTTTGCCTGGCATTTGGAGTCAGAAAATCTGTTTGAATTCTGTCTCTTTTACTTACTAATACTGTGACAGGCCACTTACTATCTCTGAGGCTCAATTTTTGCATTTCTAAAGTGGAGATGGAAAGAATTTTGAACGTCATAGGTCAGTGAGAATGTATGCAATGCACATGTACCTGATTTATACAAGTGCTCAATAAAGATGTTTTTCTCAAGGACTTTTCAAGGCCAGAACCAAAATGTCCAGAGTCCCAGCCCAAATATACTTCTGTTTTACTACTTTTTCCTTTCACCAACCCTGAGATTATAACCATGTTCTCATTAATCACACTCGATATTTGATGTATGTGGAGGGGAAAGGAAACAAAGAACAAGAAATACTTGTGAATTAATATTTCTTTACTGGTTGATACTGAATCAAAACTCAGTTTGCTAGTTACCAATTACTAATACTACTAAAAACACTAAGATTTATAAGATCAAGGTCAAGGGGCTTTATCTTTTTTTTAAATAAATTATAAAACATAACAAAACAAAGCTGAAGATTCATCACTGAGAACTGAAGAAGGCATGATTTTGAGGTTAAATTTTTCCTCATCAACGACTTAAAGTCTTATGCACACTTTACACACTGCAAACACACTCACATATCGCTGTATACATATTCCCTCCTACACACATGTCCATAGTAGTTTAATCATTCCTACCACTGTGGGACATGGGAGTAACAAGTAAGAGGCAGATTCATAAAAGAGTTCTACACATCAGCCAATTTAAAAATGTTTTTTCTTCTGTTGATGGACACTTAGGCTCTTTCCATGTTTTAGCTATTGTGGAGAGTGCTGCTATGAACATTGGGGTACATGTGCTCCTATGCCTCAGCAATACCATGGAATACTACATGGCAATGAGAAACAATGAAATCTGGCCATGTGTAGCAACATGGATGGACCTTGAGGGTGTTATGCTGAGCGAAATAAGTCAGGCAGAGGAGGACAAATATCATATGTTTGCATGTATAGGAGGATTAGGAGGAACTTAACTGAGGAACGAGAGGGAGAAGAAGGGGGGAAATGGTGGGGGAAAGGGAGAGAGGCAAACCATGAGAGACTCTTGAATGCTGACAAAAACTGAGGACTGATGGATGGGGGGGGGAGGGGGGATGGGCATGGAGGAGGACACTTGTGGGGATGAGCACTGAGTGTTATGTGGAAACTAATTTGACAATAAACTATTTGTAAAAAAATAATGTTTTTTCTTGGTGAGCCTGGGTGACTCAGTCAGTTAAGCATTCGACCCTTAATTTTGGCTCAGGTCATAATCTCACAGTTCATGAGATCCAGGGCTGTGTCGGGCTCTGCGCTGCCTGGGATTCTCTCTGTTCCCTGTTCACACTTGCATGCTCTCTCTTGCTCACTCCCCAAATAATTAAATAAACAGGTGGCAGGGTGGCTCACCTGGTTAAGCATCTGACTTCAGGCACCTGACTTGGGGTCAGGTCATGATTTCACAGTTTGAGTTCAAGTCCCATATTAGCCTCTTCAGATCCCCTGTTTCCCTCTCTCTATCCCCTCCTCAAAATAAATAAACATTTAATAAACAAACAAATAAACAAACATTTAAAAATGTTTTTCTTCTCTTCTCATTAATGAGACAGAAGAGAAATAAATAACAAAAGAGAAGACAGGAAAATAAAAAGGAAGAAAAACAGGAAGGAGTTAAATCATGATGATCATTTGGCAATGGGCTCTCCTCTACAGATGAAAATAAAGTGGCCTTGGTTAATGTAAAGCTTGTGTTAGAGTGGAAATAACCTTGAATTAGGAGTCCAAGTTTCTAACTTCAGTCTTGCCAGTGTTTAGTTGCATGACCTCTGATAGACACTTAAAATTTCAAATACTTATCTGTAAAGTGAGGACATTTCTTCATCTGTATGAAAATGAGACAGATCAGATTACCTCCAAAATAGCTTTTGAAATTCCATGATTCCATGAATATTCACAATTGTAGGCAACAGAGATAAATTCCTTCTGAAGATAAGAAATTCCATATTTTCAATGTATAAATTTAGGAAAGATTCACCAACCAACTAAATTATGGTAGAGCCTTACACTGGGTCCTAATATTCTGAATAGTTCTATCTTCTAGAGGGGGTTCTGACTGTCCAATTCATCTTGTTTTCCTTATACCTTGACTTTATGCCTAGCCCTGGAGAAATAAAATAAAGTCCATATATGGGTTAATTTAAGCACGTTCTAAATTCCTGAGTTGTTCTCAAGAAAAGAAACTAGGTATTGTTTGTAGTTGAAATACCCTAATCAGAGTGTCATTTAGTCACCATATTATACATTATAGTGGTGAAACATATAGGCAATACCTCCCCCTTCCCCAAAAGAGACATATTAGTAAGGCATCTGAAGTTTTAAAAGAATATTTTTGTTTCTTTCCACATTTCCAGCTTTCTTCAACTAGTCCTTACTGTCCAGTCTCAAATCGAAGATCAATCAGAAGAATGTGTCTGAGGCAAAGAATATACCAGTATTACTTGTTTTCCTATTTGAAACCAATGAGGAGTGAAGTAAAAGGTAAAGGAGGGTCTAAGAAGTGCAATTGAATTGGTAAATGGGCAATTCACTTCTTTATCCAAATTGAACTCAGTCTCTTCATAGGACTTGCAGTGACCATATCTCACCTGTCCTTAGCACCATTTCTGGTACCTAGTGAGAACAAAGTAAATGCTTGCCAGGGGAATGAGAGCCACTAAATCTAGAAATTTAGCTAAAAAGGCAGAAGATTTAATTGGTGTTAGGATGTGTTGGAAGATTGATATGAAATGTCAATAAAATCTTACGAAGATTTATTTTTTTCCAAAACTAGTTGCATATCTCCTACCTTTCTTTTTTATGTCTTTGTCTGCTCTTTAAAAATAATGGCAATTGGCTTATTTCCTCAGACACTGAAAGCACAATGGCGCTCATCTCCTGATATAGAATAGGAAAACACTAGTTGATTTAACATCGTGAGTAGTATAAACTATGACTATGAGAAAAGAATGCTTCACTAGAGGAAGTTTTGAGGCCACTGTTATTTGTCTTTTAAAAAAAATTTTTTTAATGTTTTATTTATTGTTGAGAGAAAGAGACAGCATGAGCCGGGGAGAGTCAGAGAGAGAGGGAGACACAGAATCTGAAGACAGGCTCTAGGCTCTGAGCTAGCTGCCAGCACAGAGCCCAACATGGGTCTCGAACCCACGAATCATGAGATCATGACCTGAACTAAAGTCAGACACTTAACCAACTGAGCCACCCAGGCACCCCAAGGCCAATGTACATTTAAAACCCTGGCAGTCAAAACACCAAAGGAGTTGTAGCCTGTAATAGATGGGTTGGAGCAAACTGAATTTCAGATCATGGAAACTGACTGTCTCCTCTGTTTCCTCCCTGGTCAGCTCATATATGAAAGAATAATCAATGGCAATGACTGAACAACCAGATTTCTCAGAAATACACATCGTAGCTGCAAAAGAAATGTGTACAACTTTGAAATTAGGGGACCACAGGAGATAGCATTTTAGAGGATGGACTTCACAAAACATTCAAATAGGTACTTCCTATGAGACTATATTTAGGCCCAAATCTCTGGTGGCATGGATATTATCTTTTTGTCACTGACCTCACCAGTTAAAGTAAGGATCCACAAGTAAAGTGAATCTCTATGGCCAGACCTTAAAAGCATTACATGCTGGAAATTTTTCCCATGGATTTCTCTGCGTATGATTCCTCTGACCTCCAAATCTTAGCTACAGTATATGCTTTGCATAAAGGCATGTTTCCATTACAACATCTTCTGATTAACTAAGGCTTATTTTTTAAAAGAACGAAAAACATCCTCTGATTTGGTTTTCATTAGTACAAATGCTATTTGCATTACACTTTTATTTGGAAAATTTGCCTATGAGTGGTTTCTTTAGTGACTAAGGCCCATGTTGAGTCATCCCTACTTAGGTGTAGTGTGGCAGAAGTACATATATCACAAGGGCCCAGGCCTGGGCAACTGCATATCTAAGTCTGTATGATCATTGCTAATTTCTTTTTCTTCTCTGAGTTCTAGTATGCTCCTCTATACAAGGGAGAGATATGAATAAGTTGCTACCGAAGGTCTTCAACATGCCTCTGCCCTCTGAAGGGAAAGCCATGATTATGGCTGACAATATTTAAGAGTCCTGTTGAGGGTAGAAGGATAGGATACAAGAATGTATAAGCATCAGAAAGGAATCAAATATTTGACTTAGATTTCTCTTTTGACTAGCTCAGCCAGAGGCAACTGGTACCCAGTGATCACAGCAAAGAAATAGCATTAACTGTTGTTAGAAATATATGACTGGGACTGACAGTGTTGTTAACTGACTCAGTTTACTACAAAGTGGCCATCAGCACAAGACACAGGACAGAAAGAGTTTGTTTGTTAGTTTTTCCAGTTAGTCAGCCCGTAACAGAGTAATTTGCCACATACTAATACCTGGAACCTGTGGATATGACCTTATGTGGGAAAAAGGATTTATAGATGTGAATAAACATTTTGAGATTGGGATATTACTTGAATAATCCAAGTGGGCACAGTGTTAAATAACAAGAGTTCTTCTTCTTCTTCTTCTTTTAATGTTTATTTTTTTATTTTGAGAGAGAGAGAGAATCCCAAGCAGACCCCATGTTGTCAGTGTAGAGCCCAACACAGGCTTGATCTCACAAACCATGAGACCATGACCTGAGCTAAAATCAAGAGATGCATGCTTAATCAACTGAGCCATCCACGTGCCCCCTCACATGAGTTCTTAAAAGCAGAAAATCTGTTCAAGCTACAGAAGTCAAGAGAGATGACAGTGTGAGCACTTGGCCAATTGCCGCTGGATTTGAAAATGGAGAGAGGAACCATGAGAAAAGGAATGTGGATGGTCTCATGAAGATGGAAAAGGCAAGGAAATGGATTCTCCCCTAAAGATTCCAGAAAAAATAATGCAGCCCTGTCAAAATGTTGATTTTAGCTTAGTACGCTAAAATCACTCTGGACGTCTGTCCTCCAGAAATGTAAGAAATTAATTTGTGTTAAGTCACTATGTTTGTGGTAATTTGTTATAGCAAGTAATGGAATAGGAAACTAATATAGTTCCACTGGCTGAAAACTGTCCAGGGACACTCAAGTCTGGTCAGAACACTGTTAAGCAGTTAGACAGGTATCTAACTTCTTATTTTGTAATTTTCCTCCATTGCAGGGATCTTCACATCAACATATTCTACTTAACAAAAGTCAGACCCAGGAAAAGACTCAAAACATTCCCAATATACTATAAGTATGTAAGTGACTGATGCCTGCTTCAAATATGCAGCTAGCATTTATATGGATCAAAGCCTTGGAGTAAGAAATGAACTTCCAAAATTTTGTCTTCAAAGAACATCCAGTGATAAAGAAAGAATGGAGTGGGGGCAGGGGCTCTTTCAGGCATAGGTAAAAACTCTCTGTCCTTAAGGTTCTACCTAGACATTCTGTAAACTGCTGTGTTGTTATTTTGTTAGCACACTCTGTCTAACCTAGTGGTCTTAGTCATATACTATAAACTGGCAATGAAGAATTAGGGAAGGAAAAAAAAAAGGTATATTGGTAGTAGGATGAGAAGTGAAAGGAATGAAAAATGAAAGGAAAGAAAAAGGCACTTTCTAAAAAGTGTATAAATGTCTCAAAGATGTAGGCATACAAAGTTTTAAACACTGAAAGGCATCTGTGATAACCGCAAATATCATTTTCTCTATTATTTTCTACCATATGCCCCCTTCTCTCTGCTCTTCCTCTATGGATGCCCTTTTCCCTCTGCTTTTCTGTCTTATGACCTGCTCTCTGCCTTGTGAAGTTCATTGATAGCCAGCGCCCTTGTTTTAAGCTACTACTGCACTCAAATCCTTGGATTGGTCCCCATAATGCTTAGACATACAAAAATGTTTTCTGAGGGACAAAAGGGAAAGGTCCTATTTAGAAAAGTCCTCTCTTCCCATGTGAAGTATAGATGTGCAACATACATCACTGATTTATAAACCAAACAATACTCTGTGACAGCACCTTGTTGTGTGATATGAATAAAACTTAACAAATTACTATTTAGTTGACTATCACCTACTGTGTACTATTTTTCATTGCCATATCTTTATTCACCTCCCCCCTCCCCATTATAAATTAGCATCCTGGCACTTTTCAAACAACAGATGTAATGCTGTCAACATTCTCATAATGCTAAAGTCACCATGAGCTCTAGGCATACTGTTTGCTGTCAGTGATTCTATGTTTTTATTGTTAAGTTTCTCTCTTTCTTTAAGGTATTGGGCCATATGATGTGTGTGTGTGTATGTGTGTGTGTGTGTGTGTATAAACCAGAAATATGGATACTGCAATACCAATTGCTGAATGGGCCATGAACCAAAATGAGCAAATGGAAACATCTGCTCACCTTCACAAGTCATTAATGAGTAAGTAAAAAACTGTCAAAAGCATCTGGAGCAAGCATCATAATTCACTACAGTTTTTAATACCTTACATGGCTAAAGTTCTAGATCCATCAACCACTCATAGACTAGTACTAAAGCAATCTTCTACCAAGGACCATGCTTTTCTAGATTTCTGGCGACTTGTTGTGTAAGACTCACACTGGATCATGCTGAGTCTCATCTTGCTAAAAGAATGGCTAATAAAATTACAGGAGTCATGAAGAGGAAAGAAACAAAGACGTGTCAAGAAACAACATACACATGAGATCTAGCCTAATTCTCAAGTACTGCTACAAAGAAGCAGGTCCAGCATCAAAGAAATAAATACCATCTTAAATATCCTCTCCTAAATCCCTTTTCCCTGCCCTCAGGGACATGCAAAATACTTTTCATAAGTGGCAGAAAATGAGTAATTTTCAGGCTGAAATATAAGAGAACATTCTTAATGTGTTCAGACATGTAACTGTAATAATAACTATACTTTTGCCCCAAACCCATCCCCATGATATATTACTCAACCTGCCAATGATCAGAACCCATTTATAAAGATGCATTGGCATTGCATTCTTGAGTGATTGAGAGGGATATGTAGCCACCCACAGTATAGTCCCTGATGTCAAGGCCTCTGTTGGAGAAGAACAAAGTACACAGGCTATTAAGGGTCCAAACAGTAAGTTAAACAGTAAGATAGCCTTTTCATACATGAACTACTGCAACATGGTATAAGATCCATTTTTAAAGGAGCAATCTGGCCAAAATGTAAAAACAATGAGTCAATATGTTTTCCAGCAGCAGTTGGCAACCTTTTAAAAAGTGAACTGTGAAGTTTCTAACATCTTTCTTTCTAGAGTAAAGTGGATACTGGTGGCTCTCCAACTCCTACAGGGGTGGGGGAGGGAGTCAGGGACGGAAGTGGCAGAATTAGCCACAGTCTTGGTTTTGCCATTCACAAAGGTTGAAGAAAGACAACTCACTAGGGACTGACATGCACAATGGTTGGCTCACAACAGCTCCTAAAAATGGGTTCAATATCAAGTCACACACTATCTTTCACTTATATATCTTTCACTTATGTAGTTGCCAGCACTTGATGCAAAAGATAAACCAATGGAATTCAAAACAGTAGTGGCAGAAGTAAGCCTGTGGTAATTTAATAAGGTGGAAAGAGGGGCGCCTGGGTGGCTCAGTCAGTTAAGCATCCGATTTCGGCTCAGGTCATGATCTTGGGGTTCGTGAGTTCGAGCCCCACAATGGGCTCTGTGCTAACAGCTCAGAGCCTGGAACCTGCTTTAGATTCTGTGTCTCCCTCTCTCTCTGCCCTTCACCCACTCATGCTCTGTCCCTCTCTCAAAAATAAACAAACATTAAAAAAAAATTAAAATAAGGTGGAAAAACCTCAGAGCTTCAGGAGAACTGCACTGATCCCATGTTTTGCAGTCAATGACAAAGCAACTCTCTAGTCCCTGAGAGTATCATGTATCAAATGAAGATGCTGGACAGTAGTTCTCCAAATGTTCTGAGAAAAGATAGTTAAATATGCCCCTCTTCAACAAAAAGGATTCAGTGTACCATCTTCCTCGCCTGCCTCCCTTCCCACTTGGAGATTCACAACCACATGAGCATGCCCCAAACTCTGAACATACAACCTTGGAATTTCAGTCTTTTTTTGATCATCAAACTCTTATAACATTACTACCTGGGATAGTTTCTGAAATGTCTCCCAACAATTCCCATTTCCTGATTCTCATGCATTTGAGTAACCTCTCCACTTGAGTGTGGGTTGGACATAGTGATTAGTTTCAACTGAATAGAATATTATAAAGGCAATTGGGGTATCACTTCCCAGAATAGGTTATAAGTTACTATGACCTCCTTCTTCTCTCTTGCCTCTTGATTTTCTCAGTCTGTTGTGAGCTGATTTGTTCCGAGCAGCCCATCTAACAAGCAACTGAGGGTAGCCAGTGGTCCAAAACCAGCAAGAGCTAAGTCCTGCCAACAATTACATGAATGAACTTGAAAGTGGGTCCTCCGCTAGTCAAGCCTTAAGACCACTGTAGCCCTGGCTAACTCCTTGATTGTAGCCTTTTGAGACAACTTGAGCCACTAGATCCAGCTAAGCCATACCTGGATTCCTGACTCAGAGAAACTTTGAGATAATCAGCACTGTTTTAAACCACTAAGTTTTAAGGTAAGTTGTTATGTAGCAATTAGCAATGCTAACACAATAACATATAGAACTACCCTCTGGGAAACTCACTTTGGAAAGCACTGACAGCATTTTTAAGGTTATTTCTTAGATATATTTTAAATATAAGAGATAAAGCAAATCATTGGGAAATAGATTTTTCTTATCACAAGAGGGAAAAAATACATAAGCCTTTAGGCTATATGAACTCAACTGTCACTAAGTAAAATGACTGAGATTTATTTTTTCACCGGCAATGAGAAAGGGTCTATTAAAAAAAAAGTATGAAAAAGACAGGCACAAATTTTTCAGGCACTTTGGATATACTTCAGTCCATGAGGGTCCTCTCTGCAAATTAAAATATATCCAGTAAGGCAGGTTTGTTAAAGACCTCTTCTTGTCTACACATTCCTGGACACCAGTTTAAGTTTTGATAGAAAACTGGCAATATTAAAATTACATTTCATTAAGAGTGCCCTTCGTTCTAACAGGTCCCTGAAAGAAGCAAACCTCACAAATTATTAAAACTGTTCTGCCACGAGGAAACCAAGTTTCCATATTTTGTGATCTCACCAGTATTTTTGAAAAGATGCTGGAATGACTTCAAAGCACTTAGAAAGAACTGTGACAGCACATAATACATGCTTAATGTTAGTATTATCATTATCTCTTTATCACATTTAATGAATATATAAATGTATCAACAAAAATAAGTATGCATCTGTCAATAAAATGATACAATTAATGAGGCCGATCTTCTACAAACACAGATGAGCACTGTCTCCTTCAAAGAAATCACACTGAAGGTCTCAATGCTTTTCTCAAGAAGCTGTCACCGTTCATTGCTTTTTGCATAATTTCCTTTTGGGTTACTTTTGGAAAATAAGATTTTTTGTGGATATTATTATTATTATTAAACTCTCATATGGCAGAACCCAGTTTTCTTACTCAGTTCATTTAACATAATTTCCTTTGAGTGATGTTTGGTTGTTTCAAAAGGCACAAGCTCAAAAATTGATGATTTTCTAGGATTTAAGATCTCGCAAAGATACCATATGCAAGTCTTATGCTCACAAGCACGCACACACACAGCACACACTTTCATCTCTTATTTTTTATTTTTATTTTTTTAAATATTTTTATTTATTTCTAGGAGAGAGAGAGAGAGAGAGAGAGAGAGAGAGAAGAGGGAGCTCAAGGGAGGGTCAGAGTGAGAGGGAGTGACAGACTCCGAAACAGGCTCCAGGCGCTGAGCTGGCAGTCAGCACAGAGCCCGACGCGGGGCTCGAACCCACAAACCGCGAGATCATGACCTAAGGAAGGTCGGATGCTTAACCGACTAAGCCACCAAGGCGCCCCTCATCTCGTATTTTTTAATTGCAAGGTTAATTTAAAATCAATATGAAGTTGAAGTTGTACTGACATTTCAAAAGTTTAGCAAAGTAAAAAATTAAGCAACAATCATATCCTCTTATAAATATCCAGTGATTTATTCATGTAAATGCATAGGGAGTTATAGCCATAAATTATTTTGCATCCAAATGATAATATACAATGCGCTTTGGCAGATTAAATATTACCAACAACATCAGGCTGCAGTGAGCAACTGAAGAATGTTTACTGCATTAAATTAAACTTACTTGTCTGAAGCAGCATTGAACAGAAGGTAGGCTTTCAAGTTTACCTTCCCTCAAAGCACAGATAAGGACCATTAAAAGAAAATGTCATGCATAGAAATCTGAATTTATCGAAGAAGAAAATTAGGGGAAAATTCCTTTTTTACACAGTATTTTTATGGTTTGGGTTTGCTTGTTTTTCATTTGCCAAAAACAACTGTGACTAGGGGGAAAAATGAGTGATGCCTCAGCTATTGTAAAAGAATACTAGGCACGAAATCAGGAAAGACCAAGTCCTGCCATTTATTTGTTTTTCCTTATTAGGCCTCAGTTTCCAATCTGTAAAATCAGAAAGTTCCAGTGCTTCTAGTCAAGATCAGTACCACTCCTTACTGACATGTAAGGAAGTATGCATGCGACATGAGAGGACATTGGCATTTGGGAATGAACAAAGTCTAGGTATATCGGCTGGCATTTAGTGGTGGCAAGCAGGCAGGCCCACCACCTGCCCAATGTCTGGAAGAGCATTCAGGTTGTATTCTAATAGCATTCAGGTTGTAGTCTATGTAAAGGTGCCCTCTTGGGTTAGGAGAGAGGCAGCAGCACAGAAGCCAAAAATGATACACAGTTTATAGTGTGGTAACAGACCTGCACCAATAAATTGTCCCAATAAAGCACCCCCTCTGAACAATATGATTTTCTAAGGCATCCCCCACTTCACATTCAATGATGCCAAGATGTATGCCTCTGGGTCTAAGCCTTGCCCTTGTTAATCCTAGAAGTGATGACACACTCATATTTTCCTTATTTTCTGCAACATACTGAACCCCTTCCCATTTGGAGTAAGTTTCTCACTTGCTCTGTCTTCTGCTTGAAACTCAGTGCTCCACCTTCAAGAGATGACTTCCTCTCAATATAAAAGTTCAGCTTACATGCATTTCACTCAGAGAGACTGCTCACCCAACACAACTCTTCTCTGAATGCCATTTTCTGACTAAAACTAATATTTTAAAAAAATCATACTACCCTATTCTGCTTTCTTGATTAAATTTATTGCAATCTATTTTCTACATTCATAGGTTTTTTTGTATCCTTTCCTACGAGAATGATCACACCAAGGGGCGCCTAGGTGGCTCAATTGGTTAAGTTTCCAACTCTTGATCTTGGCTCAGGTCATGATCTCAGGGTTGGTGGGTTCAAGCTCCACACTGGGCTCTGTGCTGTTAATGTGGAGCCTCCTTGGGATTCTCTCTCTCCCTCACTCTCTGCCTCTCCCCAGCTCACATGTGCTCGCTCTCTCTCTCTCTCTCTCAAAATAAATAAATAAATTTTATTATTTTTTATTTTTTAAATGTTTACTTATTTTTGAGAGACAGATAGACAGAGCATGAGCAGGGTAGGGGCAGAGAGAGAGAGAGAGAGAGAGAGAGAGATGGAATCTGAAGCAGGCTCCAGGCTCTGAGCTGTCTGCACAGAGCCTAACATGGGGCTCAAAGTCACGGACCGCAAGATCATGACCTGAGCCGCAGTGAAACATTTAACCAACTGAGCCATGCAGGTGCCCCAAATAAATAACTTTAAATAATAATAATAAAAAATAATGACTATGTCAAGAAAGCAAGATTCTTGTCTAGTTTGTTCAGTTGTGTAAGCACAATCCCTATCACAGTAGAAAACTCGTATAGCTGCTCAATAAATATTTGTTGAAGGAATAAATGAGTGGGTGAGTGAATTTTAGTAATAATTTTTAGCACATGAACTTCAATATTTAGATCAATTGCTTTAATGGAAGCAATAGAATGGACTAGGCACTGAGAATATTGAGGAAAAAAATGTGAATCTTGTCCAAGTAGACCTTATAGCACAGGAATAGACATTGTCAATCAAATAATCAAATTAATAAATATAACATTCAACTTTGAAAAGTGCTGTCAGATAGAAGTAGCTGCCAAGGTGTTATGGAAGCTGAGAATGAGGGCATTTGAAACAGATATAGTAACCAGGGAATGATTAAGACAAGACCCAAAAAGCACTGCAGACACAGGGAGTAACATTTGCAAGGGCCCTGTAGCCTGAAAAAGTGCACTGAGCCAGTGTAGCTGATGCAGAGAGGAAGAGTGACAGCTAGAGATGAAGTCAGGTTTAAGAGGTAAAGGGAGACTGGACCATGCAGGATTTTGAGTCAGGGCAAGGGCTTATGTCTTTATCTTAAGAGCAATGAGAAGCCACTGCCAAATTTTAAGTGGTGAGGTTGAATGGAAGTGGAGGGTGATATCAGATTCATATTAAGAGGCCTGAGTCGTTGCTAACAGAGTAGCTGGTGGGCTATTTCAGTGATCCAGGTCATATGTGATATAACCTGCATTTTGTTGTGTTGTGTAGATGGAGAGAAGTAAAGGAATTTAAGAGATTTTCCTTTTTTAAAAAGTGTTGGTTTATTCTTGAGAGAGTGAGGGGAAGGGCAGAGAGAGAGACAGACAGACAGACAGACAGACAGACAGACAGAATCTGAAGCAGGCTCCAGGCTCTGAGCTGTCGACACAGAGCACAACGTGGGGCTCAAACTCACAAACTATGAGATCATGAGCTGATTCGAAGTCAGAAGCTTAACCAACTGAGCCACCCAGGTGCCCAAGAGATTTTCAGGAGATGAGATCCAGGGATTGGATAGTACAAATACTTTACAAGGGAGAAAAGAGGGAAAGATATTTCAGACAGAAGTTGCCATTCCTTGAGAGAGAAAGACAGAGAGTGATATAAATGAACTTGATTTGGGGATATTGAGTTTGGGTGTCTTTGAACCATTCACAGTCAGTCTCAAGATGACTTTTGTATAGGAGCTCAGAAGAGCAGCCTTGGTAGAGGAATGTATTTGTGAGTCATTTGCACAGAGCTAGCAGTTAACAGAAAATAATGGGATGGCCAAGATTGTGTTGAGCTCAGCTATGGCAGAAATGGCCTAGTGCCCAGGGAGAACAGCCCAAGGAAGAGCGCCCAGAGTAAAGCGTTTCCAAAAATGAGTGAACAGTTTGAGTCCCTAGGGATGTTCTGGGCATCACATCACAAGTATATGCACAGGTGGGTACCATCATTGACATTCTCTCAGTTTACAATTCTGTTAGCAACTTTTCCCTTCAAAACTCACTCTACACCGAAACCCCTCCTAAAACTAACATGAAGTAATGTGGGTGAAAGAAGCAGTGTTTATGTGCGTGGAACTAGGGAAAAGCTGGGGAGACTATATTCCTAATATACTTGGTGAAACATTAATAATTCCAGACATTTCCAATATTCTCTGAAACTACACTTGATGTAAATACTGGGAAAAGGACTTTGTATTCGTATTATATATATGCCAGTTTTCAGTCTATTGCCTCTTCACTCCAAAACGTACCCTTAAGTACTTGTGCAGGCATGGGCTGGAGCCTTTAACATTTTTCCTTTGTGACAGGCATGATGTTAAGTTGTGCCAGTAGAGGGTGCTAGAGGGGCACTGCAGAAGGAAGGGTCTTTCCTTCCAGGTTCTGGTGTGCTTCTATTTCTCCTCCTTTTGCTCTTTTCCACCACAGGGTTACCAGTGGTGCTGTATGGGGGGTTCCAGTGGTGCACACAGTCCCTTGGTATAGTTGGGGCTGGTAACCACTTCATTGCAGCTTTCCTGATTTAGACACCCTGGAAGCTGGCTTCCAGAACTTCAACCTCTCCTGTGGTCCCACTCACCTGCATCCATCTGCCTAAACCTAGGAAGGATGTTTCCTGCCCAGGGACTGTCAACCAACTGCAGCCCAGGGCAACCCATGAAGGTTCACTTCCATCCACTGGGAGGCAACCATACTTTCTCCAATGGAGCCTGAACCCAAGATCTGAGAAGAAGGCCCTCCCTTCTAAATTTGTTCCTTCCATGCATACTCTCTCTTCAACATTAAAGTCCTCTTTAGAGTTTTCTTTATGCCTTTGTAGCTACTCTCCTCTTACAGATCATAATTGATGACAAAAAACCGTCCCTGTTCAAACAAACTGTATTTTAGTCTCTTAACTGGACTCTGACTAATACAGTCACACTTTCCATTTCTTAAAATATGTCTAATAGGGGCACCTGGGTGGCTCAGTCAGTTAAGCGTCTAACTTCAGCTTGGGTCATATCTCATCATGTATGAGTTCGAGCCACCTGTCAGGTTCTGTGCTGACAGCTCAGAGCCTGGAGCCTGTTTCGGATTCTGTGTCTCCCTCTCTCTCACTTGCCCCTCCTCCCTTCATGTTTCATCTCTCTCTCTCAAAAATAAATAAACATTAAAAAATTTAAAAAATAAAATATTTCTAATACATGATATAATCTTTACAATAATCCTGTGAAGTACATATCTCCATTTTAGACATGAAATTTCATTGGACAAGTTTTTTATTTCATTCAATAAGTATTTACTGAGTGCTGAATATGAGCCTGATGCAAGCTTGTGTACTAAAAATTACTAAGCTAGAGTCAAAATCCAGAGATCCAAGTTTAGAGTGTTTTCTATTACACATTTACGGTAGCAGTAAGCATATTGGTAGCATAATAGTTTTTGAAGAACTTTAGGGTATTTCTTCTTAAATTTAATATGCTTACAGCTTACCCATCTAAGTACAGATTCTGATTCAGTGGTTGCTGTGGGGTGAATTTTTGCCCCCCCACACACACACTCCCCCATGCGTAAGTTAAAGTATTAACTCTTAGGACATCAGACTGTGATCTTATCTAGAAATAGGGTCACTGTTGATGTAATTAGTTGAGTTAGAAGAGTTACAATGAAGTCATACTGAAGTGGGGTGGGTTCTTCTCCATTGGTGCCCTTTAGAAAAGAATGCCATGGGGAAAACCCACCTGTAAAAAGGGAGAAGGCCATGCAGTGTGAATATGAAGGTGGGGATCTAGGTGATGCATCTACAAGCCAAGGAGTGCCAAAGATTGACAGCAAAACAGCAGATGCAGGGAGAAAGGCATGGAGCAGACTCCCCCTCATAGACAACAGAAGAAAGTAACCATGCCAACACCTTGATCTCAAACTTCTAGCCTCTAGCACTGTGAGATGACAAAGTATGGTTGTGAAGCCACTCAGGTCAGGGTAGTGTGTTAAGGCAGCCCTAAGAAACCACGACAGTGGGTCTGAGGTGTAGCCTGGGGTTCTGCAACTTCCCAGGTGATGCTGATGCACTGGTCTTTGGAGAACACTTTGAGAAGTAAGGAGTTAATGTATAAGAGATGCCACTCCTCATGCCACCTCCTCTTTTTTCTAATGAATGCTACACTTTCTATAGTACAAGCTGAAAGGACCTGCCTCATAGTTTGGCCAGTGACCCATGTGACTTGACTCAAAACAACAAAAGAATTCTCTAGTTAACTGTGGAAGAAGAAATGACAGTGCTGTTAAAAGTAAGGTCAACTGCAGAAGGCAGCTCATCTACAAGTGTAAATTAAAAGGAATAAGCAGAGAAAGCCAGTTATAAGTAGAGTTGAACAAACACACATGCAGATGTAGCCAAGTCACTTCGGGGCAAGAGGTGAAAGGTCTCCCTCCCTAAATCCAACTGCAGGGGTCCCCTGGGGGGGCTTAAACATGGAAACACCTCCCACCACAATTTACAAGATCCAATCTAGCCATGTCTGCTTCTTAACTTCTATAGTTTTTCCCCTGCTGCTTTGCATGTACTCTGACAATACCTCATTTTTTAAAAAAAGTTTTTATTTCAATTCGTTAGTTAACAGGGTTTTATTAGTTTCAGGTGTACAATATAGTGATTCAACAATTCCATATATCAGCTGATTCTCATCATGATGACAATACCTCCTTTTTTTCTCTCTCTCGTTATTTGTAATCAAAGTGTTCTATTAGAATACACACTCATAACAAAATAGTAAAACTGAACACATCTGCTTCCTACTATTGATCTCCTCTAGCAGAGATGCCAAACTGTCTTTTGTTGTCCATATCTCCTTTTCCCTTTATATGAATTTTACAGGGCATATGCCCTCTTATCTGGATATTGTATTTCACAGTATCCTCTGCATATGTGACCAAGTTTGGGGCAACGGAATATGAGTTGAGGTGATGTATAGAATTTCAGGGTCATGTTCTTATGGAGAGAACTTGCCCTGGGCCTTCTCCGTGCTCCCACAGCTGGGAAACAGCAACAAGATCAGTAGCAGCTGGACTTAGAAGAGAAAGCTGCATGCAGGAAGGTATCTCACACCCAGTATCCTAGATGCCCTAGGTTCTTGGGGCATGGAGGTCTCCCTGAACCCAATCTGCTCACTTAGCTTTTCACTGTCATAAATTTAAGGATTTCTTTGTTATAGCACCTTCATATGCATCCTAACTAATACTTTCTAGAAAGCCGTCCACTGATGCTTTACTTTTATAGGAACTTGCTCTCCATTTCCAATTCTAAGCCAAGGCCAGGCAGCTGCATTTGGTTTTATTTGAGATACACAGGGCTTGGTGGTGATCAAGTGTGTCCATGCCTAGGCCAGAACATCAGCAGCCTCATTTTTTGTCAGGGTTGTAGGGCAACTTCCAGTCACTGCATGGGCCTTAGGACCTGGTTTCTCATTAAGCACTACAGGATCGGAATGGAGATGAGCCCTTGTCCTCATTTAGAGCCAGTATTATTTCACCCATGTGTATGCACAAGGTGAATCATCCCTGGACAAAGACAAACTGAATTGTTGAATGACAACGGAGAATTTCAAACAATAATATAATAGTAATAATAATAATAATAAATCATCTATCCTTTTTAAGGACTAGTATATGCACAGCCAAGTCTTGTGATAATCAACTTATATTGATAATCAACTTATCAACTTATATTGATAATCAACCTATATTATCTTGTGATAATCAACAGCCCCAAGAATTCAGGTAGAGTACCCACTTTTATTAAATATTTCTCTTTTTGAATAGATACCAGGGACCTATTTTATAGATAGAGAAACTGACAGATGAAAAGGTTAAATTCAGTGTAGCATTCTATCTACTCAGTACACATTTTTTTTCACCATTCATTCCTGTCATTTATTCTTATAGTTTATTCAAATACTCAACAAATACATATGTGCCTCACCTGTTACTGAATGTAAAATGGGCTTCAACTCCTAGTTGTATTATTTATCATTTCCTTAATTTTCATCTGACAAGCCTTTACCAAATACTTACTACATGTGACCCAATACATGCAGGGAGATATTGAGTAAGGGGCTTATGGCCTCATTATTGTGAAGCACTAAACGTAGCTTATAAAAGGGAATGGTTAACATCAATGGACTGGAGTCAGTGTTGTCTCAATTTGCCAGTATGAACTGAGTGCCACCAGCTGAGTGTATCCAGCCCAATGACCAAGCTCCATCCATATGCCAGTTCTACCATTGTTACTGCAGAAAAACTAGACAAGGTGGTAGTTGGGTGGGGAAAAAAAAAAAAAGATACTGGGAGAGGGAGAAATACAAAACCTTTCTCCTCATAAAAAACTCAAGCGCTAAGACTTCTGATGGCAGGTTAGCAGTCATTTTGATAGGTGAAGGACATAATACACACACACACACACACACACACACACACACACACACACATCATATCCACATCTGCATCATCCACACATGGAGGCAGGAGTGAGTGGGAAAATGAACCACGAGAAGAGAAATGGAAATAATTCACTTATTTAGTCCAGAAAATGTGAATACAGGAGGCAAATGAGAGCTGTTACTTTTAACTGAATTGGCTTTGAGAAAGGGAAGCAATTATTTACTGAATTCTGCTACCTCTAGACGCTGTGCTAGGAGCCTTCACAAGTTTCCAGTTTCCTCATTGAATCTTTTCCACCCCTGAGCCAGGGAGGTACTGCTACCTCTGATTTACAGATGAAGAAGCTAAGACATGGAAAGGTCAATAATGTCACCTAAAGTCACACAGGTAGCAAGTGGCAGAGCTATGTCTAGAAATCATATCTGTCACCAAACCCCATGTATTCTGTACTTATATCACCATATATGAGACCATGCAAGAACAGAAACCACTATAAGCAGGTTGGCAGGAAGCTAGCGAGAGGAACTAAGGAGCTAAACCTCAGCTGGGCCTGGGTCAGGAAGGTATCAGAGGGTCACAAAGCATTTTTCAGGCCAACACCTTCCAACCATAGGATATAGGCACACAGAAACAGAACAGGGCAGGAGCAGTCAATCATATGCCAGTCTCTAACATTTTCAGAGTCTTGCAAAGAGTGAATGTGGAAACACAAATACCATATTTTAAAATATTTAAATGTTATAAATCAAGCAAACAAATTTGAATAAGGTATATTCCATCTTCCTTTCTTAACAAACATAGCTTTGTAACAACTAGGAAGGCCAAGTTCTGATATGGATTTTCTCTACTTCTCCAAGGGTCACACTGGGCAGCACATACACACCTCATTCACTACCCAACACCCTAAGGGCTGCCCTTCTTATCTTCCTATCCCCAGATTCAGGGTATAGCCCATTATAAAGGTTATGTACTCATGACTATGGACACTTAGCACCAATATCCATAGCTATCCACATGCTCTTTCCTACAAGTGACCACATTTTGGGCCATCCTGGAGGGACACAGCACTGCTGCCTGTCTGGCTCAGCCAAGAGGCCTCACACAGCCAGCAAGGAGGCTCAAAGTCATTAGGACCATCAATTCAAAGGTTTTGGTACCTAGAGTGTGGTGTAGGGTGGAGACATGGGGCCCCCAAAATTGTATCTCCTAAGTATATGGTTGTTTATCCTATGGAGAGGAGCATAGTTAGGGGAGGGTCAGAGTAGGGTCCTGTAAACCACATGGCTTGGGGCAGGGCACCTCTTCTCTAAGTCTATGGTCCATCCTAGGACATCACATAGTTCTCTCTGTAAAGGGAGAAGAAAATTTGGTTTTGGGGTTCAACTAGATTAGAAATGTTCGAGTTCATCAGTTCTGATCGCCATTGTGCATTCAAACCACCTGATAATGTACATATCTGGCCCTATCCATAGGGAATCTGCTTTAATTGGTATGGAGAAAGGCCTGTGTGTTGAGAATTTCCAAAGCTGCCCATTTTAATGTGCAACCAAGGTTGAGGATCACTATTAATGATATTTTAAAAAGTGTTCTACAGGCTGGAAAGAGCTTATCCCACCCCCACCATGCTCATGTCTGCAAAACTCTAATGGTTACTAAAGGGTAACTAAAGATGGGAGGGAGGAAGATGATCAGGAGGAGAGTGGAGGCGGCCCAGGACAGAGGCGAAACACTGGGGCAAGGTTGTACCCATTTATCTGATGCCAGAAAATTTCTCCAAGATAAAGTCATGTGATTTGGGGGAAGCAGGTCAGGAATCAAATTTGTTTGGTTTTCATGGATGATTTCGTTCTTTCAAACTGTCCTACATATATACACCTCAATGTCTGTCATCTGTTTCAGCCTATTGGTTTTGATAAAAGTCTTGTTCCAACATACAGCCAGAGATTCTCTCAGTTTATGTCACAATCTTAACCTTCCTTTCTTGAGAGCTGAGTGGGTATAGTGTGAGAGGAGATAAGAGCCAAGGATAGGTATCTCTGTTCCCTTCCTCCCATAAAATGCCAAGCCACACGGTTTCTGTTATAGACTGAATGTTTATGTCTCTCCAAATCCATATGTTAAAACCAAATTCCCAATGTGATAGTACTTGGAGGTGGGCTCTTTGAAAAATAATTAGGACTTAAGAATGGAGTCCACATGAGTGGAATAAATACTCATCTAAGAAGCCCCAGAGAGATATCTTGTCCCTTTCTACCATGTGAGGGTAAAGTAAGAAGATGGCTGTCTATGAACCAGGAAGTGGCTCTCATCCCAGACATGGAATCTTCTGGCACCTTGATCCTGGATTTCCTAGCCTTCAGAATGGTGAGATATAATTTTTTGTTGTTTATAAGCCACCACTCTCTATGTTGTTCTGTGAGAGCAGCCTGAAAGGATTAAGATGCCTCCCTGATTCCACATCTCTGATGTCCAGCCAGGAGATGGGAGAAACAAATATGTCATTTCCCTGAGATCCCCAGGCACTGATTTTTTTTCATCAGAGGTGCACTGGTTATTTGCTAAGAATAAAAAGTAAGAGTGTTTTGGCAATATGAGCACATAAATGAACACAGATTAAATACTTTCCTCATAGTCACAGATCCCTGAGTTTATCTCCATCAGTGTTATCAAAGCACAGCTTTCCTAAGATTCTGCTGCAAATTTCACTTACAATCACTTATTAGCTATTTTATTTTTAGGGATTTTTAAAAAATCTAATAGGCGGATATAAAGTTTAAGCTGTATACCTAAATGACATTATAAGACAGATTTCATGCATTACAAGCCATTCCTGATTACCACGCAAGACAGATTCCTAGTATGGTCAGAGAAAGAGATTTGCCATTAGTTACCTCACAGACTTAAAGTCTAGAAAGATAGATGTTTTGCTTAAGCAGACTTTGTTTAGAACAATGACCTTCAAAGATGGATAAGCATAACCCCTGTAGTCCACAGTCAAGGATAATTATAAGAAAAATGACTTCCATGTCCTCATTGTCCATTTTTATCCTTTCACAAACTGATTAACCTAAGAATCTGTAGTGTATCTCTTCACAATAGACCCTCTCCAGTTACAAAGAATGGCACACCTTTGAGCCACCTAAATACCACTACAGTTTTGCCCTAAAAATATATATACCTGCAGGCACCACAGGGATAAACCTAAGTTTTATTTTTCAGGAAGTCTCTGAAGCATCTGTTAATAACCAATCAAGATATGGTCCTTTCTTTTTCTGCCTTCCACAAATTTCCTTTAAGTATGTAGCTTGGGATCACAAAGAGGTATTCCGTATTCTAGTAAAAATGCCAAAACAATTACAGTGATATGTAGCTTTTTAAATATAATGAATGTTTGCAGGACTCCCATATGTATTCATATTTTCCATAGCACTGGGTGAAACCTATGGACAAAAAATGTACATGATTCCTTTCAGATTTGGTAGATGTTAAAAATGGAATTAAACACCTATTGGTCAAGTAATAACATTAAATATTCACTCTAATAATCCTTTTCATTTCACTCTGTAAGATGTTTCATGATTTCAAGCTTCTAATAACAAGAAAAATTATATTTAAACTTTGATTAAAATGTTTAGATATTCACTTAAAAATGTAAGACACATGTCTGCTTCTGGAAGATATATAGTATGATGTTTTTCCCTATTGCTCCTGCTAACTATGGTTCCTTTATGTGAATGTTACATGTAAAATATATGACAAAATACTCTGAATGGTGGAAAGAAGGCTAGAGACTATACAACCACAAGAAATAGAATGGTAATTTTCCTGAGTTTTTTTCATGTCTCGTGTCTCAGACTTGCATCTGAAGAAACTGGCAACTGAGAAACACAGATGGCACAAAAATAAAACAAGTCCTAATTGAAGCTTGCTTTCTCTAGCCAGAAGATCAGAAAATGGGAAGCCTTGTAACAGGGAAACTTTTACACAAAACCCATTTTACTCCACGTAAACACTACATAAAAACAAACAAAACTTTGTCTCTACCCTCATTCCCTCACCTAGGCCAGCAAAAGTAAGGGGAGTTAAAGGCCTTCATGAAACTGTAATGGGGTGGCTCAACACCCATACAAGAATATCAGAAAAGGCCACACAGGAAACTAGGATTTTGATCCACACAGTAACAAGACCAGTGCTGCCCACCAAGTGGTCTTAGTGACGAGTCTGAACTACCACTCTGCCTGGCAATAATGAAGTGCCCCTCATCTTCTCTCCAAAAGTGGTATCATAGGAGGTCTACAGAAGGTCAGTCTTTTCCTGTCACTTATCAGTAATGACATCATCCTCATTAAAATGTCAGCACAGACCATGTGGGGAGCCAGAATTTTAAAGCCTATCCTGAAGTACTGAGATGTCTTCCCCACTCACTATCAACATAGGCTGAATGAGAAACCCAGATTTCAACTTCCACCTAGCAATAACAGCTGGAACCATTTCTCCTCTTGGGGTAGTATCAGAAAAAGCCAACTAAAACAGAAAATTTAAAGAAGATGCAAAGTCTCATAGCACAATATTAAAAATGAATGTTTAAGCTTCAACAGGAAATTACTCATCATACCAAGAAGCAGGAAGATATTCAACTGATCAAAAAATAAAGGCAACAATGAGATGAGAGAACTAGTAGAATTATTTGACAAAGTGCTTAAAGCAGTCATGACAGAAACACTTCAAAAAGCAATTATAAACAGGCTTGAAACCAATGGAAATAGAGCCTTATCAAAAATTAGAAAGTTTCAGAAAAAAACAAAAAGTAGAAACTATAAACAAGAGTCAATGCAAATTTTAAAACAACAACAAAAATACAATAACTAAAATGAAATCCTCTGTGAATGGGCTTAATAGCAGAATGGAGGGAGGGGGCAGAGGAGAGAATCTGTGAACTAGAAGATAGAAAAAACAGAGTCTCAGGTATCCTTAGGGCAGTAATTGACTAACTCAATCAATCAATCTACCTACCTACCTACCTACCTATCTACCTACCTACCTACCTACTGTTCGGACAGTTGTGTTATTGGAATTTCTGAAGGAGAGAAGAAAGAGGGTGGGGTTAAGCAAGTACTTAAAGAGGAAGTAGCTGAAACTTCCAAAATTTGTCCAAAGATATAAACCTACAGGTCCAGGAACCTCATTAAGACCCAAATATGATAAGCCCAAAGAAATCCACATTCTGAAAATTAAGGGAAAAGAAAAATTTTTTGAAAACAGCTAGATAGAAACACTACTTTACCAAAATGGACATTTATTTCCAGTAACAGAAGATTTCTCATCAGAAACCATGGAGACCATAAGTAAGTTTCACATTGTTTCAAGTGCTAAAGCTGAAACAAATGAACAAAACACTTGTCAACTAGAATCTCATACCCAGAGAAAATATCCTTTAAAAATGGAGAAGCAATCAAAATATGTTCAGTTGGAAGTAAAGCAAGAGACTTTACCATCTATCTATCAATAAATCTACCCCAAAAGAGGGGCTATAGATCTTGGAATGTTCAGAAGTAAGAAAAAACATAGTAAACAAAAATATCGGTAAATACAATAGGCTTTCTTTTTCTCTTCTTGAGTATTCTAAAGTACATTTGATAATTGAAACAAACATTGTAACACTGATATGATTCTAAATGTATTACAGGAAATACTGAAGATAACTATAATGGTGTGACAGTTAAGGGACATAAAGAGAGATAAGGTTTCTACAATTCACTCAAACTGTAAAATAACACTATCAATAGACATTATATAATAATTTATTTGTAATGTAATGCTTAGATTACTAAAAATGTTAGAAGTATATTATAAATAAAAATGGAATTCTAAAAAAATTCAAGTAACATACACACACACACACATACACAACAGAAATAAAAAGCAGAAGAAACAAAAAGAAAACAAAAAATAAAATGCAGGTTTAAGATTCACCATACCAAAACTGCATTAGGTATAAATGTTCTAAAGACACTAATTAAAAGGCAGAAGGTGGCAGAGTGGATTAAGAAAATATTACCCAACTATTTTTTGTCTATAATAAACTCATTTCAAATATAACAATATAGTTGGGTTTTTAAAGTTTATTTATTTATTTTGAGAGAGAGTGAGTGAGAGTGAGCAAGTGTGCCTGAGTGGGAGAAAGGCAGAGAGAGGGAGAGAGAACCCCAAGCAGGCTCCATACTGTTAGTGCAGAGTCCAACATGAGATCATGACCTGAGCCAAGATCAAGAGGTGGACACTTCACCAACTGAGCCACCCAGGCACTACTATGTAGGCAGTTTTGAAGTAATAGTTGAACAGTATGTATATGTATATATGTATGTACACACACACAGAGAGAGAGAGAGAGAGAGAGAGGAAGAGAGAGAGAGAAAGAAAAGCAGAAGTAGCTATATTTGTATTAAATAAACTACAAAGAAATGTACCAAAAACAGAGAGAAACATCATATATAAATGATTAATCTACCAGAATGATAAAGGAATCCTAAATGCATAAGTATTAAAAATCAAGTTACAAAATATGTGAATTAAAAGCTGACAAAACTGAAAGAAGAAATGGAAAAATCCAAAATTAGTTCTGGAGATATCAGTACTCTTTTCTCAACAATTAAGGTAACAATCAAACATAAAGTAAGCAAGACTATAGGAAAACTAAATACCAACAATCAGCAGGATCAGACCAACCTTTCCAAAACATTCCATCCAGTAATAGCAGAATATATAGTCTTTTCAAATATGTATATAACATATACCCAGATAGATCATATCCTGGGTCACAAAACAAACTTCTTTTTTTTTAAATTTTTTAAATGTTTTATTTATTTCTAGGAGACAGAGAGAGAGACAGCGTGAGCAGGGGAGGGTCAGAGAGAGAGGGAGACACAGACTCTGAAACAGGCTCCAGGCTCTGAGCTGGCAGTCCGCACAGAGCCCGACGCGGGGCCGAACCGCGAGATCATGACCTAAGCGAAAGTCGGACGCTTAACTGACTACGCCCCCACAAAACAAACTTCTATGAAAAAACACAGAAGAATAGAAATTATACACAGTATATCTCTGACTTAGGTGGAATCAAACTGAAAGTCAGTAACAGACTGAAAAGAGAAAAATCTCTAAACAACACACCTAATCTAACGGATCAAAGAGTAAGTCTCAACAGAAATCTCTTACCCCAGATGGCTGTCCTGGAGAATTCTGTTAAACATTTAAAGGAGAATCAAAGCTATTAATTTTGTCCGGAAAATAGAATACTTTCCATGTCATTTATAAAACTAGTATTATTCTAACACTAAAACAGCACAAGGAAGTAGGCAAAAAGAAAACAATGCACCAATATCTGTCATAAATATGCAAAAGTCCTCAATGAAAAAGCAAAAGCAGTTCAACAATATATATTTACATATAAAATGTTTACATAAGTTCAGCAATATATTATACACATACATATAGTATTTATTGCTACAAAGTAGAGTTTATTCCAGGGATGCAAGGCTGGTTTAAAATTTAAAAATCAATCAATATAATCCATCATAATTACAAGCAAAAGAAGAAATACCACATGATTATATCAGGTGATGCAGAAAAAGCAATTAACAAAATTCAATACCCATTCATGATAAAAACTCAGAAAAATAACAGTAAAGGGGAACATCTTCAATCTGATAGAGTATCTACAACACTTACAGCTAACATTATACTTAATATTGAAAGACTGAATGCTTTTCTTTTAAGATTGTGAAGTAAAGATGTCTATTCTCATCACTCTCATTTAATATAGTGCTAGAAGTTTTAGCCAGTGCATTAAAACACGGAAAGGAAATGAAAGTTATACAGGTTGGGGAGAAAGCAAAAAGAAATAAGTATCTGTTTGCAGATGGAATTACCATCTATATATAAAATCCTAAGGTATGTGCAAAAACTCTTGGAACTAATAAGTGAGTTCAGCAAAGTCGTAAGATATATATGGGCAAAACATAATTCTAATTCTTATACTAGTAATAAATATTTGACACAAATTAAAAATGCCATCTATTATTACTAACAAAAATACTTAAATGTCAAAATATATGCAGGGTTTGTATGCTGAAAATTTGCTGAAGATTCAGCATAATAAAAAATGTCAATGTTCCCCAAACTGATATAGTGCCTAACACAATTTCTACCAAAATTCCAGTAAAATCTCTTGTTGAGACAGATAAGGTTATTCTAAAATGCATATGAGAAAATAAGGGAACAAAGAAAGCTACAATAATTTTGAAAAATAATAAAGTGGGAAGAATCTATCCAATATCACAAATTTTATAATTATAGCCATTACGATTTTGTGATATTGGTGGTGAGACAGAAACATAGGTCATTGGAACATACCAGAAAACCTAGACATAATATACACAAAGATACCCATTTGATTTTTGACAGAGGTACAAAAGCAATTCAATGGGTGAGGGTCACTCTTTCAACAAATGGTGCTGGAGCAACTTAATATCCAGGCAAGATAATGAGCTATGACCCATATCACACCTTATACAAAAACTTAACACAAAATGGAGAACAGCTTAAATGGCAAATGGAAAAATATAAAATTTGTGGGAAAAAATAGGGAAAAATCTTTAGTATCTAGGATTGGGTAAAGAGTTATTAGATGTCACATCAAAAGAATAAGCCATAAAAGAAAAAAAAATGATAAATTGAACTTCATCAAATTAAAAACTTTTGTTCTGCAAAAGGCTCTGTTAAGAGGATTAAAAAAGAACCTGAAGAGTGACAGAAAATACTGAAAAATATATATCCAACACAGGACTAATACCTGGAATATACAAAGACCTCTCAAAACTTAACAGTAAAAACAACAATCTGATTAGAAATAAGCAAAAGACATGAAGAGACGTTTCAACCAAGAGGACATACAGATCACAAATAAGCACATGAAAAGATGTTCAGCCTCGTTGGCCATTATAAAAAAGACAAAATAAAATCATACTGAGATATCATTACATATCTACCAGATGGTTAGAAAAAAAACTAACAATACCAAATTCTGGTGAGGATGAGGGGAAATGGAGTCATTCTGTGCATGCATTGTGATGAGAATGTAAAATGTTGCCACCAACCAGAAAAGCAGACTGGCAATTGCTTTAAAAACTAAACATGTGAATTGCACTCCTGGGCATGTATTCCAGAGAAATGAAGCCTTGTGTTCACAAAAACCTGGACACCTTGATTTTAGTAACTTTATTCATGAAAGCCAAATGGAGAAATAGCCTACATGTTTCTCAGTGGGTGAATGGTCAAACTATTAACACAGAGCAATCTGGATAAATCTTTAGAGAATCATGCTAGGTGAAAAAGGCCAATCCCCAATTGTTATATAGTATGTGATTCCATTTATATAATATTCCTGAGATGACAAAAATAAAGAAATGGAGAACAGATTAGTGGCTGCCAAAGGTTAAAGAGGAAGCAAGATTGGGAAAGAGGGAGGTATCCTTATAAAAAGGCAACGTGATGGATCCTTGTGGTGATAGAAAGGTTCTGTATCTTGACTCTATCACATGTCAACATCTCGGCTGCAATATTATACTATCATTTTATTAAGCTGTTATCACTGAGGGAAACTGGATAAAAGGTATTACAAGGCCTCTTTGTATTATCTCTTACATGTGAATCTATAATTATGTCCAAAATGGAAAAAATATATAAAATGCTTGAAATGGTACACAGTATTTTGAAACTCTTTCAGGGGTGTGCTTGAGTCAAAATGTTTAAAGGCCACTGATCCAGAAAATTGGTGGACGGGGGCACAGAAGGAGCTCAGACCTAGAGGCAACTCTGCTTTCTGATGATCTCTCTGGTTCATAATTAAGCACATGGAAGGGACTATTTGTGACATTTGTATTCAAAAACACATCAATTGAAGAGATGTCAAATGAAGTGGTTATGTTAAAAAAATAAGCTGCCTTTCACCTAATTGACTGATGGGTCAATTCCATATTTGAAATCTCATAAGAGCCCTAACAAACTACCTAGTAGAGAAAAAAACAAAACAAAACAAAAAACCTTCTAATTATAAGGGAGCTTGAATTCCAATGGATGTAAGAGGATTGTTAAACTTGTTGCTCAGTCTCTGACTTTCAATTAGGGAATACTGCCCCCAGATGAGGCAAGCACAGCCTCTATACTCATCATCTGATGCAGAACTGAGGTGCAGGGTAGCAGCAAATTATGGGGATCTGCATCTGTGAACACAATCGTACAAAATAAGAGCAAATGTCACAGACACACCATACCCTTTTTAATGTGTCTGTTTCTCCCTATGGTTGCGTCACACATTCTCAAGACAGAGCAGGTGTTAGCAAATTATAAAAACTGCATTCTCTTGGCCTGAATCTGGTGTACACAGCACCAGAACAGCTGAGAAAAAAATAGAAACCATTCATTTGCCCCAGCTCTGCTTGATATGGTTTGGATAAACAAACCAAAAAATGGTCACGAATCTTCACTTGACTGATGATCAGATCTGATGCAATGCATCCACATATCTAACAGGCAGTCAGCTGGGATCTTTCCAATGGTCTTGCAACTATGTTTAAATCCCAATGTTGAGAATAAAGGAATCGAGTTCCTCTGGTTGAAGTTCAGGGATTTATCCCCTATGAGACTGTCCCATTCCCACTGGGCTTACTGGGAATTGCTGCAGAAGTATTCCTCACACAGACCATCCCCCCACTTTCTTGCTCAATATAAGTGACACGGTGGGGAGAAAGCTATGAGCATCTCTGGAATTGTAGTTTTATATTAAAAGCAGCTCTTTGTTTCTGGCTTCTCTTGTAGAGGATGGAAGAATATCTTTTCTTACCCTGACACCAAGAGGCTAACCTGGAAATATTGGGGAAGCCTGCAACAAGGAAAGATTTACATTTTATTCCTTTTGAAGATGCACACACACATACACACAGCCACACGCGCGCGCGCGCACACACACACACACACAGAGCCAGTGTACTAGCTGACCTGCAGACACAATAGACAGAAGACATAATGGGGAAGTGCAGTCAAAAAAGGGCTTTTCCTCCCTCTCCCTCTCTGGAGTTCCTCATTCTGGAGAAGCAGGAGCATCAGATAGTATTTAGATCCAAAGTCCTGAGGAGGTAAATCTGGGGACCTCACTGTTTCCAATACAGCTCAGTTCAAGGATTAAGAGGGGTGCTCTCAACTGGAGGACGTGGCCACCATCGGGCAGCTACTCAGAGCTTCTCATCAGCAGTGTGTGTCATACTCACCAGCCAGCTGTGCTGAGTCCTCAGGCAGTGAGCCTGCCTAGCATCATGGCTAGCCAAAAGGAGTGAAACTTTGTCAGGTCAAGTGAGGAGACTAGTCTTTTCTGTCTCCTTTTGCTCTAGCCCACTAGTCCAGAGTGAAAAGGGCACAAGGTATGGGCGAGCCTGACCAACCTGCCCTATTCCCCCTTTCCTTTCAAACATCACTTAACAGCCACAGTGGAGAGATGACCAGTTCTGAAGCACATATGATTGATACTTGGAACCTTAGAAATCAAAACTTTTATTCAAAAGTGAATAAAAGTAATTGAAAAGTGATAGACTCTGTCTATATTTTATTAAGAGATTTGCTGCAAATTAGGAGAGAGGGTTTCCCCCTACTAGGTAAGTTATAAGGAATGCAGTTATAAGAAAGCCTGAGGGGTGCCTAGGTGGCTTAGTCGGTTAAGCGTCCGACTTTCGCTTAGGTCATGATCTCACGGTTCGTGGGTTCGAGCCCCGCATTGGGCTCTGTGCTGACTGCCAGCTCAGGTCCTGAAGCCTATTTCGGAGTCTGTGTCTCCCTCTCTGACCCTTCCCTGCTCATGCTGTCTCTCTCAAGAAATAAATTAAAAAAAAAAAAAGCCTGAACCTCCCCCCCTCTCTCTACATATATATATATATATATATCTTGAACAGTTGAGCATCTTCCAATATGCTGGTGATACAAATTCATAGTGGATGAGATTTACAGTGACTTTTGAATAGTTGATTTTAAATGAAGAGTAGCAAAAGCTTCTTCTGGAATAAGAGGTAATTTCCCATCAAGGAAAATACACCCCCCTCCCCCAGCCAACCCCATCTCCAGTGATAGATTAAAGCCTTATAATTCTAAGCATAGTCTGAGAACCAGTAGCTTCATCATCTCCTTAGAAAGGCAGATCTCAGCCTTTCTACCCCAGAACTACCAAATCATAGTCTGCATTGACAGAGCCCCAGGGGATTAGTGTGCACACTAAAATTTGGGCAGTGGCAGCCTAGAGCACTGAAGTGGTACCCTCGTGCCAGACCATGAGTATATATGACTAACAAACTGCTCTGATCTCATGTGACACAGAGTGTGCCCATTCCCAGGAGGGCTGATCAGAACATAAGAATTTCTCCTCACCAATAGGTCATTAGAACATAAGAGTTTATCATTTTTTTCAAATAAACTTACAAATTTTTAGATTGCAGTGTGAACTTACAGTGTAGTAAATATAGGTATAGCCCACATAAACAATGGTGGCTTCAGATAGACAAAAGTTTTTAAGAATGTGAAAGAGCTCAGCCTTTTGGAGAGTTTTAGAATGGCTGTTGTTACAAATGGAAGCTATATCAGCCTGGAGGTAATACGTTCAGGAGAGAGTCCATGGCCCCTTCCCTCAGGCGCCTCCCACTGGACAGGTATCTGGGATAGAAATAACTCTGTGGTATTAAGTCACTGGAACTGAGGCCCATTGGTTTCCCAGCATAATCTGGTCTCCCCTGAAAAAAATATGAAACACCCGTGGAGGCCTACAATCATTACATAACCAGAGGAGCTAACAGGATAGAATTTTCTGTCGCTAAAAAAAATTGCTTTCATGTTAGAAGTTTTCAGACTCCCTTCCCCTCATAATCACACTCAATGCTCAGAATATTTCCACGTTCAGTTTATTCCTGGAATGTGGCTCCTGGCATTGTGGAAACCCACATCTTGATAAGATATCTCCCTGTTAGCAGTATCTCTTCAAAAACATCATCTCAATTTTCAGGGCACCAACTGAAAATATCTCTTCTAATTAAAACAATGGGCGATTCACCTTTCCAATAGCTAGAGGCTCTTCTGAGATGTCATTTTATATCTTTCTAAAATACCACCAGAAAAAGTGCTTTGTAGCTCAAGAGCTAGAGGCTTTGTCTATGGAAAAATAATCAACCAAATAAACTGTAAAACTAAGTGTGGGTGGCAATGCCCAAAATAATAATAATTAATAATAATAATAATAACAGCAGCAAATTTAAGAGTCATAGCTAATATTTAATGAGCACTACTTATGGGCCAGGCACAATTTTAGACTCTCCTTCATTTATATTTTCCTTACAGTTGTCCTATGAGACAGACACTAGCATTACCTGCATATCATAGATGAAGCAAGTGAAGCAGAGAGTCTGAGTAACTTGTCCAAGACTGCACAGCTAGGAAGTAGAGAGGCAAGGTGAAAATTTATATTCTTATCATTGCAGTATATTCACTTTCATATTTCAGTGAGAACTGTGCAATCTGAACATACTACTACTACTATTCCCTATATCTAAAACAGGGAATTAGAATGCTCCCTAAATCTAAAACAACCTCACACAAAGATTCAAAGCTTTCTCTCCAAAAGCAGAAGGGAGGTTTCTTCTTCATCTTTTAAATTACGACACCACACTGAGGAGCCTGGGGAGCTCTGTTGGTTGAGCATTCGACCCTTGGTTTCAGCTCAGGTCACGATAACATGGTTCATGAGATCGAGCCTTGCGTCAGGCTCTGCACTGACAGTGCAGAGAGCCTATTTGGCATTCTCTCTCTCTCTCAAAATAAAAAATCTTATAAAAATGTTTTTTAGTTCATATTACTATACTACTCTGCATGTTTCCCGTCTCATCTGTTCCTTCTACCTTTGTGATTGATCATGTGCTTTGGTTCAGGTGGTCTGGTTGTGCTAATTCCCTAGTCCATATCAAGGGAAGGCAGGGAGAAAGGGGAGTGAACAGAAGAGGAAGCTGCACAGATGAACTGGGCAGTCACCTTTCCCAGGAAGGCCAGATCCCTCCTGCCACACTGGGCCAACAGCACACACAATCATGATGGCCTTTTAGGAACCACTGTGTGCATCTCAATCAATGGGAGAAATTACCTAACCTGGGAGGATAACATTCCAGGAAGGATTGTTTTCATCTAATTAAAACTACTCATCCTATTTTGCCCTGAAAGGACAAGAACAGAGACTGTTCCCAGGAGAGGTGGATGCTACAGTGAGCCCCTAGGGGCACTGACAGATCCAGACAATGGTGCCTTCAGCCTTGGACAGGAGGACATTTAGCATGGACCCTGAAACATAGAAATGGTAGCTCTTCTGGTGACAAGTATCAGATGTAGTGTCTTCATTGGGCACTACTGGCCTGGCTGCCAAGTGTGGCTCTGAATCTTGCTGGAAATTGTAGCACAGTGGTCTGGGAAGGAAAGGTTTCCACAGGCCCAAAGGTATCATAACGGCTAGTTTTAGAAATACATCCCAGATCCCCTGGGGACTTGTAGAGCAATTTGGAAAGTATATAAGGGGCTGGAGTTATTAAAGGAAAGGTGTAGGATAGGCAAGGACAATCCAATTACTAAGGGTTTATTATTATCCAATTCTCAGCAGTCATGCCTTAAGAGTCTTGAATTCTGCAAAGAAAGTAGGTAAGATCTGAGCTGGGACTTGGGTAAATATAAATGTCCCAGTGTCTTCTCCACTTTACCAGTATTTTGAGGACAAAATACATTTGTGTTAGTGGGTTTTTTTAAAACACAATAAAGGCAAGGTAGTGACATCATTAATTGGCACTTCTTTGATTTCTTGTCTCTTTATGGTAACTTTTGATGTGCTGACTGGGTGGAATTCCTGTGGAATATTAAGCACCTTGTTCCTAATCATTTGGAGCTTTTAATAATGAAAAGTGCTCTGGATGGAAAACTTTGTTTAAAATTTTTCTTCATCAAACATTTATGGAATCCCACAGCTTGACATCGGAGGACATGCCTGCGGGTTCATGGAATTATAATTAGTACTAGCCCTTGATCTGAAAAACTTGTAGTAATACAAGATACAGAAGCCACATATGTACACAAACACATGTACACATGCATACACATGACAGTTCATGACAATGTGTACAGGCTCACACACGGAACAACATGGATCAAAATGTCAGACGGCACCGGGACCTTCTGCCCAGTCCCCTCAGAGCAGCTTCCCCCAGCCAGCCGCTGTGTATGCCATCCATGCCCACCAGCAGCTGCCCCACGGCTTCACCAACATGGCCCATGTTACCCAGGCCCATGTCCAAACTGGAATCACAGCAGCCCCGCCCCCTCACCCTGGGGCTCCCCACCCGCCCCAGGTGATGCTGCTGCACCCACCCCAGAGCCATGGGGGCCCCCCCCAAGGCGCGGTGCCCCAGAGTGGGGTGCCTGCACTCTCAGCTTCCACACCCTCACCCTACCCCTACATCGGACACCCCCAAGTATGTAGGGTGGGCAGAAGCCACAGTCGCCGCCGCCAGGGGCTTGCTCCTGGCTCTGTCCTTTGCTTCCCTCCGTCCTCGCTCAGTTGTGATCCAGCAGCCCCCCTCCCCACTGCCTCCCCAGCTCTCAGTGACCCCGACTGTCTCCTGACTTAGCCGAGTTCAATCTCATCCCTCCCAGCAGCTCCCCTTCCACCCCCCGGGGAACTGAAGATTGTCCTGGCCACGACCTGAGACCTCCATGAGCGGAGGGAAGAGTGATCTATGTCTCTTCCCCCAGCAGCTCGGACCAGTCCCAGCCCCCCAAACCCCCCCTTTACCCCGGGGGAGCTGGGGAATTCCTGCCAAGCACCTTGAAGGGGGGGGGGCTCAAAGTGGGCAGGGCCAGGGTCCAGCGGGGGTGGGGGGGTTCCTGCTCTGCCCCTGCCCATCCCCACCCCATCTTGCCCTCCCATCCTCTCATCTATCCCCCGCTGGAGACGGAAGATCTTTTATTTTCTATTATTTATAACCTCAGACTTGGGCCCCCCTGTTTCTTTCTTCCCCATTAACTTGAGTGACCGGCGTGAGAGACAGACAGACAGACAGATGCCCTACATGGATGGTTGGACAAGGACTTTTACTTTTTATTACATAAAAATATTAAAAAAAATTAAAAAAAAATAAAATTTTAAACTAACTTAAAAAAAAAAAATCTGCCACAAGCTTATGACACTTGCCTTACATCATCTACTCAGAGGTCCTGAGTCTCTGCTAAAAAGAGTTACAGACTATGCAGTTTTGAAGGGATCATGGGAATCTGATAGTCTTAATTCATCTTATAAAATCACAGTCTAAAAGGCAAAAAATAAAGTAGTCCATTTAATTTGATCCACTGATCACTGTTGATTAAAGAAAGCTTTATCCTGTGCTTCTTGCTCCCTTAATGCATTTTCCAGGGCAGGAGGAAAAAAAAAGGAGAAATACAAGATATACAAGTGGTCAGAGGGCCCCCAGCCCCAGCCCCATAGACACAGGCCTGATGCCGTGGGCAGCTGAGTGGCATCAGTGACTCTGGTGGTGCTGGCATCAATGTTGGTGGAAGCAGCACAGGATGACAGGCCTGGTGTTGGCAATGGAAAAAAACAGCACTGGCAGCAGCAACCATGCCCCAGATATCAAGCACAACAATCCTGCCAAAAACAGTGGGTGCTACTAGCTGTCACGCAGAAATTGGGACCAGCAGGAACCCAGAGGACTTCAGGAAAGGCTAGTCAATTGTAGTGTGTCACACCAAGGATGCTGGTGGCAGAGCTGACACTTTGTGAACTAGCTAGGGCAACAAAAAGAAGGAGCAAGAAGGAATAAGACAATGGCAGAGAGTCTGCTCACCAAGAAGAATAATGTCCATAGCATATGTAAGCAACATTGGAAAATTCTCAGAGCAATTTGGGAAGCAAGTTGTGGGTCACTGTTACCCTCCTGAAAGGTGGTGTATAAACAGAAAAAGTCTATTTTGTAGCTCTTTTTGTATATTTCACAATCATTTTAGAGCTAGAACTCCTAGTCTAAAGCTCTTGACTCTATATCACGCACCAGGCTGTTGCCCAAGAAAAATGATGCCCCTCCACTTGGGAGAACTGAATTACACTTCTAGATGTGTACCTAGATTTGATGTGAACCTGAATCCAGATGGATCAGGTGGGGGGAATCTCAGTATCACTGCTGCAGGGGAAGAGGAACAGCATATTGGCTTGGAGTGGAAATACAGGTAGGGGTGCTAGAAGGAAACATGGTCTTCTGTGTAGCTTGGACCAGACTTAGGAGGAAACTGCCCAGCAAAGAGGTCTTGAGAGAAGGGTGTGGCAGAGGGAGAAGGAAGTTTGGCCCAGAAAGAAAGGCACCGCCTTTCTTCATTTTTGCCCATGATGGCCCTCTGTGTATTCTAGATGGCTACTGAGAAAGAGGCTGAGGTTTTCACTTTCCCTTTAAAAGGCAAAAGTAATGGTAGACTGGTTCCCTCCGTGTGTCCCAGTTGACTACCCACCTGCTATCAGATGTAACCTTAAACAGCAAATAGTTCCATGATCTGCATGGAAATTAAGGGTGGCATATTTTTCCAAGTTAAATAAAAAGATGCTCTGTCAGTCTAAATATTCTTTTTCAGAAGCCACAAAGGGAAAAAGGGTGAAATTTTTGTTCCAGCGCTGCATTCTGCTTTAAGTAGGCAATTATAGGGTATAATCTTCTGAATCAACACCAGTGTTCATTTAAATCAAATAATTATAACTTGTGGGTTTTTCCCCCAAATGGTCCCCTGAGAGATTGCAAGTCCATCTCCAAAGCACATGGGTTCCAAGATCTGAAATCCTCAAAGTTGAAGCCTGGAATACAAAATACATGAGTAACAGACTCTCCATTGCCTAAAGAAGCCTAGACTCTTTGGTGTGGCATTCTGAGTCCAAAGGTCTGACCCAGGAGCTTCAGTTTCCATTGCTTCCTTAGTGGAAAGATGTGAGGCCAGTGTCAGCAATGGGGCAGACAGCATGGTCCTCAGGGATGAAGAAAGGACAGGGGGTCAATGAGAATGTGATCTTGAGGCCATTCTTAGAATGGAAATCTCTGAGAGGCTTGAGGCTTGAGATGGAACTTGGAAGTTAGGAAGAGGTACCTTGGGAGGAGACAATGAGAGGATGAGGATGGGGAGTGACAGGGAAGCCAGGGGGGCTGAGCTCAAGCTAGGATTCTGAGAAGTTCCTTAATGTTCAAGCCAAATGAGGGTACATCACAGAAGTATCAGTGGTGGCAGCAGCAACCCAATGTGGCCATCTCAGAAGAGCCTTTCTAGGGGCACCTGGGTGGCTCAGTCAGTTAAGTGTCCAATTTCGGCTTAGGTCATGATCTTACAGTTTGTGAGTTTGAGCCCCACATTGGACTCTGTGCTGATAGCTCAGAGCTTGGAGCCTGCTTTGGATTCTGTATCTCCTGCTCTCTCTGGCCCACCCCACTTGCACTCTGCCTCTGTCTCTCAAAAATGAATAAATGTTAAAAAAAAAAAAAAAAAAAAAAAGAGGCTTTCTATAGTGTGACCAGAAATCACTTTACCGTATTAATCAGACCCTGAGTAGATATTCGCAGACCCCTGGGAGACTGGTAATGACCAGCATAAGACCCAAGAAACCAATAGGACAGTTGAGGGTGCAGATGATGAAGAACAGGCTTGGGGGGGACCCTTTGTTCTCCTCATCCTTCAGCCATAAGGTTTTATGTTCAAATGAGATTGTGAATGTGCCTTAAAATTGTAATTGATCGGGGCGCCTGGGTGGCTTAGTCAGTTAAGAGTCCGACTTTCGCTTAGGTCATGATCTCGCAGTTCATGGATTCGAGCCCCGCGTCGGGCTCTGTGCTGACTGCCAGCTCAGAGCCTAGAGCCTGTTTCAGTCTGTGACTCCCTCTCTCTCTGACCCTTCCCTGCTCACGCTGTCTCTCTCTCTCTCTCCTAGAAATAAATAAAAAAACATTAAAAAAAAATTGTAATTGATCATCTGTGTCTTAGGTCATTGTCTAATAAATCTTCAGAAAGTGAATACACTGTGTTTTTTCTTTTATTTTTAATCCCACTTTTTCAGTCTAATTGATTATTCTCTGAATCCAGAGGTAAAGATCTTCAAGGCAAAGCTAACCAACATGACTTGGAAAAGGATTAGCTGTTTGACATTCCAGTGCCTACTAAGGCAATCTCTTTAACTATGTCAGGCCTGCAGTTACATAGGTGTGTAATATAAATGGTGCATTTTAAGGGTTATTCCTGTTGCTTAATGCCTCGAGAACTGCAGGATCTGGGAAGACAGAAATGTCCTGATATACAGGAAGGAGGAGCTATAACTGGCTGAAGGGAACAGGCAAGGTGACATTGGAGTGTTGAGATGAGCCTTGTTACATGGCTATGGTGTGTGGGTATGTGTGTCCATATCTATCTGGAGAATAGTGTGAATAGTACGCTTCCTGGGGCAATGAGTTCTAGAACAAGGTAAAATAAATAAGTAAAAAAACAAAAACAAAACTCTAAACATCTTAAGAGAAAAAAGATTCCACCAACTAAACTGAAAATAGAGACATTTAGATATTTAGTAATGGAAAAAAGACAGGAGGAAGAAAGAACGCATATATTATATACTGTAACAGGATCAGAGACTTTAGTAAGTCAGAATGTGGAGATTTTCCTGAGTTTTCTTTTTTTTTTTAATTTGGTAAATTCCAGTTTTCTTAGTAGTGTTAGTGGTAATCCACTAAGTGATGAGATTTTTCACTCAATAGAGGGGTGGAGGGCGATCAAGGCAGCAACAGAGAAGAAGAGTAAAGTCAAATAAGGTGACATAGAAGGACACTAGTCAACCTCCCCCCCTCATCTGGAAATGCTCTTATCAAAGGACCTGGGAGATTCTGCATTTTATTTTGAAAAGGAAGATAATTTTCTGTAATGAAACTACTGGAAAACTACAGTCTATACAGGATACCTTCACAAACTTTCAAACTTTGGAGAAACATAACTCAAATTCAGCGAAGAGCTTGAATAAACCATGCCACCAAAACTTAGCTTTCGCAAAGTAAAAGTCTTTGGCTCATACAAGTTGCCTTGCTGATAAAGTCCACCCTTGGCTTCCAGTCCTCCTCAGCTCTTCCAGTCACACTGCCGCTCTGGCCTTAAAAGATCTCCTGGCTTGCAAAGATTCTTTGCAAGCATTGAATCATGCCACTGGATCAGCGATAGTTTGGCCTTTGTGCTCTCTCAGTGTATCTTGTCTATCTGAGTGCTAAATTGTGAATGTCTAGTTCCTCATGTTTCACGTGACTACCTCCCTCTTCCTGACTGTTCTCTATAGTCTTGGCTGCTGCTGCTGTTGATGTCACCTTTTGCAGTCTCCTGAATCCAGACAAGATTGGCTACCTTTAAATTTGTGCAGGAAGAAAGCTGCTAATGTCCTTAAAAAAAATCTCCAAATATCTCAAGAGAAAAGGATTCCACCAACTAAGTTGAAAATAGAGACACTTAGACATTAGCAAAGGAAGAAAGAGGAAAGAAAGGAAGCCTATATTACAAATTGAACTATGTACATTAACCAAAAAAAAAAAAAAATCAAGTCCTTGGCTCTAGAAAATGACATTAAAAAGTTAAGCAGTACTTACTCTTATTTAAAATGTCATTTTTGTTCAGTGTAATTGTTAGACACTTAATACAGACAGATGAGCCACACTGACTCCATGAAGACAAAACTTCCCCCTGTACATCTGCCCTAAAAGCTTTTAAAACCACTCTGTCAGGAGCAATTTGATGGCATATCAATTGTGTTTCTCTACTGAACCACAGTACTGCATGTGACAAATGAACATCATAATAGGATTGGGTTGTTGCGGGGGCTGGACAGGTAGGGGCTGAGAAGTTCACCACATGGTATAAATGACTCTAACACAAAACACTACCAATAAAACAAGAAAGAGAATCCATTAGCCTGCTACAAGGGGCTCAGGTTGACCATTAAATATTTTATAAAAGAAAAGCATCCAGGGCATCTCAGCAAGACTTTACTGAAAGCTAGGGATTCTGAGACTCCTAAAAATGATTTACATGGGGCATTTTGTGAGGAAGTTTGAGAAGGAGTCCTGTAAGAGTTTACTGTGGCTGGTGAGTGGTCACTTCCTGATCCTAATGCCATCAGCTAGGACCACAGTTATCAACTGTAGTGTTTGTATCTACTTGCCATTTTTACCTTGAATCTTTACTCCATACTGTCAACATCCCTATGATTAAAAACAATTGATATTTTAAAAAAGTATATTACAAATTGATTCTGTAACTATACAAATCAATCTCTTTGGTTAACGAGTTAAAGTGAAGGTTAAGTAGCTCAAATTTAGACTCAGGTGAGAGCAAGGAGGAGTGAGCTGGAGAGTATTAAAGATTGGTCCATTTCCTTCCCAAAGGCAAGAAAATTCATTAAGGATAGAGGAGAACTTGAATTGAGAAGCTAAATTTAAACCGCTATGGCTGAGACAGTCAACAGGGCCAATAGACATTTGATTTTCTAATGAGAAAGTTAAGAAAGTTAAGAGTTTAGAGGAAAGAAATTTTCAGAAGCAACCATCAAGGTTATCTTCTGAATCTACTTAAGAGTAATAATCTACCCCACAACTTTTGATTTACAACAAAAATCATTATTAATTTGTCAACAGTTCTGTAATTTGGGCAGAGCTCAGCAAGAACAGCTCATCTGTGCTACATATGGTATTTACTGAGGGTCCAGGACAACCAGAAGATTCAACACAGCCTCAATAACATAGCTGCCAGGTAGGACTCACTGTTGTTTGGGGACACAGCTAGGGCTGTGAGTCAGAGCACATCAATTCTCATCTCCATGGCTAAATTTTTCACAGCATGCAATCTGGATTTGAGAAGAAATACCCCAAAGCATTAAAAGTAGCAGCAGCAGACCTCCTGAGATTTGGGATTGAAAGTTACACAACTAACTTCTCCTGCATTCTATCAGTCAGAGCCAGGAGATTCAAGAGGAGGGGAAAGAGACTCTACTTTTCAATGGAAGCACTGGTAAAAAAAAAAAAAAAAATGCATACATCCTTGTTCTCCCACAGCAACGAAGATCAAGTTGAAGGTGTATGAGTTGCAAATAAAGAATTCTGGAAGAGGAGGGGTGCCTGGGTGGCTCAGTCGGTTAAGCATCTGACTTCGGCTCAGGTCATGATCTCACAGTTCATGCCAGAGCAACGAAGATCAAGTTGAAGGTGTATGAGTTGCAAATAAAGAATTCTGGAAGAGGAGGAGTGCCTGGGTGGCTCAGTCGGTTAAGCATCTGACTTCGGCTCAGGTCATGATCTCACAGTTCATGGGTTCGAGCCCTGTGTTGGGCTCTGTGCTGACAGCTAGCTCAGAGCCTGGAGCCTGCTTCGGGTTCTGCGTCTCCCTCTCTTTCTGGCCCTCCCCTGCTCATGCTGTCTGTCTGACTGTCTGTCTGTCTCTCTCTCTCAGAAATAAATAAAACATTAAAAAAAATTTTTTTAAAGAATCTGGAAGAGGAAAAAAAAACTTTTTCTAAATTCATATAAACATTATATCACTGGTGATGCGTCGTTGTAGTGATGAGCTGTTGATGTGAACTCTACTCTCTTTTAGACTTTGATCTTCTAGGAAAATGTTCCCCATGCTTCTGGGAAACAAAATGTCTTAACTTCCACAATAGCTCATTGTCAAGTGAAAGGTGCATCCCATTATTCTCCTTTCTGTATCTCACAGAAAGTAGACACTAATTAATTTCTTGTTTAATTGGATCAGGAATTTCTATATACTACATGTAGTGGATACATGGTAGTTCAATAGAAATGCTCTGGGGAGGTACCATGGTAGCTTTCAATCTCCCCCAACAGTGACTAGTGGCCAGTGATAGTGGTTATGGATAAAACTGGTCAAATCAGAAAAGGAAACAACCATAATAACATGGTTGGGTCCCAGCAGACTATCAATAAATATTCCTTGGATGGATGAATGAAAAATGATTTTGGAGAAAAAGTGCTCTGAGGGTAGACCAGAAGGGTCTTCTAAGGAGAACTTAACACAGAAAACACCTTTTACTGCTATCTATAGCTTTGTGGGTCTGTAAATAACCTTCTAGCATGCAGTAGATTTTACAGAGATCATTCATTTAAAGCAGAGTACATAGACTAGTAACCAAGGAGATTTTCTTATGTCAACATTTTATAATATATGCATTTGTACAATTTTAAGGTTTTGTTCACTTCTACATCCACAGTGTCTAGAACAGTTATTGACATAAAGGAGTGGTTTTCATCCAGGAGAGATTTTGTCTCTCAGGAATATTTGGCAATGTTTGAAGACATTTTTGGCTGTCACAGCTTGGGGAGAGGTGTTGTAACACCAACAAGTAAAGGCAAATGAAGCTGCTACACATTGTACAATGCACTGGACAGTCTTCCACAACAAAGCATTATTCAGCTCAAAATGTTAATAGTGTTAAGCATGAAAATAAATCTTAATATGGAGTGTATAGTCTATAACAATTTTTAGGATGAGTGAATGAGAAACAAAGAACAGTAATACAGTTAATGAAGACTGTAGTTAAGGCATAATATCTCAGGACTATTGATCAATGATTTATTGTCTCAGATAGAGAGACAAACCTATGTGTAATAATAAAACAGAGATCTGAGTTAAACTTAGAAATAACAATAGAAGTCAGATAAAAAAGAGTTAGGACAAATCAAGAATAAGAGATGGATCAGGTCCAGGAAAGGAAGAAGACTCTTAACACCGCTCTGTAAATATTCAGTGATGTTTGAAGAAGGAATGATTGCTGAACAGCTCCAATATTATATTGTTGTGAAACTGCATCATTGATAAGTTGTCGTATTCTTGCATTGGTACTGTTAGTCATTAGGAATATACACAAAATTTATTTCGTAGTATGAATTTGGAATCCTGAATATTTTTTTAAATGTTCATAAACTTGCAATATTGTAAGGATCTCTCTTGCTATTATTAAGGAGAAGGCTGTATCTTATCTAGGTAAATCTAAGGGACATACTTGATGCCTCCCCTGAGAATCCAATTAGAAATCTTTTACCTCTTCCAATTTTATGTTGCCAACTTATCACGTAGGGCTTCAAATTTCTGTGATTTGTTTGATGGATAGATCCATGATCTGTTAGGTTAACAACACTATTGCTTACTTTTGTCTATATGCGTCAAGATTTCTAATATTTTGACAAGTATGAAACACTTGAGTTAGACCTTAAAAAGATTGCATGGTGCCAAAATGACATAAAACTAAAGAGTCAGCATCATCAGTGGAAAGAACATAGGGAAAGAAAAGACTTTGGTCTCAGACTCCTCACCTTTTCGATGGAAGGCAAGACCCCTTGCCCTAAGTACCTGTACAATTGTTAATGACAATCAACCAAAGGGAGAAGTGACTGCTTCAAGTACCATGCCAAAATATGTTTAAATCAAAATTCTCTTCATCAAGCAAAATATGAAATAACATATTGATAAGTTCCTGTGTCTTTGAAACTGATTTTTCTTCTACTCAAGTATTTGGCAAAGCAGAACTTCTCACAGCAATTATGTGATCCCTCCCTCAAGCAGTGTCAAGTTACACTTAGGACTGCCTTAGCTTTGATGTTTCTACTTCTCGTTTGTATTGCCTGCTTCTTAATAAAAGGGCAATAGAAGAATATATTTTATGTGATATGAAATCTATCTTCTACCCCCTATCACTTAAGACAACATTCCATTCCACTAAATTATAATGTTTACTTTGCTTGTGAATAAATAGAGTAAAGCTATAGGAAACATTTGTTGAGGAAGGACATCTGCATGCTAAATCAGTGTGTACAGAGAGCTTTCATCCATTCAGCCTTAGCAGTGGAATCAAAGACTGGGCCACTGGACAATGACGTAATGTTAACTGTAGGTAATCTTAATGAATAACCTGAGGTATCACCCAAAGGCACTTTGTTACTTTATGGCCTTTGTGATTGTTCAGGACAATATCTCATATACAGGGCATCCCAGGGACTTGGAATTGAGAACATTTCATATCTCAATCACAGATGTCCCTTTTAGTATGTCTTCCACATCGATCTCCCACCACCTCATTTTCTGCTTTCTTCTTTATTAAATGGTCTCCTTTTCTCCAAGACACCCAAATATTCCCTTGCTGGTAGAATTCAACCCACAGACACTGATCTTCATGGTAGTTTATTCCACCAGTCCCAACCTATGTTTGCTCTCTCAGAAAGACATATGAAGACTGCCCAGAGGTAGATCTCTGGCAGAGCCCATTTTCTCTTTGATGCTTTCCCTTCCTCCCTTTAATACTTTTCTCTCCCTTACAATGTGTCCTGAGGTTTCCCCTACTGTGCACATTGTATGAGCCTTACAGGCCTTTAGTGGACTTACTCCCTCCCTTGAACATTCAGTTTCTACTTGCTAAGCCTGCTTATAGCTAACAGAAGAGGGCTCTGAAAATCCCTCTAAGAAAATGGAGTTATGTGTTGAATTGTGGTTTCTAGGAGATAAAGGTTCGTAATTCTTTGGGAGCACTCACTCATGGGAGAGATTTTAAGAAGGGAGAGCCCCAGATAGCCATCCCTACACATGGCTGACTCTGCCACCCCTCCTAGCAAATATTTTCTCCTGTACAAAAGCAGGCTCCTGCCTATGAAAGGGTCCTAAGAAGAGGAACATAGATATCCATACACTTGTATTCTACATCCTCAAACAGTAGCCAGGGAGCGCAGGATAAAACAAAAACAAACCAAAGAAACAAACAAACAAAACCAGCAAAGGAGTAAACAGAATAGCATCCTTGAAACTCTCCAATAGCATATATTGTATCTTAAACCCAAATACCATCTATGGCCATTTGTTATCAGGTGGCTTTCGATGGCTCCTCCCTACAAACAGGTTTAATGATTTCATTGAGTAAGAGGCAGTAGACTCAAGATGTGTGCATTCACTGGGAGCTAACTGCATTTAATGAAAGGCACATCCATAGGTTTGGGGAGGCGAGTGATAAATCTTCCTCCAGACCCTATGGATCAGTCATATCCCAACTGACGAGTGGTTGGGGGATCAATTAATAATCATGATGAGAATAATACTTTTCACTTGCAATTTTCCTCAGGTTGCTCAGAGCATCTTTATAAGCATGAACATCCATCTTCTTGGTCCTCCTGGGAAATAAGCATTTGGTTGCATTATCCCTAGATGCAAGGCATGAAAACTGAGGTGCAGAAAACTGACTGGCCACCATGGCAGTGAGGAAGGAAGAAGAGGAAAAGCAAAGCAGACACATTATGGTATTCTCTGTCAGCATTATGAATGTTTATTCTACAAGTACTTATTGATCTCAAATGATAATACTGGTGAACAATTTTAGTGCCAGGCTGTGTTCTCGATTAAACGCGTTGCACATATTGTATCACGTATTTCCCTCATTTCTCATCCGTGAGATGAGAAAGTCAAGGGATTAGGAAGTTTCACACTGTGTAGATGCTCCTGGGATAAAGCCAGAATATGAATTCAAGAAGTCCAACTCTAGAGTTTATGCTCTTAAATGTCATGTTATGTTATGGGCTAGGCCTACACTGGGAAGGGTACTTAGCATGCCCACTCAGAGCACATGGTCCTTGCCTGAAGAAGCTCACAGTGAATGGGGGATTAGAAACCCAGCAACGATAACATTTTCATGCCAGACTCTGTTGTGTGTTGGCACATATAGTCCTTTTAAAAATTTAATGAGCTGGAAGCTATTACAAGCATTGTTGTTTCGCAGGCTAGGAAACTGAGGCACAGAGAAGTTATAGCTGGCCCAATATCAGCATTTGTCTCCAAGCAACAGAGCTCTAGAACCTATGCTGTTAGCCATTAACTGCCTTATTTTCCACACTAAGGAGTTCAGGGTTCATATTGAAGGTAATCAGTTAAATAATGAAAGATTTTAAGCAAGAGTCATTCAGATTTAGGTTTTTCTAAGGCCACTCTGATGACACTGGGGCGAGTTGATCATTTGGCCCCTCTTCTGCCATGTAAGACAAATGTGCATTTAGAGTTCAAAAGACAGATGATCTTCACTTCCAGGATGCTGGGTGAATTTCCATGTAAAATTTTCTGTATTTTCCATACCTAATCCTTGCCCCCAAAAGGCCCACACAAAGCTAATTGTGAATCTGCCCATATGCCACCAGAAGTGGCCCACAGCCCTAACACCTCATTGCTCCTCCTTCCCAAGCCATGCTGGAGCACACCACTGGAGCTCAGGGCCCTATACTCCCAACTCTTTGTTGTCCAACATTCCAGCATTGGATTGTTCAACATCAGAACATAAACAGAATTCCCTACCAGGCTGTCCTAGTTTATCTAAATGGCTATAGAATTTAGAGAGGTGAAGGTAGATTTAGATGTGCCAAAATCCACACTGGGGAGCTGATGTACATGGTCCCAGATCTGAGTATCAGTCAGAGTCTAAGCCCCCAACTCACTGTGTCCCACTGCTTTGGAGCAACTCCCCACTGCTCTTTGCTTAGCTGGCATCTCATTAGTCAATGGGATCTCAATGTCTCATTTTTCCAAGGAATTTTCCCATTACCTACTAGTGCTGCGAATCTCAGTGTCTCAAGAATTCAAGGAAATTTTAAAGATCACCTTGCTGGGGCACCTGGGTGGCTCAGTTGGTTAAGTGTCTGACTCTTGATTCTGACTCAGATCATGATCTCATGGTTCATGAGTTTGAGCCTCACCTTAGGCTCCATGCTGACAGTGTGTTCTGACAGTGTGGAGTTTGCTTGTGATTCTCTCTCTCTCTCTCTCTCTCTCTCTGTCCCTCCCCTGCTCTCTCAAAATAAATAAACTTAAAAAATATTAAAGACCACCTTGCTAATTCACCTTTAATTCAGAAATCCTCTTAAAATACTCTAAACATTTTGCTTCCTTCTCTGACAGGGAACTCACCACTTCACGAAACAGCTTGTTTTATACTGGAGTGACTTTGATAGTTTTAAAGTTCATTTTTATACTATGTCAAAATTACCTCTAACTTCTCTTATGGAAGAGTTGCAGAATAAACTCTTCTCTCTCAGTCAGATTCAGCATAGAGTGAAAGAAGTCTTCCTTTACCCCCTTGAGCTATGGCAAGTTTCTCGAAATATCTACATTCAGCCTTATCAGAAAATAGATCAGATTACATGTTACTCTTCCTATAAACTAAAGGCTTATTGCTCCCTAAAATTCATATGTTGAAATCTAATCCTTGATACGATGATGTCTAGAGATGGGGCTTGGAGAAGATGATTAGATAAGGATGGAGCCCTCATGAATGGGATTAATTCCTTTATAAGAAAAGGCCAGAGAGCTCCCTTGACTCTTCTCCCACCATGTGAGGTGACAGTAAAAAGACTACTGTGTATGAACCAGCAAGCAAGCCTCAGCAGACACAGAATCTGCAAGCACCTTGATCCTGGATTTCCCAGCCTCCAGAACTATGAGAAATAGATTTCTGTTGTTTATAAGCCACCCAGAATGGTATTCTGTTCTGGAGGCCCAAGCGAAGGAAGACAATCCTTGTGTGCTTCTCGGTCTCCCTCAATAAAGTATAAACTTCTCAAGATCAAGGAATGTCTCTTATTCAAAATTCTAGCACCTTACACAATTTATGGCATACAGTACACATTCATGATGCACTCACAAATGGCCTTCCAGGAAGGAAGGTCTATTAAGAGAAAAAAAACATGGTATAAGGAAACCAATGAAAAAGCCAAAGGGGTGTGCCACCATATTAGTGAAATAAGCATGTGCCTTTTTTTTTTTTGACTGACCTTCTGTCCAGTGGAGAAGTTGAGCACAAACAATAAAGTCAATTACACTAGAGTTTATTGTCACTTAAACAGTGGCTTCATTAATAAACATGGTATGTGGCCAATGTACAATTTAATCAAAAATGAAGGAAAATAAAATAAGAAGGGTACAAAGATCACTGGAGCCACCTTTTGCAAGGGGCCTAGGAGTATAGACGAAAAAAAAGTTATGGAAAAAGGGAAGAGAAAATAATAGAAAGAATGCAAATGTCCACAGTAGGAAAATTCCTATGAAGTAAAACACAGGATCATCAAAAAAAGAACTTTAGTTGTTCTTTTTAGAGGGTAAAGGAGAGCTATGATACCATGAAAAAAGTGCACAAGAGTTCAGGGTTGGGAAACAGAAAGAAGAGAGATTTCAAAGTAGTGGCTATTGGTCTTCACAGAAGAAAGCCAATAATGTCAGCACTGACAATGGAAGACTATGGAAATCAATGAATTATAGCATCTTCCTGCTAGACGGATCCCTAGGAGGTCCTCTAACCCAAACACTATTTTACAAATGAAGAAGCTGAGGGTCAAAGAGTGAGGTTTTGGCAAATCTCCCCAGATCCTGGTTGACTACACAGGGCTCTTAACCACCTTCTCCAGGTCTGTGCACCAAGAATGGCCATTTCTTAAGCTCTAGGTACTGCCCAGGAAATTCACAATTATCATTTCATCTAAATGCTACAGCTGTCACAGAAAGAACTAAGGGACAGTAGGAGACACAGGACAGGGAGGTCAAGTCACCTGCCCAGGATCCCATACCTAAGAAAGGGAAGATTTGGGGTTCATATTTTAGATTGCTCTCCTTCAAAATGTTCCTCCCTCCAGACCACACTTCCTGTTAGCATGGGTAACAAAGCATAAATCTGAGATAGAGAATATTTTCTTTACCACCTACCCCTTGAGTTATAGGGAGTACCCAAGGAAAAGTGTGATCTGAATACATGAACAATAATACCTACAGATTCTGACTTTGAGGTAGGCCAAGAGTGTACCCCTTCCAGGCAGCCAGGTGATTTCTTATGGCTAGAGTAGTCTCCCTAAGAAGTTTCTGGAGCATGTGCTGTAAACTCCTGGAAGGCAGAAGTATGGTCCTAGCATCTGGAGCCATGGGTGACACATGGGAGGTCCACGATCAGTTGTTGACTGGATGCTACTCAAATACCTATTTGAGGTCAGGCCATAAATCTCCCTTGGCCAAGGCATAAGGGCATAGTGATGCTGCTCTGCCCTCAGGAAGGACAGAGATAGAGACCTGGCACTTCTGCTTGTACCTCTGTCGAGGCAGAGTCTCTCCGCAGACTTCTGAACTCTGGCTATGACCGCACTTGTGATCTCTGACTTCTCACCTCAAAAACTCTAGGACAGAGCAGGAAGAGCTTCTGCCTCCTGTCCTGAGCTCTCTTTCTTTGGTTTCTGCGCTGCCCTCCCAGGGCTTCTGACTTGTTGAACCTCTGCCATGTGCTTCCTTGCCAGGACTCCTATCAGCCCTCCTGGCTGGAGTTCACAGCCTGTTGGCAGCTTGGAGTAGTGAGGTCTGGTTCTGCTGACTGGGCCCCTTGGCCCAGGCCTCTCTCTATAGGCCCTGAACTGCATCAGCCAGGGCCGATCCCCCTACCAGACCACCAAACCCTCAGGCTGCCAGTGAAATTCTTCCAGACTCTTTAAAGCAGAGCATTATATTTAACTTTCTGCTCTTGTACAGATAAGCAGTACATGAAAAGAGAAAAATATGCAGATCACTTTTTAATAAATATGGAATACTGCACCTGGCATCTATCTAAAAAAATATTATAACCTGCACCGTGAGAGCAACAATAACACCACCATAACAATAACATTGTCGGGATGCAGGAAACCAAGATGTTTTGAATTGTGTTATAATTAGAAAGCAGATAAATAGGAACATCATTTATTCATTAAAACTGTGCAAATGGAAAATCTACTTAATTAATTTCTTTGTACAATGTCTGTAAACTCCTTCAGGGAGGAAATCTGAGGAACAATTTCAGACCCAGAGCAAACAACACAAACATGACTGAAGCACAACTAGAAAGGCAGCCTGGCAGTGACTGTTTTTTGTCCAAAGTGCTCTTCTGAATGCAACAAAGGAGACACCAGACTGGCCACACAAATGGGATGATGCAGGCAGCCAATCCTAACTGTGCATGAATTCCATCCATCTTGCACATTTGAACTACACTCCCACCCTGTCTGCCCCCCTCAGAAGAGATGTCTCAGGGCGAAGTGAATGGACTTGGAGTTGATTAGGGACTTGCAAAGTCCTTATGGAGGTTTTAAAACTGGATCATTAGTGGGTTTCACGTCTATCACACAGTTCTCACACCATGCAAAGGATTTGGAGCAAGATCTGCACTTAGCACATTGCATGAAACCATCAATTGACCCTGGTTCCAAATCTCTCTTCCCTGCGGCCTCCCTCCATGTCCCTGCTCTCACCCACTTTTGCTCTTCAGGTCACCCTCCCAGCCTTTCCCACACATGCTTCTACTCCAGCCTGTAGTCTCTACACAGGACTTGCATCTTAAAACAAGTCCAGCCTGAGAACTGGTAATATGATCATGGAGTTAGGCTGAGTGTGCCTAACATTTGAAAATGCACATAGTTCTTACAGAGTGTCCTGGTTTACTCTCCCATCACTCTCCAAACCAGTAGCAGCAATAATACGGGAATTACCTATTGAATACTTTGAGTCAGTTATTGCCAAGTACTTTGCATACACGATCGCCTTTAACCCTTGCTACTATGGCCCTAACTAGTAATATGGTGATGTTATTAGTATTATCCCATGTTACAAATGAGAAAAAGGAGACACAGAGGGGTTGGTTCACCAACTAAAATATCACATATTCAGTAAGTACAGTATGTCTGAAATCTGATTTTCTAGTTTGTGGTTCATTCAAAACCAAACCATGTCTAGTGGATACTCCTCAAGGTTATCTGATTCTGATGCAACAGGACCTATTTTGCAGCTCTGTAAATTGTAGGTGAACAGATAGCAGTGCAAAATACTTTTTTCATCTATACACATGCAAAGTATGCTCTTACAGTAAAGGTTCAGTTGATTTTCTCCATTCTTTGTAAAAGACAGGTTTTCTTACAATTGCACATTAGTTTTGACATCCTTTTTTCCTATAAGTTTGTACATTTTGACTTTTCTTTCAATTGGTTGTTACACCTCCTCAGTTTCCTCATTAATGAGTTAAATAAAATCTTTACACATTTATTAGTTTCCTAGGGCTGCCTTAACAAAGTGCCACAAAATGAGCGGCTGTAACAACAGAAATTTATTATCTCAAGTTCTGGAGGTTAGAAACCCTAATCCTGTCAGGATGCTGACAGGACTGTGCTCCCTGGGAATCATCAAGGAGAGGATCCTTCCTTACCTCTTTGAGCTCTGGTAGCCCCACATGTCCCTTGGCTATAGCCAATCTCTGCCTTCATATTCACATGACCAAGTTCCCTCTGTGTCTGTGTATCTGTGCCTTCACATAATAGCATTTTTCCTGTATGTGTTTAAAATTTCCTCTTCTTGCAAGGATACTACTTGTATTGGATTAAGGCATACCCTAATTACCTCCCCTTAACTTGATTATACCTATTTGCAGAGACCCTATTTCTAAACAAGGTCACATTTACAGGTACTGGGGGTTAAGACTTCACCAGATTTTCTGCAGGATATAACTCTACCCATAACATTGTTCATTTTCATATCTGTAGGAGTTATGATTTTACTCTTATTGAAAACTGCTATAATATTTAGTAATCCATGGACAATATGGTGAGATACTGAGTTAATTACTTTTGATTTTTAAGATTATTTTTCTGTAAAAAAATGCAGGTGGTCATAAATAAAACAGGGTACCAGTGCAGGGGATCCCCATATACCTATTACCCAACATTAATAATCTCCAACATTCTATCAATCTTACTTCTATGCCCACCAAAGCCTGGATTTACAGGCGTTCTGATTTCAACTCTTATATTCTCTCTCCCATTCCAGCTAACTGCTGGACATCTTGCACTGACAAGAGTAGCTTGTAATTTAAATAGGTTTTTAAAATCAAGTCATGAAGAGGTAGTAACAATGTTAGGATCTTAACATTGTCCATCCCAGGAGGGAAATTGTATTACTTCCAGACTTTGCTCTTGGCTACTATAATCATAAACATGTATTAATGAATCAACATATTTTTCTCCCTAGTTTCCACTTACATTTTAACTGAGGTTTCTCTGGAAGGAAGATCAATGAAAGGAGTCTGGGGACAGGTGAGGCCAGTCTTGTCCCTGCTCTGCTTAGAGAGATCCTCACCACCATCTACATGCAGGAACAACCCTGGGTTTTCATATAAGGCTGTCAGCACATAGCCATCAGCAGCAATATGTTCATTTTTCCCCCTCCAATCTACTTCAGCTAACACAGCAATTGCTGAACCTTCTTCTATTCTACAAACATCATGATAGCAGGCATGGCAATCAGAAAATTAAAATAAACTACACAAGACCTATTTTTTTATGAGCTGCATAAGATACCTGTTGGAAGAATTACTTTAGAAGATCCAAACATATTTAAGAACAAGTGAGAGGATGTATATGTAAGTGCTCAACTTATTAACAATAATTATTTATTTTTAATACACTAACAAGGCCTAGAATCACAGATGTGTGGATAAAATCCATGTGATGAGATCCATGGGCTGTCCTGGAAAACCCTACCCCATGCCTGGCTTGTCATTAATGGACACCCTACCTTGTGCCTATGCTCTTTAAGTAAAAGTGCAGCAATATCAAAAATCCTCCATGAGAACAGGAATACCTTGTAAATGGATGACAATTTATCCTACCATTATCAGTCTAATTTTTTCACTCTGAAATACTATCAGACCCACAATAGCTTGCAAAAATAGTACACTGACTTCCTGTGTATGCTTTGCCCAGCTCCCCTCAATAAGAACATCTTACGTTACCACAGTACTTTATTAAAGCCGGAAAACTGATAATACACTACATACTTAAGACCCTTCAGATATACACTATACACCTTCAGATATCACCAATTTTTAAGTGCACTCATTTTCTTGTGTAGGTCTATAACATTTTGTCTTATGAATAGATTCATTTTTACTCCTATTTTAAACCACAAGTTTAATTGGTCTATTTACCCTGAAGCGGCCCAGTCTTATGAACTGCATTTCTTTCCCCTATTCATGTGGACCTCATGCATTTTCATTAATGTTTTAAAAAGTAATATAGGATGGCTGGTGGCTCAGTTGGTTAAGCATCCAACTTCAGCTCAGGTAGTGATCTAGCGGACCATGGGTTTGAGCTCTGTGTTGGGCTATATGCTGACAGCTTAGAGTCTGGAGCCTGTTTCAGATTCTGTGTCTGTCTCTCTCTGACCCTCCCTGCTCATGCTCTTTCTTTCTCTCTCTCTCTCTCAAATAAATAAACATTAAAAAATAATAAAAATTAAAAATAATATTACATTGGGAAATATGACAATGAAAAATCCAAGAAATAACAAACATAGATCCTAAATCAGAATATACTTAATTACCTATGTAATTATATTTATAATTATATGTATAATATACTTGCTTAGAGTTAAAGTCTTCTCAATACCCACAGTAGGCCTTTGTCTCTTTTTCCTCATTTATAAACAACCACCAAGAGTTGATTGTATTCCTGTCCACTTAACCTTTTTCTGCTTTTACATGCATGTTTTTTAGATACATTGCTTCTATCTCTTCACACAAGTCATTTTCAACCATCTTCTCTCATTGATATATATATGGCATATGATATTCAAGTAGGAGATACTTCCAACTGCAATTCCTCAAGCACAAGTTGTAATGTTCTCCCTTCTTCCATGCATGAAAAATAGTTGAAATGTATGACAACTATTCTATAATGGGAACACATTGCATGTGCTCCAATTACAGAAATAGTAAAGTCTTCAGAAATTCTAGGACTTGACTTGTAGTAATTACTTGAACTATACCTTAGAACTGATCTCCATGCAACATTATGGTTTTAAACAGCTGTTTTAATAAACAGAAGTTTTCCAGGAAACCAGCTTATCTTGAAACTGCAAAGTTTGAATGGAAAAAGTCAGAGCAAATGGAAGGGTTATGGGTTCTCTCTGGCACTGGTATGACTTGGCCAGTGCTCTTTGGTTTATGTAGATTTCTCTCCTTCCTATGATTACATTGGTTATCTCCTCTCCTTCAAGACTGAGCTCTTGTTTACCTCACTGCTCTGGGCACTTCCCAAACTGAGCTGTATCCTAATTTTTGGGTTAATCTTAGTTCTTCCTCTAGAATAAGTTCCTTGAAAGCCATGGTGTACCTGAACTACATTACGAACTGCATTTCTGTCCCCTATTCATGTGGACTTCATGCATTTTCATTAATATTTTTTAAAGTAATATAGGGTGGCTGGGTTGCTCAGTTGGTTAAGCATCCAACTTCAGCTCAGGTAGCAATCTAGCAGTCCATGGGTTTGAGCTCCAGCACATAGTGTAATACCTTGACTACTAAAGGCCCTCAGGAGATGTGTACTGAATGGGTGAAAGGAGTGCTATTCAGGCGACCAGGCTGCCTAGGTTTGCATGGAAGTACCACCACTTACAGCTTTGTAACTTTGAATAAGTTATCTATCCTGTGAGTTTCATTGGAAAAATGGTGATTTTTGCAATTGTTTCATCAGAGCATTGTGGTAAGGATGAGATGACATTAGGCATATAGTGGTTTTCATAGTGCCTGGCATCTAGCAAAAATCCAATAGCAGTGGTGCCTGAAGTACTTAGTGAGTGCTAGGTTGACTGAGTTACTGAACTAGTAGTAGGTAGTCTAGGCACATAGCAAGGTAAACTGGCATTAGAGGTGTGTGGAGATGACAACATAGGGCCCAGGATAAGAGGTGTCAGTAATATCTGTAGTGACCATGCAGAGGCCCTACTCAGATCTTCCTTTAAGAGAACCTGCTATAAGGGGGCACCTGGGTGGTAGTCGGTTAAGTGTCCGACTTTCGCTTAGGTCATGATCTCGCGGTTCGTGGGTTTGAGCCCCGCGTAGGGCTCTGTGCTGACAGCTCAGAGCCTGGAGCCTGTTTCAGTCTGTGACTCCCTCTCTCTCTGACCCTCCCCTGCTCACGCGCTCTTCTCTCTCTCTCCTAGAAATAAATAAAACATTAAAAAAAAAAAAGAGAACCTGCTATAAGGCACAGCATTGACTGGAAACCTTCAGCCACTCCTTTGAAGCCATCAGGGTATTTACACAGAGGCCACTGAGCATGGCTGACGTATTAGATCCAGGTCAGCTCTGCCCAATGCAGGACTCCTCAATTGGACTTTTTCAGGGACTCCCTATCAGTATGACTGAGACTTCCTCAGAACTGTACTGAAAGTCATGGCTTTTCTGTTATACTCCTCCTTTCTTCTTTATACCCATCCATAGATGTCACACTTGCATCACAGTCTGAGGCTTCCACAAACTCCAACTGGTCCTTGTGTCCAAGTCTGATCTACTCACGGATCGGTAGTTTTGAACAAACATTTATGGAGTCACAAAGATAGAAAAGAGTATCAAAAGGCATAACCTCAAAGCTGCCTGAGCCTATAGAAAAAGAAAATATGAACAGGAAACCATCCGTACTTGGGAGATTGTTTCCAGTACTTGGGACTTGTTATCTTTGTGGGTTTTATTGGCACTATTTTCTGTAACATTTCTGATGCTCAGAATTGGATACAAATTATACAAACCATGTGTAGAACTTAAAATTTGGTCCATTATTTCCTCATCTCTTACCTTGCCATGCTTTCAAAACAGAGGAACAAACATCATTACCTCAATTTTATTCATTTGAAATCCATGACCAAGAGATGGGGGGAGACTAGATTGAGCTCAGAGGCCCCTGTGTCAATCCTCCTGCAAACATCACACTTGCTGACTCCCAGCACTTAGACTCTTTCACTGTATCAAGCTGAGAACTGTCTAATACCAGTCACTCAAATGAGTAGGCACACCTTTCAGGCAACTGTGATTAAGCCCCTTTCTACCACTGAAGTATCAGTTTCTAGGCTTCTGTTTTAACAGCCTAAATGGCTCTGACCTTCATTCACACCACCAAACATGCTTCAAATTCAACCATAGTGTCGACCAGTGTCTCACACCCTGAGTTTTAATCTATTCTTGAACCTTCCCAAATTTCTTCCTTCCCCTCCAAAAAATTTCTTGATCATTGCCCCAGAGAAGAATCTTGTTACTTTCATCAGCATATTATATCAAAATCACTGAGAAGAGAGAGCTATGACAGTTGCTTGATTCCAAAAGTTTCTAAAACATATCACAGAATATAACTGGCACTTCAGGAAATCAGTAACTTTAGAGATTTTTGACCAACAAGAACTGTCCAACAGAGATCATATTAAGCCAAGAATAGCTGCCCATTACTCTAAATAAAAATGTTTCTCTCTTAGGTTAATGATCCCTGTAAATCTCCCACTAATTGATAGCCCAGAGTTCCAGAGTGTTGCATTTCAGTAAATGGTCAAAATGACACATTTGGCATTAATGTCTTGACTATGTCTCCCTCAAGTGCAATCTCCTTTTAAAATCACTCCAGCAAGAGAACCATCTCAACTGGTAATTTGTAATCACAGGCATCTACCCTATTTGTCTACTCTTATTCTTCAAGGGCAGGAAGAAAATGGGAGACAGAGTTCAATACCTAAATATTCTGTATTGGATCACTTCCAAATAATTATTCATGTATATAAGCTTAGGTATAATACAGCTTTTGGGTGCACACCTGGCTACGTAGATTTGCGTATCCATTATGCTGGGTAGTCGGAGGGTAGGGATAATCACTTTGAAATTAGTAAAGTAATCCCATGGTGTTAGCCAGCTCCATATCAGCCTCCATAACTATTCCTAATGGTATCCTTCCCTATTCCAAAACCATAGCTAGAGTTCCTCTCCCCTTCTCCCTTCCTCCCCCCATCTCTCTTTATCTAGAGAATTTAGCCAAGAGCAAACTATATGCAGCTAAGATTTAACTATCTGTTATTTGCAGCTTCTTATGGAGACCAAATAAAGATCTTTCTGATCTAAAGTAGTAAATAGTGATAATAAAAAGATAGGCTAGAATGTTGAATTTAGGGATTGATATCCGTGGTCCAGAGCTCCCTAAATTATTTTGTAAACATCTGCTAAACTGGCTAACTTTCAAGGTCAGCCTTGACAAAGAATGGATCTAGTCCTCACTTCAGTTTTCTCTAAGAATGTTTGTCGTCCACTGTCAGAAGACGCATAGAAGACAACACTGATGCATCATAGCAATAACCCACACTTATGATTAGGAGCTGTATTTCAAGGAGCTGCAGTAACACAGAACAGGGGTCCCATTCCTACATTTCTTCCTCCCCATGCAGCTTTCTTAAGTTAATTTGGCTTCTTCAAACAGTCTATTCTCTTTTTCCAAGTCTCTCTCACCATTTTTAGATGTTACAGCTGGAATATAAAAGAAAGAACATTACATGAGATAATTTATGTCCTGATTTATTCAAGCATTGAGCATAATGGTGGCAAGGGACAGACCTTGAGGTGGTAGACAGGGGGGAGGTTGAGGAAGAAAGAAGGAAGAACAGAGGAGAGAGAGAAAAATGGAATAGAGGGAAGAGAGAAGAAGAGAAACTTAAGAAAGGGTTAAGAGAAAGGGAAAGAGAGAATAAGAAGAGTAGGAGCTCAGAGATTTAAAAGCAACAGCAGAGAAGAAATGAGTCAGATTGAAGGAAAAAAGGAAAGGAGATTTCACTATCAAGACTCCTTTTTATAACTTTGCTGTATGCACTTGTGTGGAGAGGATCATAAGTGAAGGAGTCAAACAATAATAATACTTTTAAAAAGGCTTTTAAACCCTCTATATAAGCATCAAAAATTTATAAAATGCTAAAATTGCACTACTGATCAGACACCATGATTTAGATTTAACTTTCTGCAAGTTTTATAATACTGTGCCTTATATGAATTGGATTATAATTTTTAAGAAAGAAAGAAAAAGAAAGAAAGAAAGAAAGAAAGAGAGAAAGAGGAAGGAAGGAAGGAAGGAAGGAAGGAAGGAAGGAAGGAAGGAAGGAAGGAAGGAAGGAAGAGGGGAGGGAGGAAGAAAGGGAAAGAGGGAGGGAAGACGGAAGGAGAAAAGAAAAGAGAAAGCAAAGAGAGAGAAAAAAAACACAGAAGGTAAAATTGTAGGCAAAGAAACAGTAGCAGAAAAAACATAATTGCACAAAGCCTAAGTCTAAATGGGAAAAATGAGAAAATCTCCATGGCAGGCAAGAGAAGAGGGAGCTCGCTACAGACTAGCTGTGCTACTAAGCACTTTCTGATCATCAGTTTTCATTTTTTAAGAAGTGAGGCAGGTGTTCTGGTATTGCTATTTTGTAGGTTTGTGATAGCCTTCACCTTTCTGGGCATTCTGTCATGTGCAGTACCATGAACCTGTGTTTGGATTTCACTTTTCCACTCACAAAGATTTCCTGTGCAGTAGGTTGTAGATCATGGGGATGGAGACACAAAAAGAAGAATTTGTATGAAGAATATCAGATCTTTCCAACTTCAGCACCTAGTGACAGAGCATCAATGGCATATGGGTTTCATCTCACAACGCGACTCCACTTGACTGAGGCTAATTTCCTGAAGGGCTCTAATTAGAAGCATCCTCTCACCACTGGGACCAGCAGTGAAAGCTGAAGTGTCTAGATGGTGACATGTGTTCACTGCACAGGATGATAGAGGGTGCACATATGCCTTAGAGTTGCTTCTCTTGCAGCAGACTGGATGACCAGCCCCATGAGTTATGAACCTCCCTGTAGGATATGAAATGATCTGGCAAAACTCATCTACCCTTGTGTAACAGCTGTCTACCGGCTCATTTAAATCTCTGCATTGGGATGGTCCTGATCATCTGTCATCCTTGTGGGTTCTCAAGCCAAGGACATTATTAATGGAAGAAAGGCACTGTGGTACAGCAGAGCCAGCAGTGGATTGAGAGGTGGAGCCTGAGGTTTAGCTCAGCCTGGTCATCCTGAATGACACAGGAAAGCTCACTTCCCTCTTGACTCTACTTCCCAGCTTCCTCTACTATAGAATGTCATTTGCACCAAAGGAAAGAACTAAAATTCTAAAATTTTGATGTCCCAGATTTGCTTAGTTCAATCATTTCAGACAAAACCTAGATTTGGTTCTCATCCAAACTGGTTCACTGATGTTCTTTCCAAAAACAATTTGTTAAATGTATGAAATGGTGCTGGTATTCTCTTCAGAGCTTGCAAATCAGCACTGATTGTCTCTGAATAGGCCCTGCTAATTTCATCTCTGCCTTGGCCACTACTCCTCTCCTAGCTCCTCCACTTGCCTTTCCAGTCTATTCATTCCCTTGCTCAACTTCTTCCACAAAGCTACCAGTGGATCTGGATGTGCTCCTAATCCGGTTCATGTCCAAAGTCTAATAGTGTCTTTGGGACCCCTGGCAACTGCGCGTTTACTCAGTGGAAGAGAAGAAGGGGGCATAAGTCATCTCTTGGGAGAATACATAGGAGCTCTGTACATTTAAGTATTGAGCTTGATATTCACAAATTGACTCTGTCTTTCAGACTCAACAGAATTTGGTTCTCAAGAACTCTGGGTACAGAAGCAAATGCCAATGTCTTCAGAAAAACCTCATTCTTTATACTATGTATGACAAAATATTCAGTGTACTATGTGATGTGAAGAAAAAATGGGAAGATACTTTAATGGAGAGTATATATTTATAAGAATTTGGGTCATATTTGGGTACAGATCCAAACCTAAGACTTTCACTTTTGATTTTCAAGACTATCTCTTTCTTTACATAAGATTGGGAAATTGGCCTTAAGGCCTCAGAAATTCAATATCTTCATTGGCAAAATAAAGATAATAATATCTTCGAATTGTGATGAGGATTCAATGAGACAAGGTGCACGAGCACCTAGCATTGTCTCTAGGATATGGTTATGAGTCAAAAATGGCTCCTGGGACTGGATCCTCCAGACAATTTTAATCAGAAGTGGAAGGCAGAGACTGGAAAATGTGGAGACAGAATCCAGACGTAGATGTGGGGCATGAGGCTCAAAAAGGAATGTGATATTTCACCAAGACTTCTCTCAGTGACATATTTCCTGCTAAGGGTAAGGCTTAGTCTCACAGCGTGGCTGGCTCTTAACCCAAACCTAAACAGTCTGGATGAAAATGGGAGGCAAAGGACAGGGAAACCTGCAAAAAGCACTGAGCTTGCTTCTTTGTCCTTTAATTCATCTTCACCCTACACCTATTTCAGCCCATAAAGAGAGATTACAGTCACTACTGATCTGTGCTTGGTCCTTGGTCAGGGCCCAAATGTAAATGAATGTGGCCAACCTGGGCCCCACTTTTGCTTACTCCAAGGACTCAGTTCAGCTAATCAGCTTACTGAGAATCTGTACCCACCTATTTTTTTCCCTCTGATTATTTTTTTTTTTTTATTTATCTAGAAAGATAGATGAGCTATCCACCATCACAAGCCCCCTACAGCTATGGGACCCAGGTAAATGTTAACAAAAAAAGAAGTTAAAAAACGTCCTTGTGAAATCCTATTTTTCCTTCTCTGGGCGATTATTTCACAAGTGCTGTTTCACTTTCAGGCTTCAAAGCTCTTTGCAAGGTCTATTATGAGTACTTTTGTCATAAAAATAGGAAGGAAAGCAGGGCAAGGCCAATATATTCTGAAAAAGAAATGAGAAAATCTGATTTGAGGAGCCATTGTTCACTAACATATTCTGTGGACATTCAGAGGTACCAGTTTCATTCAACTATGCTCAGACCAGTTTCCAGAAAACCCCTATTGAATATCAGTCTCTTAATGTCTCTAGGCCTTCTTTCAAATCTTTCTTCTACCTGGAGTATTTTTACCTATGTCTCTAACTACTCAAATTCTACCCCTCCTCTTCAAAGAAATCTCTAGATGTACTTTCTTTCCTTTTCATTACTTCTGTGTCCCATTCTGATATTCTTTGAACTCACAACGTGCCTCTCTCCATTCTGACTAGTACTCACCTATTCCATTATATTATTTTCCTTCATGGAGGTTATAGGGATAACTTGGATAACTTGGTTCCTCCATATTATACAGAAAACAGCAATAGGAGAAAGTAATGCTGGGGAACTGGAGGGGGAGAAGCCCTATGGTAGCTCCTACAGCAGTTAAAGAAAATTGCAGATAATAATTAACCAGAAAGTAGTCATGGGGAAAGACTTTCCCTGTTCTTTTCTCACATGAGGGCTGATCGAAGAATGTGCAAAAACAAGCTGACCTTCTCCCCAGAAGGGAGGTAGTGGTGGTGGGACACTCACCATTCCACCATTGGAGATGACCATTCCATTTGAAGCTGATTAGCTTTAGTTTAGTTTCCATAGACATAGTGTAGAGCTTTGCTTTCCTGAATGATGCAAAGCACTGGCTGATAAGATAACTCTAGAATCTTCTTAAGAAGCTCATAGAAATGTTCTCCTTCCATCTGCAAAATCAGTCTCTGGGTGTGAGTTTTCATTCTTCAGTATCACCGTAAGCCACCCAGTGGCAGGAAGTGTACTGTCTCTTCACACATACACACAGAAACGTGCATGCACACAATACATCAATTCTTACATGGATATCTATGGCTATTTCTATACTATAATTATTGAATAATCTTCATGTAATTATCTAATAACTAATCATCTTCGTGTAACTATCTACAATTCACTTATAGGGCAAACCTTTATTGAGTGAGAGTTTTATCCACAGCCCTCTGCCAAACATGGAGGGCAAAGCTTTGCGCTACATTCCAAGACAGGGCATATGTGGAAAACCAATATATAAAACGGATAAATTCTGAAAACAAGTAGAAAATTACTGCTGTCTACTTCAACCTTCCAACTGTTACAAAGAAAACAATGACCCAGTTAGATTATATCAATCTAATCTAATCTTGTATCTAATCTAGATTGATATAATCTAACTGGGCCTCTTTTTCCTTTAACTGATATAGCTAAATATTCATTTCCTAGGGACGCCTGGGTGGCTCAGTTGGTTAAGCGACTTTGGCTCAGGTCATAACCTCATGGCTTCTGAGTTCAAGCTCCACATAAGGCTCTGTGCTGACAGGTCGGAGCCTAAGCCTGCTTTGGATTCTGTGTCTCCCCCTCTCTCTGCCCCTACACTGCTCATGTTCTGTCTCTCTCTGCTTCTCAATAATAAGCAAATGTTAAAAAAAAAATTTTAAATATATTCATTTCCTAAACATGCCTGCAAGTAGAAATTGTGTAGAAATTTTGAGGGAGAGTCTGATGGAGATTCATAGCTCCCCACACAGACCCACTGAATTTTTAATGAGTCAGTAATCCATGAATTTATCAAGTGTCCTGGAGGATTAAGTCATTCATCTGAAGTTATGAATTTGTCATTGAGCCCAGAGAACTGAGTGCTCCTGCTCTAGCTCTTTGTCTATCACACCCCACTGTTTTACCACTCAACTGTGTTTTATTTAGTGTGTATCTTGAGTTGTCTTGTTGTCATCACTATCTTTCTTAGGGGCATGTCTGATCTTTCTCATGGACTAACAGAAACTCCAGAGCAGGAGAAAACTTATTATTTCCCACCAGGTTGACCGCACACTGGGTATTCAGTAAACTTCTACAGGTGGGTTCATCATGATTACATTTTCATTTTAAAATTATATACCACTCACCTCTTCTTATAGGTTATCTTTGATAAGTGCAACCTGGTGATCAAGAAGGAAGAAGTCATAAAAAGTTGGAGACCCCAATTTTTAACTTTATCACTGACCATGGGGCCCTAGGAAAATTAATAAACTCCATTGGACATCAGTTCAAAATGAGGCAGAGATTATAGGTTTGTTTTTCTTAGATCTCAGAACTATGGAGAACAGCTGCCCAATATAACTAATCCTTTATCTTTTTATTTTTATATTTTTACTGCAGTGTGGTTCTATAGGTATTAATAATGATTCCTTGAATTTTACGAAGTATAATGTGTTTAAATTTTTCACTTATATTGTTTCATTCCTCAAATTCCATGTCAAGAGGGTTAAATGAATAATATAAAAACCACTCCCATTATACGTATTAATAAAATGAGGCACAGAGAAGGTATGTGACTTATTCAAAGTCATAGAAGTAATATGTGGTAGAACTGAAATAGAAATCTAAGAGTCTTTTGCGTCTTACTACAGTATACCATGGCTTGCCTTTTGACAGCCTGTTGTTTTCACTTAAGAGATGAATATTTCCTTAAAGTTGCTCTTGAAGCAGAATTTAACTTTTAAATTTTTTTTTATGTTTTATTTATTTCTAGGAGAGAGAGAGAGACAGCGCGAGCAGAGGAGGGCCAGAGAGAGAGGGAGTGACAGACTGAAACAGGCTCCAGGCTCTGAGCTGGCAGCCAGCACAGAGCCCGGCGCGGGGCTTGAACCCACGAACTGCGAGATCACAACCCAAGCGAAAGTCGGACGCTCAACCGACCAAGCCACCCAGGAGCCCCAGAATTTAACTTTTAAATTAAATCAGAATGTGAAATGGTTTCACTCAACATTTTCTGTAAATCTGAGTCATACCTCTGGATCTCCACATGCCCTAGAGAATAGATGCCTTTATTAGCCATGTTTGGACCATGTGGAAAAAAATCTAAAGCTGGCATTTGATTCACACTGCAAACTCAACTTATTTATTGGTTTTATCCAAGATGCCCATCATTGAAGCACATGGGACATAACTGTTCCAAGGCAATTAAACCAAATGTCAATGGTTCCTCTTCTGGATGAACCATTCCACCAATCAATTACAAACAACCTGATTAAATATATAAGTCTAGGTATATGCCCTTAAGATTGCCTCAGAACAATAAAAACTGAAGCCCTGAAATACAGGGTCACTGGTGGAGTTATACTGTCCTACTTGCCATCATGATTCATGGCTAATATGATTCCTTCATCATTGCCATAAACTTCTTAGCATCCAAAGAAAATACAAATACAGTACCTTTACATAACCTACTCATCTAAACAGCAAATGTTTATTGAGCGACTGCCATGTCCATAGCCCTATGCCAGGCATAGAAGTTAATTAGAAAAGGTTGGTTAAAAGGCACCTGCCTAATCTCCATATAAGTCTTAATCCTGGAACAAAATTTTCTCTGACTCTGTCTTACCAGTTATAAAAAGAGAGACTAGGATTCAAAGAGAATGAAGGTTCCTTTGATTTCTATTTATCCACATCCTTGTTATACCACAGGGTATCCCAAAGGAGTTTTCTGTGGTATATTAGGAAAATCTGTATATCACTTTCCAGAAATGTTATTTTATTTCTTAGAAAAGAAATAAAACAGTGGACTTCTACATACTCACAAAAATTTACACTGAAAATTATTTACAAATGTTGAGCTAAGCAGACTTATATGAAGCTATTATTCTTAATGAATGAAAGCCTACTGACTGTAATCAATTTAGTTGTGAAAGTAAAAATTATCAGACAAATTAAAATGACTCTTAAAAAAGCACTGAGAAACACTAGTCTGGTTCAAGAAAGAGAGAGGGATTAAAAATGGTCCTCTTCAGCAATGCAGGGCCTTTAGCAATTTCCCACTGTGCTATCAGCACAGTGATTGACTAAACCTTTTGTGGGTAATGGGCACTTCAGTCAAAATCAAAGGCCAGTGTTTTATAGAGTGCCAGAGGCTCTTAATTTCCTTATAGCACATTAAAACATAGTCAGTCTTTGCCACATTTTAACCTTGTTTAGCATAAATTGTTGCACTTTAAATTCATTGACTTACATGGTCCACTGGAGATATCATTAAGAATTGTCATCACAGTACTCCCATGACTGAAAGTTCTATCTCTCCTCCCCTTATAGCTTATAAAAATTTAGTTATAGATGACTACCTGTCTCCAATTCTTTTAAATGTTATTCTGAGTCATTTCACATTGAGTATTAGAAAACATAAAGGCATAAGGAATCCCTGATAGAGGCAAATACAGTTATATTGCATGAACTTCATGTGCTCTTATTTATGAATTATCAGCTGACCAATACATTTCCTAAAGGCAATGAGATTAGTGGTTTTGGCCTATAAGTTCACTTGCCAAAGAGTTTCATGGCTACAAGAGCATATTAAAACTCATGATAGACTTTGAATGACTTATGACTGTTGGTTTATCCAGTAACCATTCTTGAGCCATCTCATCTTCCTCCCCCAGATGCTTTCTTTGATAGATGAACCTGCCAGTTCTTTGTCTCTCCCACCTTACCCATCTGCATACCTTCTTGCCATATCATAGGCATGTCCAGGCAATGGGATGTGTAAGGGTGGTAGCCAAAGATTCTAGAAGAGGATTTACTCCCTGATAGATGCATAACAGAGACAGTCTTCTTTGCCAAATATTCTTAATGTCTATAAGATGTTTGCAATTGCAGCATCAGCCATTATGCCACTGTGAGACCAGAGCCTATGAATGGAGGTTGGAAAAAGGCTGGGTCATGGAACGATGGTACCAGGACAGCTGCAATCCTGCCCACATCAGGCTTCAGGTTTTCCACTAAAACAAAAGTAGTCTATTGTGTCTATATGTAACTGAGTCTTTACCTGTGATCCAGCCTGAGAAGTAGACAACACAAAGAGATAGGTGAAGAGACAGGTGAGATGTTTGGTGGTGAGAGAAAAACAATGACTGCAGATGCACTTATAGACCCCTGGAATCAAGACTTGCTGAGGCTTAGATACTAACAAGCTGGCTTGGAGGGGGTCCTGCATGCGTCTCTGCTGGGGAAAAGGAGTTTTTGCACTGACACTTTGGTAAATAGCTGGTAAAGATTAACCATGCTCTGAGTTAATATTCAAAGGAAACAGTGAATTTCCGTCTTGCATTTTCTACATCCTTTGTTAAAGAGGGCCATGAATTTACTTCATTGAAATATGATCTACTTTAATTAAAGCCAATGGCACTGAGTAAATCAGAACATAATTGCATTTTCCGTGAATTTCACACAGCTTGCATTTTACCAGAAAGAACCCAGTTTCAGTCAATGCTTGTGTGCTGATACCTGCAATCAAGGTCTTATTAAACTAAACAAATCATGTCTTCATGCATGTTAAGGAAGCATAAATGTAAGGCCAATTCATAAAGTTTCTAATTTCTGCTATTTGGAAAAGCAGAGTTTGGAAAGAGCTATTTGGGAAGGAAAACTTTCTCTCTAGGCCATTGTAAACCATCTCAGAAAGCCTAGATTTTCTTCATGTCAGTGATGAGTTCCCCTAGAAGGCTTTGGTCTCCCTATATAACTATTGTTTTCTTAGTGATACAATTGCAAGATAGAGGGTGATTTAGAAAAATGTTTATTTTCAGGTAAAGGGAAACATCTGAGGTTGAGTTTGGTCAGCAAAACAATACCAATGTTAAAATGATGTATTCTCGAGATAAATAAAAATGAAACAAATTCTTGTATAATATGCAATTTTAAGTGAGAGGAAAAGGAGCCTGTCTTCTTTGTTAGGAGTGCAGGCTCTTAACTTTTGTCTATATCTTGCCTTTCCACTTAGGAGCTCCTTAACAACCCTTCTATGTATCCCCCTTTCTTAGAAATTAGGGTAGAAAAAAATAACACCAACTTCATCAGGTTATTGCTAGGATTAGACACTATACCAAATAGGCAAGTAATGGTAGTTATAATCAGTCCCTATTTATAGAGTCAGAGGCAAGGTGACAGACATGCACTTACATAAGACACATGAACTCTAGGATCATGGGCTGAAGTCCCATTTGGAACCTTGCCTTCAACTTGGTTCTTGGGAGAGTGAGACTGACTAGCAGCACCATCAACATTGCCTATTCAGTCCCCTCAGTGGACCAGCCTCACTATTTTCCAAGGCCCCAGATGGTACCTTTACCTCCAGCCAACTGGCCAGGGAAAGCCTAATGTGATTTCACAGGGGGTTGGGGCATGAAGCTTTCTAAAAATTAGCAGAAATCCACCTACATCAAAGATCACTGCCAGCGCAGCCAGAATTGTGCATCTCAGTAAGTCATTTTTGGAATCAGTTGCTGGGGACACATTGCGTGTGTGTACACACAAACACACATGAGCCATTTATACTGGATAAAATACACCAAATAAGAACTTATGAAGAACCAAGGGAACTCCTAGGTGCATATGTCAGTGAGACCATCCATATACAGATGGTATTTATGTAAACTATGTACCCTCAAGGGGAAATACAGCTATTTTATAGAAGTTCTTCATTAAAGAAGTACAGTCTAAGTATTGTATAACTTGTTTTCTATTTCTTACTCTCCACTTGTTCACACAAAGTAGGTCCTTCTGTCTGACTTAAGGGCCCAGCATAAAGATACTTTCTTGGCCATCTTTAGCTTCTACCAGACTCTTCCAGATAAGGGACTAAACAGCTTGTGATTAACTCAAAGTTGACATGTTCAGAGTGGAAATACACTCTTGCCGTTTAAAAAAATATTGTTAATGATTCTTTGATGTAGATACATTTGAACCAAAATTAAAAAACAATTTCTCACAATCTCCAGAACTGCAAATATATATGTGTGTGTGTGTGTGTGTGTGTGTGTGTATGTATATATGTGTGTGTGCGTGTGTATATATATATATGTGTGTATATATATGTATATATATGGTTTTATGTTAATATGGGAATAAATGAGCTAAAGTATGTTTATTTAGTTTTAAATTTTTGTGTGTGTTTTTAATTTATTTTTGAGAGACAGAGAGAGACAGCATGAGCAGGGGAGGGTCAGAGAGAAAGGGAGACTGAGAATCCAAAGACAGGCTCCAGGCTCTGAGCTAGCTGTAAGCACAAAGCCCATTGTGGAGCTCGAACCCACAAACTGTGGGATCATGACCAGAGCTGAAGTCGGATGCTTAACCGACTGAGCCCTCCAGGCTTCCTTAAAGTATGTTTATACACATTATTCTATCATCCTCCCTCTGGGCTGGATTAGTCATTAATGTTTTCAACATTTGTATCTACAGACTTTGTCTCTCCTGAACCTCAGGATACCTATGAGAAAAGTTATTTGTTTTAATGTTTATTTATCCATTTTGGAAAAAGAGAGACCACAAGCAAGGGAGAGGCAGAGAGAGAGAGGGAGACACAGAATCTAAAGCAGGCTTTATGCTTTCAGCTGTCAGCACAGAGCCGGATGTGGGGCTTGAACCCATGAGCCATGAAATCATGACCTGAGCTCAAGTTGGATGCTTAACTGACTGAGCCCCTCAGGTGCCCAGAGAAAGTGTATTTGATAGGCCTACCAAGTCACCCTCTCCTTACATGAATACAGTATCTTTCCCAAGCCTATTCCTCCAATGGTTATTCTTTCTGTCACCCAAGAAGACACTTGTCTGCCATTGAAACACATGGTCTCCTGAGTGCTTTACTTTTCTATTTCCAATGCCCAATCTTATCCCAAGTTCTCATGATCTCTGAACTATGTCAGTGGTCCTTGGATTCATCACACATCTACTAATACTAACATACGCTACATTTCTCCACACCCACAACCATACACTTTGATAACTCCTCCATTCTGTTCAGAGAACCTGTTTTTTTTTTTTTAAGTTCTGAAATCTAAACGTATCACTCTTTCCTCAGCTATTACAGTAGGAGCTGTTAATGAATTCACCCCATGCTATCCTGTAATTCATATGGATACATAAAATCCAGAACAAATTCCATATTCTAAAACAGGGGTCAGTAAACTGTAGTTCATAGGCCAAATCCACCCACAACCTGTTTTTGGAAATAAAGTATCATTGGGGCACAGCTAATCCCATTTGTTAATGCATTCATTGTCTTGGGCTGCTTTCATACTGTTACAGCATAGTTAAGTAGTAGCAAGAGAGACTGTAGCTAGTCCATAGGCTAAAAATTTTGCTGTCTGTTCCTTTACAGCAAATGTTTCGTAAACTCTGTTCTATACCACAGGATATTTTTTTCATAATCTTTCCAAACATCATCACCATAAATACATATTGAGTCCTTAATATATGTTAGCCACTATAGGAAGACTGATCTCCTGTTTCACATTCCTACTGAATGGAGAAACAGAGGCATAGACATGTTAAGTTACTTGTGCAAAGAGGTCCTGCAGCAATTAAGTTGTAGAGTCAGGATCCAATCTGGTCACTGGGTTCCAGAACTCTTTCTGAGATGCTATAAGCCCCCTCATTGTTTTTCATTTCCTCCAACAATCCAAACATATTTCACATTCCCAGAACCATGTCCTTTCACATGGCTGTGCTCTGCATAGGCTATTCTGTCTCTTGGGGTGGGGTCCTCCACAGGACACACCATCCAATGAGCTATCTATGTCATTCATCAGTCCCAAATGTTTAGTGTACACTATGTTCAGGAGCAGTTGCTTTTTTCTGTCTTCCTTTTTCTCTTATTATGATGCTTTCAGATTGTCATCTGGCTTTCATTAGGCCGATTAATTTTCCTATTTTCTGTTCCAGCCTTTAGGGAATGAAATCAATTGGTCATAGAATCTTTCAAATTCTCAGTTCCCAAACAGTTCAATCTTCAAGAATGTTCAATCTTCAGAATATGTTGTATATACCTATTTCTTCAAGTTTCAGACAAATAATGTCTTCTTCTCTGGGTAGATTTCAACCTCTCAACCAATTAGCCTGAGTACACATAGCATATAATAGCTATGCCCGATCGCACATTGAAAATACATTTACTCATTGTTGAGTGAGTAAATGAATAAGTGATCCTCAGGCCAGCCAAGAACAGCTGACACAGAGAGGGAAGGCTTTCACAGAAATAGAAACAGCATTGAAACTGGCAGTTCACAAAGCATGAAGCCTGAGTTGGGCCTTAGTCCCTACTACATTATCTAACAAATCGTGTGTGTAAATATCAATGGCCCCAAGATACCCACCACTACTTCGAACACTGATCTCATTGTATTAGCCACTTATTACCTTCATTTTGGCAGGCTGCTCTGGAAAAAAAGACCATTTCCCGAGGTGTAAACACAGCTTCCAATAATGTCAACCTTATGTGATCAGTCAGCTCTCTGAGGCACACGGGGTCAACCACAAGACTCAGTTACATATTTCCTCAGCAAGGCTTCTCTTAGGAAGATAAAGATGCAAACTGACACTTTGATAGGGATCATGATGCAAAAAGCAGGCCGTGTGTACCCCCAGGCGCCTTACCAGACTTGACAGCAGAGTGGTGTCTGACTCTGCCTCCAAGCGTCAGCCACCCCTTAACCCTGAGCCAGGCAGGTTAGAAGTGTAAATCCTGTGAGAGGTATGGCTAACAGCTACAGGATCCCAGTGCAATGCAAACTTTCGCAGAACTCCTAAATTTTGGTGTCAGTGCCACCCTCCTCTCAGAAAGTGTGTTACTCTAACTGGATGCCATACTGAGAATACTTGCAGCTTCTGTGTCTTTTCCGGTTTTTCTCCAAATGTGGAAAGTTTTTTGGTGACAGTAGGTATGGCCACAATATGTGCTGTGTGAAAAGTTAAGAATAAATAAAGAAAATCTACTTTATGCAAACAAAATCTAGAAGAATCTATATATTTGGGGTTGCAAATTCAGGTTTTAAAAATGAATATAAAAATAATTTGTCCCACGTGTGTGCATGCACACAGACACACACACATACACACACTTGGGTAAAACTCTGGATTTGATTTACTGAAATCAACACTGCTTTACCATTCAGGAACCTATTCTTATTGTATTAAAGAATATATCTGAAATAGTTTTCAAGCAAAACACATTACCAGATATTTTCCATCTTCTCTGAGAAATGAGGAGGAAAAGACAGATATACCTCGGGGAAAAAAAGAGCAATTTAGGTTATTTAGAGGAGAGTATTTTCTATATGTTCAGATTATGAAGCTCTTGGATACTTGCCCAGTGCCCGTCAGAAAGGGGATACTCAAAAACATCTGATGATGCAGATAATAAAACAGTGATAAACACTCAGAGAGTTTGCCCAGAAAAAAAAAGTTAAGTAGGTTAAAATAAATGATGTCCTTAGAGGCTAAAAAATAATGTGCATAAGTAAAATATTCTCCATCTCTGTCCTTCCAGAATTTTACACAATATCAGAATTAATATATCAAAATCCCATTGACTTCTCTGTCATATTTCTTTTTTTTTTTTACTCCTTACCAGATATTTATGTCCGTGACACATTCAGCTTTAAATACCTGAAAATATCATCCTTGTCCTTGCAGAAACAGTCATTTTCAGCAGGGGTCAGTATACTTTTTTCTAGCCTATAAAGGTTTTTGGCTAGCATTTCAGATGGTTTGTGATGCAACTACTCAACTCTGCTATTGTAGTGCAAAAGCAGCCACAGGCAATAAATAATTGAGTGTGGCTGTGTTCCAATAAAACTTTATTTACCAAAACAGGCAGAGGGCCAGATTTGGCCCTCTAGCTGTAGTTTGTCAACTCCTGGTCCAGATGGATGATTCCTAATCCATCGACTACACAGTCCTAGGGGATGTGCAATTTATAGAAGTGAGTATTCCAATCCATATGCGAAGTAAGAATGCTTTACTGAATGAAAATGGATCTTGCCATGTCTTTATTACTATTTTCCCAATGTATGTCAATACTACTGTGATTAACACTTTCACAAACAGCTTGGCTTGCCATTAATTATTTTATCAGTCATTAGAAGTTGAATGTACAATTGTTCTTGTGTGAGGATTTTTAAGAGTATAAAATCAGAGTTGTACCCCAAGGCTGAGAGCTACATCTCTAAACTGGCACATGAAATTGATTTACTTCTGGCAATTTTAAGTGATTTTCTTTCAGTGTTTTTCCTCTTGGAGAAAATGTGGCATATCCCTTGCCCTGGGAAACTGTCTGAAGAAGGCTCCAACATCTGTGTTAAGCACACCTCAATACTTGAGAGCTGCATGGGACTGCCTCTCCGATGGATGACATCTGGCTAATCATTTTGCCAGCCAGCCTTTCCCAAACTGCTCTGTAGGACACTGCTCCAGTCCCAGGCACCGGCCGCTTCCTGATTAGCTTTCTAATGGGGGACATACTGAGGCAGAAAATCCCAAACAACAGGTGATCCAAATATAAATTATAATTATATAAATTCAGCAAATGAATTTTTTGTAATGGTTTTACATTCATAATTATGTTTTCCTGTGGACTGCTACATCAGTTGGCTCACACCATCTGACCACAGAATGAGGGATGCAAAAACGTAGGTAAGCGGCAAAGAGAATCTGGGTAGGATAAAAACTTTTCTGTGCTTGAACAAATTTAACTGACAGAGGACTGTAAACCATTCCAAGGGTCAGAATCCAGCAGGAATTGTCTTTAAAGTTGATGCAGTTCAAATGAGACAAAGATGAGTTAAACAGTTTATCAGAGGTTACTCAGCTAGAAAATATAAAACAATAATGATGATGACAATAATAATGATGATCCACTTTAGTGAAATTATACCCTCATATAGCTTTCTGCCATAACGATAAGCAAACTTTCTCTATAAGGCCAAACAATAAATATTTTATGATCTCTTTCACAACTATTCAACTCTGCATTTGAATGAGCACAGCCACGTTCCAGTACAACTTTATTATAGACACCAAAATTCAAATTTAATATAATTTCATGTGTCATGAAATTTCCTTCTTCTTCTGAGTATTTTAATTTCAATCATTTTAAAATATAAAGACCAATTTTAGTTCCAGGCAATACAAAAACAGGTGGCAGGACAGATGTGGCCCCATGAGTCATGAGTTTGCCAATCTCTGTTCTATCACATCACCCTATTAACTTTGCCTCAAATACTCATCATTATTTAATTATACTGTATATTACATTTTTTAATGCTTATTTATTTTTGAGAGAGAGAGAGTGAGCGAGCCCTAGCATGAGTTGGGGAGGGGCACACAGAGGGAGACAGAGGATCTGAAGCAGGATCCCTGATAAGGGGCTTGAACTCATGAACTGAACGGTGAGATCATGACTTGATTCGAAATCATGAGATAGATGCTTAACTAACTGAGCCACCCAGGCACCCCTGTATATTTCTTTCTTGTGTATAGTGTTCTGACATCACTCAAATGTAAGCTTCAAAAGCAGGGGCCATATGTACCCTTTTTAGCTTTTTCTCAGTTTGACATCCTTAGTGCCTACAATAGTATCTGGGACAGGATAGATCCTAATAAATAGTCATTAAATGACTGAATGGTTACATGTTATTAGTAGTGGTACAGTTATAAGTTTATATCATTGTACAATCTTCAAAACACCACTACATAAAAATATTTCCTGGGGCACCTCAGTGTCTTAGTTGGTTAAGCATTTGACCTGGGCTCAGGTCATGATCTTGTGGTTTGTGAATTTGAGCCCTGCGTCAGGTTCTGTGCTGACAGCTTAGAGCTTGGAGCCTGCTTCAGATTGTGTCTCCTTCTCTCTCTGTCCCTCCTCTGCTTATGCTCTGTTTCTCAAAAACTAACATTAAAAACATTTTTTTTAAAAAAAGATCTCCTTTGATAGCTATAGGGATAGAATTACTATCTCCATAGGATGTTTGAATAAATGTGGACAGATGATGTGACTCGCCCTGGAGCACAGTGAATAGTGGGACAGGGCTTGCACCAGACTGTGTCTGCTACTTCAACCAGGCCTTTGTCCACTGGAGCCTGCTGACTTCTTGTGCCACTACCACCAGGCAGGACACAGATTGTCCACGGGTCCATATTGCCTGGATGGTTTAAATGTAAGATGCTGAATATTAAAAGAGTTTAAAAGATCTCTATGTGCTCTTCCTCTAGGTATTTTCTTTTCTCTTTTTCTTTACATTTATTTATTATTAAGACAGACAAAGCATGAGCATGGGAAGGGCAGAGAGAGAGGGAGACACAAAATCTGAAGCAGGTTCCATGCTCTGAGCTGTCAGCACAGAATTCAACATGGGGCTCGAAGTCACAAACCATGAGATCATGACCTGAGCTGAAGTCAGGGGCTTATCTGACGGAGTCACCAGATGCTCCCCTCTAAGCATTTTTGACCTAAGTTTCACCTCAGTGGGCTATGGACTCCAGGGAGTTTCTGAGATGTTTCAGTCAATGTTCACCATGCTCCCTTGAGTAATCACATAGCTACAGTGGAGCTCCTCCACACAGGGGCAGATAGAAAGTTCTGAAGATGTAAGAATGGATAGCAAATCCCGACACTGATATTCCAGCCAACTCTGGATGATACATGTTACTGCTTTTTCCCTCGCCCTCACCCTAGGAAAGGGCTGCACTCCACAGACAATATACCAAAGTCCCATGGACTGCTTTCTGCTACTCTCTCTTAACTACCTAATTCTCATAATGTTTATCAATCATCTTCGGAGGGATGAACCCTGGGCCATGTATACTGGAGACTACTTGGATATGTAGGAAGGAAGACAGACTTTGAAATCAGGCAAACTAGTGTTCACATTATCGCCTACATAATCGTGAACGTATCACTAATAGTTAATCTCTAAAATGAAGAAATGATTCCCATGTTTTGTGATTATTATGAGAATTAAGTGAGGTAATAAATATTCCAGCCTCACTTCTGGCAACCTAACAGATAAGCAGCCAACGATTGTTTCCTTCCAGACCTCAAGGGGTGTGCTCTAGTGGAGAATAAGACAATTATTAGTGCCAGTCTGGGAAATGGCATTAGTGGGTAGCTCTACTATTCAGTGAAGTGCCTTGTGTGACTTAGCAAAAAGTGCCCCTGCATCAAGGCACTTTAGTATCATATCCTGAAACAATGCATTAATGAAGATTAAAATCTACAGTGACAACAATGTGAATGGAACCTGTTGAGTAGTGAAGTACACACACACACCCAACCATAAATAGCAGCCCTTGTAAAATGCATACTAATGTAAAGAAGGGGAGGGTAAATGCGGTGTAAGCTAGACAGAGACAGTCACATAAGCAAATAGGGCTGGAATTTGATTTTTAAGCTGAGGAAAAGTGGAGACGTGGTAAGGAAAGTTAAGAAAGCATTTAGTGGACATCATGGTGGGGAGCCAGGACTGCCTTGGGGAGTTGGCCAGCCTTTGAATACCAACCCAGTTCTCAGAAGAGCTCCCCATGCATATGTTGGATTATTTTGTTAAAGATCCACACACAGACCAACTTGACATCCAGAGCAGAGCACGTATTTCCATGCCAAACACAATGTTTTGGAGGAGTAGCAAGTATTATGTTGCACTTGGCCACTTCCTGGAATTCAGAATACCAAACATTTTGGAAGTATACCTCCCAGTCACAACACAGTGGTGGCCTGGGGACCATCGGCTCTGCACAACAGAAAACTCTGATGGGCAATAAGTCTGGCCATGAATCTTCTTTCAATATGGCTAGCCATATGAAATGCCCTTTCATGGAAAATTCCTCAAACAGAGGCTCACTTGGACCTTGCCATCACCAAGAGCAGTATGTTTATTTCACTGACAGAGTCCCAATAAGTTAAAGGCAGCTTTTCAAAGGCAAGGGTATGATGAGGTAACTTCACAGAAGTCCTACTGTTGCTAAGGTCACACAGGAACTCGACCTCCAATCCCTTTACAAAATAAGGAATTTCTAAGTGAAAGAATTATGTTCTAGAAATATTACCTTTGTGTTTACATATACTTAAATATGTACAAAACAAAAGAGAACTATATTTCAGGGAGACAGCTTGATACAATAGAAAAACATAGGATTTGGGAAATGAAATCAGAGTCCATTTCAAGCTATCCTGCTGCAGTGAACCATCTGGATAACCTTCATGAAGCTATATGACCTCACTGAAGTGAGGTTTCTCATCAATAAAATGGAAGACGTTACTGTCTCTTCAGATTTCTCTCTTGAGGTCTGCAAATCAAAGCAGAGAAAGGCACACAGATTTCATCACACTGGTGACATCTAATGGGACAATAAGAGCTGCCTGGGAGGCTGGGTTGAGAAGGATTCTGGGTCTATGTATGGGCTCAGCAGGAGAGAAGACAATGAATCAGGAGTGGCATCTGCCAGGCAAAGAAGAGAAGAGAGTGGCAGCATAAGCTATTTGCCACCATTGACAATGAACATGGACTTCTCTTGAACAGCCTGCTAAAAGAACAGGACAGGGGGGCAGAGAGGCAATTTCATAAATGTGCATGTTCATGTGGGTTGTGATGTCCAAATGCCAGCATTTACCCACATATGTGCCCCATAAGGAACATAGCTGGTTCCACAGGACAGCTTCCCTAGCCAGATCAATGGAGACAACCTTCCTCAGAATCCAGAAGCCACAGCTATTCAACTGCTGCTCTAGGGTCAACATCTGCTAGTAGATGTTTCCTTCCTCTGGCTGGCTTTTCATTCTGCTTCATCCTCACTAAAATGAAATGTCCTCTGGGATGAGTAACACAATCAACCAACATTCATCAAGGTTATGCAATGTCCTTTTTAAAAAAAAATTTCTAATGGAATTTTCTAGGGGTACAGGCAAGGCACTGGGTGGCTAGATAAGAGGGTACCATCGGGAGTCCTATATGGTCATAAAAGAGAAATGCTAATGATGCACTATTTAGCTGAAGATCAATCCTGCAGGCTAATGCTAAGTATCATACTCAGTGCAGCTACCAAATCAACATACTCCAAACTAGGGGAGAGGAAGCAACTTTTCCCTACCAGAACCCCCACAGGACAAGCTTTGTATGTCTAACTTCGGGACTGAGACTCCTACCAGAATGCTTTTAGCAACCCGATAGAGAATATTCTGGCTTCATTTTACTCCTGGCTCATCTCCTGGAGCCCCCATTAAGATATTGCAAACATCTCTCAGCTAAAGGCAGCTCCCAGACCTTCCTGAGAATTGTTAATCTGATAAAATTGGGATTAATGGGTGCAGGCTCTTTGGAAATCATAGGGCCAATGCATGTGCAATGAGTCCGGGGATGGGAGTTACCATTAGAAAGAAGGAGGGGAGTAAGATACTAAAAGAGAAATACTATTAGTGGAACACTTCCTATGTAGAGTGACTACAGGCACTACTTTGTCCTTACAACCTTTCTTCTTGGCTCGGTGAACTATCCCTTCAGAAAACCAAAATTCAGAAAGGCTACCTAATGCCCTCGAGGCCACAGAGATAGTGAGAGCATATGTGGGTCTATTCTGTGTAGAGTACTGAACACACAATGCATGGTAAGGTCCAGGGTATAATGCACATATGCTCCTAGCATGGAGAAGCAGAAATAGAGGCATAATTAATGGATTTGTTGATTATGGTTCTGGGTTTCTAGATGCGTCTTAAATCCAACCTTTAAACAATCATAGATCTAGTGTCATACCTGCTAAGTCATCAGCCCAGGCAATTCTTAACTTCTGGTGCTACTCAGGAGAACACTGGTATAAATAATTCAAAAGAGAATTTGGTTTTAGGCCTTCTCATCTTTTAATTGGGACTTCACCAGGTAGTATACTACAGAAATGCCCTGCCTTGTGTAAGCCTGGAGAGCTGATGACTTACCATTCTGTATGTATATCTGACTTAATACGTTATCATAATTCTGTTGGTGTGTTTTCCCTGGAAAGAATTCCACACAGAATAGTAAGGACCTGACCAACATATTTCATTTAGGCAACTCCTGGCCCTGATAGCGACATTACAACCATCTTCCTTTCATTTTTAAATGGCACTAAACTCTCAAGAACAGCAGCAAAGCTCTAAAACTGTTGACAATCAGCAAATCTCCAAGCAAGTTTACCATCATCCATTCTGATTCATTATAATCATTGAAATTTTAGGTCACACAAGAGCCATCTGTGAAGCAGCCTCCCCAGATGATTAAAACACTCCTGTACAATGTACATTTACAAATTGAAAATTAATGAGGAAACATGTTTAAAAATTGACTATAGCTACCCAAGGGTTTAAAAACACTTTAAAATGCATAAAGAAATCACTTGGCTATGCAGTCCTCCTTAGTGACAAATAAGTTGCATTACTTCTCAGAATTACTCCTGCTGAATTAACTTTTCAATGTGTTGGTTATTACAGTTGCATACCAACATCATATCTCAAAAAATACTAATACAAATCATATCCCCCCACTTCTGTCCTCCGGGCTAATTCATTTTGCATCTTACCAACTCAAGGTAAATGATCCAGAAAAAAAGCAAAAAATACTCCTCATGAATGACTGGTGTAACAACAAACAAAATTGTATTCTGCCAGTGGGAACGGTTTATTCCTGGTTAAAAGTTTCTCTAGTGCTCCTGGCTGTAGATATGAAATACAGACTCTATGCAGCACTTTCTGGACAATAAAGGATTCCTTTCACACTGCACTATTTTTTTTCTTTGAGTTGTTTTTTATTGTTCTACCATCCCCCTTTGCCTTCAGTCAGGCATTCTATCTGGCAGACTTGGGGATCGGAATCTTTACTGGGGAGACAGAGAGGAAGGAGAAGGCATAATTCTTATCCTCCAGGAGCTCAGTCCAAGAAAGGCAATGAAGGCAGGAGTTTGAGTGGGGGAACAACTTCTAGCCAGTGCCAAGCAAGTGCTTGAAGAGGGCCAAGTGCTTTGCATTGGATACTGCATTTAACCCTTCCAATAGGCCTGGGAGACAAACAATATAGCATCACTGTTTATAGGTGAGAAAAGTGAGGCTTGAAAAGCTTACGTAGCTTACCCAGGGTCACAGTCAATGCTATGACCATAAGTAGACCTCACTCAGATGTGTGTGTACACCATGAAAACACCACCCATAAATCAGTAGCAGATGCACAGAATTAAACACACCTAAGCTGAAGGCTACTAGGTTGGCCAAATGAGAAGGCTAGCTTGCAGGGAGTCAGAGCAGATGCACATGGTTAACACAGTCTACTGTGCTTGACTGCAATGGACTAAGCTGTGTTTCCTCAAAATTCTTATGTTGAAACTCTAATCCCCAATGTGACTGTATTTGGAGACAGGGCTTATGAGACTACAATCAAGGTTAAATGAAGTCATAAGTGTAGGGCCTTCATATGATAGACCTCGTGTCTTATAAGAAGAGGAAGGAATACCAGAGTGTGCACTTTCTCTACGCACACATGGGAAAGGTCCCTGAGAACACAGTGACAAAGTAGTTACCTGTAAGCCAGGGAGAGAATGCTCAGCACAAACCAAACTCTCTGACAGCCTCACCTTGGACTTCGAGCCTCTGAAACTGTAAGAAAATAAATACCTGTTGCTTAAGCATTCCAGTCTGTGGTGTTATATTATGGCTGCCCGAGAAGACTCGTACAGAGATATTGAGAATAAAGGATGGGAAACTCAGTCATGTGTGATGGAGGTCAGGGCCAGGGTTGGAGAGCAGCTTCGCACCCCCACCCCCCACTTCCCTCCAAACACACACAAGCACTGAGCTAGTGATGCAGGGGTTTTCTATCTCCTTGTTTTTGGCTTCAATGACATTGATCATATCCCTGGACTAGAACTTGTATTACATTATATCATGACTGTTTATTCTAGGTCTGCCTCCCCCTGCCCTCAACTGAATGAATGTGCAGAAGGGACTCTGCCTCATTCACTTTTTAATCTGTCACACTGTCCCTCACATACAGTATCTGCTTTTTATATTTCTGAATATTTGAGGATATGGGCAGGTCTGTGCCTGCAGGAAGAATCAAAGTAAGAACACCCGTGGGTACCAGGGATTTGTAGGGGCGAAGCACCAGCCCCACTACCCCAGGGGGTGACATTATCAAAAGAGTTCAGAGAAGATGAGGCTGGAAGCAACACACAGGACGAAAGAGTGGGGACTCTCAGATATGTGACCTTCTGGAGGCCATTGCCAAAACTGGTCAGGGCATACTCAGGAGGTAAAGGGGACAATGGCCCTGAGACGAAAAATATGTGAGAAAGATTATGAAGGAAACATCAGCTGTAAATATTAATGGGTGCCTTTATTAAATCAACCAATATTCATCGTCTGCCAACCTCGTGGCAGGCACTAGGCACTGTCATAGATGCTGAACAGAACCATCCACACTGCACCTGTTCTCAGTGACCTGACTAGTAGAGGCAGAAACAAATAATCACAAAAATAATTTTATGATGGACAACTATGTACAATAACATGCAGAAATGTTGCATGGTCATATTAAGAACCTACAACAGTGGGACTTTCCTACTCTAGGAAGATAAGTCTTCCTAAAGCCTTTGGACAAGACTTTTTTCCTGAATGATGAAGTGAAGAGAGGTGACTAGAACACCTTTCTGTACCCATGGTACAAGGCCTATTAATTCTCTGCACATGAAACTCTCCAAGAACATGGCAGATTCCATTCTCTAGTGCATTCCTAACTCAACCATCTCTTAAACACAGCATTGGTCACAGAAGAAAACAGAGAGGAGACATGGATGTCCACCATCAGGCACTCCTGCTGCAAATGACAGAGTGTAGAGTAATCATCCACTGATAACACATTTCTGTACATGAAAGATCACACTTGAATTGCCACCCAAGCCCTTCTTCCTTCACTGATGCCTCCTTGTACTGTTAGGATGAGAAATGGAAGTAGGCTACAGACAGATACTCTGTTGAACAAATGTATTCATTTCAGGCTTCTGAATGAAAGTTTCAGAAGATAATAAAAAGAAAGAATCTGTTCAAGTGAAAATTGCCATAGGTGTGATATTTATTTTTAATTTCATGAGTCAATGTGAGATGATTTGGCAGATTAAAATCATAATGTACATTGTCAACTGTTTTAATGGTATCAATTCAGCATTTACAGAACTTATTCTGATAATGTGGGGCTGTCATTTGGCAATCACAAAGTACTTTATAATGCTCATTATGAATATATTCTTAGATATATATTCTAAAAGGGAAATGCATCAAAATCAACATGTTCACAACCTTTTTTTGTAGTGGCTAATATCATAAGGGGCGATATCAGAGCTATTTAAAATCCTCTAGGATATTCATCATATATTTCTTTAAAAAATTCACTTGGATATTTTATTTCCTATCAAATACTAATCTGTTTTCTAATCAGATTTATTTCAGCAACAAGTCCCATAAACACATCAGGAGAGCAAATTTAATGAGGCTTGGGAGAAACAAAGGGATATGAGGATGCATGTGTTTTTACACAGGTATTTATCAGGTTTGTTCCATGAAGTGTCAAGGAGGATCTGGACTGAAAAATGGAAGCCAGAGAGAGAAAGATACTCACTCAAAATCATAAAGAAATGCCTCAAATCAAACTTCTCCAAAGACATAGGTGGAAGGGGTGTGTTACCAATGGTGGTAGTGATTCTGCACTTTAATTAACCACTTGATGTAAGATATTCAAGCCTCAAATGGTAGGTTGATCTAAATGGCCTAAACTGTCCCTTCAAGTATTACACAACTTGAATACTTTGGTCAGGGCACTCTACCAGGTGCTTTACTCTTCTTACCTGCTGGAGAGAGAAGATCCACATGCCCCAGGTGACAGTGAAACATACAATGTACAACACAGTAGTTCTGTGATAATGGCTAGAATGATTCTAGGATTTGTGATGAAAAGCAAATATAGTCAACTGGAAGTAGTTGGAGAAGATAATGAGATTTGAAGGACAGGAAATATGGGGTCTGGAGAGACCATCTTAAGATAAGACATGCAAGATTATCGATCAAGGATTTTAACACTACTAGTAAGGAATGCAGACTTTAGAAAACCAACAGGAAATTCCTATGACCAAGGATGAAAGTGGTATTTGTAGGAATATCTGCTTGTTAGATTCAAGATGGGTTGGCTCTCATGTCTGAAAACTTCAATAAGCATTGTAAAGGCTTACAATGAAGTTTCAAAGGCCATGAGCCCAAAGACTGATTCAGTAGGTCTGGGATTTGGCCCAAAGATAGGAATGCCTAACTTCCCTCTTGACTCACACTGTGATTCTGTAGCAGCTGGTCCCCAGATAGCAGTTTGAGTAAATGTTTTTCTGTTTTTGTTTTTTTCTGAAGAAGAAAAGAGTGTAAATCTAAGTTAAGCTTGGTAACTATTACTGTAATGAATGCACCAGTATATGAAGTCTGGATGACTCTCGTGAAAGTTCTTTACACTTATCTGAAGTCTGTATTTTGGGTACCACGTACCACATTGCAACTTTTCTACCCTCAGAGATCCCACAAAATATGCTCAATCTCTCATCCACATGTTAGTCTTTTATGTGTTCAAAGGTATTTAACATGGTTTTCCCCAGGAAACTCATCCCTAGGATGAAGGAATTTAGTTGATTCAATTTACTACAACAAGAGATCATTTTTAACCAGCTCTCACTTCTCAATCTCTTCTCCTCATCTCCCAGTTTTTCAGCCTCTTTCTTTAATAGCTGTATCCATATGTGAACACAATGTTTCCATTTACAGAAACTAAGCAAACACTTCCTCTTCTCCTGTCTACCTTGCTCTTAAGAATGCAAGCCATGATCTCATGAGCTTTTTTCTAGACTTCAAATCAGCTAGTAAATAGCAAAAGTGGTAGAAAAAGAAAAGTATCAGGATTTGTCCTTAGTGTATCTGTGGTTTCTGACAACCATAAGCATTGACACAATTGTTTCACGAATAACATAACATATGCACTTATTCTTGTCTTTAATGTTAGCATTTTAAATCAGTGTTCATAAAATATAGATGGGCATAATTCAATGAAGACTTAATTTTAAAAATAGGTTCTCTGGCCCTTCCTTCCTGTCCTTTAAAACCTCTAAATTAACCTTGTCCCCTGCAAGGGAATCTCTGGATGGGATAGCAGCTGTCCTGACAATAGGAACTAGAGAAGAAAAGACAATCTCCTTAATGAAAGACCTTGACAATGGCAAGGCCAGTAAGGGGTGGCTGTTATTGTTTCCTTGACTATTGATTAAGCAATTTGTAACCATAGCAATGCTCTTGTATTCCTGCAAAGGTTAGTGGGGGTAGAATGGATAGTCCACCATGGTAAAAAAGATAAATAAATAAGGAAATGTTGAAAAGAAACCAATCTCTTAACAATTCTTTTCTCATGTCACTCAACAGGTACTAAATTGTCAATGCCAGTTTTTTGCCCTAAGCATTTCATCTCTAAAGAAAGTCCACCCAGAATCCTAGATTACACACATATGGCAAACAATATGAGAAAGCTTCGCGATCAAGGGGAGGAGGACACTGAGGGTAATAGGTGCATGCCTGGTTTTTGTCTACTGAGTTTAGAACACTTTTTTCAAAACAGAGGGAGGTTGCTAATGAGAAAATGCAAGCTCTGTCCTCCAACAAGTCTTTGTAATGCAACATTTATCTGCATTATATGCAGCCTTATGAATGCTGAACTGACTGGTTCTAAGAAACCATTGCCTAATTGTCTCCAGTGACCAGAAGCCTGAAGGAAAAAGGGTTCCAGGGAGACTCCAGCCAATGGGATGGTCGGATGGTCATTCCAAATGTAGCAGGAACCATAATTAGTGCATGTGTGTGCGCACACACTCCTATTACTAATGAGGCTTCATGGAGGTTGCTAGAGATACAAAGATGAACGAGACCCATTCCTGAATGGCAAGAATTCCTCGATTGATTTTTTAAAAAGGTATCAAACATGGGGGTATTTCTACTTATACATTATTATAATAAAAATTCAACTCAAAACAACAATTTGGATGGTGAGAGGATCCTGTTTTGGAGAAGCTTCGTAAAAATCAATTAAGCTATGTCCTGTACTGTCCACATTCACTTCTTTAAACCAGGTGACTATTTCTGCTCTACGGGTCTAGGACTTTATGGCAACCGTCAGGCACATCTTAAACCCTAGACTTTAAACTATTTCACTTTCCATTTTTCTACTGCCTCTGATATCTGCTCCCCTTAGCTCCCTCCCTGCTCTTACTCCATCCCCTTATAGCTGATGCAAGACTGAGGAGACTGTTACTCCTCTGGCATCTCCTTCGAATGTACCTGGTGTAAACTCCTGCCCTAATCCTGCAGGGCCCCCCGGACCCTGTCCCAGCACTAGCCCAGGCATCCAGTTCCAGCCTAGTTTACCCCAGATTGTTGACAGGGTGTAGTACACTGACTCTAGCCCAAACCCTGCAGCTATTGCTTGGTCCTCCAGTTATTTTTGCAACCTCCCTCTGCTCCACACATCTTAGTGTTTTTGACAGATAGGGTAGGGCACAAACCATTATACCAGCTAGTTTTCCAAAATTGAATCTGGTCCTGCAGACCTTGGAAAAATAATTATTTCTTTTCATAACAGCCTGCGACTAAATCTGATGTGTGGGTGGACAATGGCCCTTAAACCTTCAAAGGAAGCTAGAAAACAAGTCTAATAGTAACAAGTCCTATTGATAAATTGAAGCTCAAAGCTACAAAAGTGCTTATTCACTGACCGAGAGCCTTGCAATTTATTTTACTTTATTAGGTGCTGAATCCTTCAAAAAAAAAAAAAAAACCTGCTGGAATTCCAAAAGCTTTGAATCTAATTATTATAAGTATGTTTAATCAAACCTTTGAAGTTACTTAGAGTGTAATACTGAAGTTTAGATGAGATTATACCTCCCTGCCACTCATACATGTTAATAGAATTCCTGAGGTCTCTGAAGATACAGGATATACCCAACATTTAAAACAAAGCAATATATTTGACTTTAAAATATTCTCTGCAGATAACTTTTTCCCTGACCATTACTGACATCCTATTCATCTTATCCTGGGAATGCAATGTAAAGGAGTTGATTGAAAAAGAGCACCTCAAGAAGAGAGTTAGAGGTAAAAGACAGATCTCCGCTTTGGGAAAGACCTTAAAAGGTCAATTTATTATCAGATGTTTGGATTACCTCTACGATATCCATATCAAGAAGTCATTCATCCTATACATGGATACTGTCAGCCTTACAGAGCTGTCAATTCCATCTTTTCATATCTCTGACAATAAAGAAGGCTTTTTCTATATAACCTTGTTTTATAACTACTTTGACCTTATACTGACACACAAATATATACCACATAGGATAAGGTTGAAAACTGAACACACAGCTTCATTCAATTTGGAGAGAGACCTATGAGCCACATATAATACATTTCTTAAGAACCGTCATGGTCTGGATCTAAGAACAAATTCACAACAGCTAGCTTTCAAGTTAGTACCAAAGGAACCACTTCCCAGACTTGTTCAGTCACAGACGTCCCTGTGATCTCTGTATAATATTCCTCTGATGGTAATGACAGTAGCAGGAGACAGAGAAACTGTTCATTCTTTAGCTATCTAGTTAATACCTCTCTCCCTGGCCATATGATGTACATAAGCACACAATGAGCACGTACAAACACATACATACACACACACCGAATGTGTGTTCAACAAGCAAAATGCACATATTTACATGCTGAAAACTTCCTTTCTTTCTCCACTATGATCACCACCATCTCTACATGTCAACCTTTAAGTTAAAATTTGACAAACTTCTCCTGAGGACACAGGGAAGGTCCCTACAGATCAGCAATGTTTTGTCATGCACCAACATTTTAACACACTTTGACCAGGTAAATGAAAATGCCTGAGGGTATCACTCCTGGATAAGGCAGAGATTAGGAAAATCAAAGTCCCTAGTTTGGAGAGTCCTCAAGATCCACTCACCTTGCTTGACAAAAAGGTACCTCCTTGTTCATTCATGTGGTAAATATCATACAAGGGTTTGGGAAAAGTGTTCCTTAGATCTTCCCTAAGGCAGGGTCTGATGTGAAAGAAGGAGTGGCCGTTGGCAACACACTCATAATAAAAGCAATGGGCAGAGGCCAAATGGTGCTTTCCCTATATATTAGAGTCAGAAACTGCAGATCAGGGCACTTCTATAAGAATTTCCACCCCCACCCCCCCATTTCATAATTTCTTCTCTGTTTTACTATGGTCAAAAGAAATGAAATCCTTAAAATGAAGTCTCTGTGTGCCTATCTTGGGAGTAGCACAGAAAGGTTAGCTTGGGAGACCAAGTTGAACATGCAGATCTAAGAAACCCAAGAAATGCAAAGGGGGCTGCTGCGACAAGGGCACAAGAGGAGAGGAGATGCTTTGGCCAAGGCGTTGGCTTTGTTGGCATCTCCTTTTCTTGACACCCAGGGAAGTCCACTGTGAAAGTGAGAAATGTGTGGTCTTCAGCGTCCAGCTCTTCTTTTTCAGACTAAGTTCCCAAGATTCAAGGAGAGAAAAGTTTAAAAATGGTACATTCTATGAGGTCCTGAATTTAGAGGAGTCTAACACTAGGAAAATCAAGTTTGGGGAAAACAACTAATATATCCCTATCCCAAAACCATTTTTCCTAAAGAACATTTCATTGGCCTCCTGGGAAGGGTAAGCAGTCTGCCTTGGAAGAATGGTCAGATCAGACTAGGGGGAGTTGTGTTCATACTGTGTGTGTGTATGTGTTTTGCTTTTTGTTTTTTGTTTTTGTTTTTTTGTTTGTTTGTTTTTGTTTTTACTGCCCTATACCTCAGAATTTGCTGTTGCCCTCTGTAAATCTCCAAGCATAGATAGGGATATCATATGAACAGAAACTGCACCCAAAAGGAAAAGAAGAATTGCAGGTGTCAGTTGAGAACGATTTAGGGAAGACAATGTTTCAGGATGCTTCCAGCATGTTTGGTTTTTGCTTTCTTCTTCTAAAGATGCAATGACCCAAATGACAGTCCTTGCTTTGCTCACATACTTCACTTTTTAGTCTTTCTTCTTTATTTTCTCCCACAATTGAACAAACACCGTGCCAGGAGCCGCACCAGCCTCTATGGATGGCAGTCACAGCAAGGAAATGGCAGTGTTTGCACAGCTACTGCCATGAGAAATGAAAACTGGTATCTCCTGCTATTACTGGCTCATGTTGTGCTGGTATTGACCAGGCCTCACAATATTCCATATCAGACCCATATTCTGAACACAGATACCTCATAAGGAAAAGCATATTCCTGCCTTTACAAGAGAGATTTTAGATGAAAGCTCTACAGATGATTGTCAAAAGGCTCTTCCTGAGGGCCTTGCAGATCCAAGACTTAGGGGGTTAAGAACACAAGACTCACAACTGAGCCTGGCCCCGAGACAAAGAGCCTAATTTAGAGTTAAGGTACAGATAAAGGCAGAACTTACCTTAATACTTACACCTTCTCCTGATTGGTGATGTATGGCAGGCCCTTCCCCAAGGCCTACTTTCTGCAAACACCCTCCCTTACAGGTGGCTGGGATGAGGATAGATAAGAGTAGCTAAAACATTACCCACAAACAAGAGGCTGACACTTTTAGGGCCTCCATAGTGTTTCACACATTCAGCATCAAATAGGTTTCCACAAACAACTTATTAACCAACTCAAAAACATACATTTGAGAGTCAGAATGACTCTTAGCCCATCTATACACTTAACCTATGACCTAACCTTAGCGTTATTAACTTAGAACAAATATGTATCCTGTCTTTTACTAAGAGTACCCTAATTCTCTAGTTATAAGATTTACTTAACCTCACTATAATTGCAATAGTTCTGCAAGAATATTTCTTTAAAACTTGCTTCTGTACACTTTCCAAAGCATCTTATCACAAAGAGCTATCCATTGTAAAAATTCCTTTTTCTGATGTCATGTTATCATTTAACCTATAAATAAAGACACCAAAACCCACAGGACAGAGATGCCTGCCTGGTGATCAGAAAGAATCTCGGGGCTCTGTCACTCTCTTTCGCCGACACCGTCCATCCTTCGGGGACCCCTGGACCTGTCGGAGCCGGCGCGGCCTCCGGCAACACCGATTGAGTATCTTTGTGTAAATAACCCTGTTCCTGATTTAAAAGAAAATCAAAATAAGGGCTGAAATACTTTCTCAAGGCAAACAGACAGTTGTTTCCTTAAAAACAAAATGAAACAAATAAGCAAAAAACTGTATTCTGTTTATTCCAAGTACAATAGCTTATATTTAAATACACTGCTATCAACTGAAAGTCTGTGTCCCTCCAAAATTCTTATGGTGAAATCCCAACCCCCAAAAGTGGAGTCCTCAGAAACAGGATAAGTGCTACTTATGAAAGTGATTCCAAAAAGTTCCCTAGTCCCTTCTACCATGTCATAACAAAGCAAGAAGACACTGGCTGTGAACCAGAAAGAGGGCTCTCACCTGACCTTGCTGTTGCCATGATCTCAGACTTCCACCCTCCAGAATAGTGAGCAATTAACTGCTGTTTTTTCATAAAATATGCAATTTGTGGTATTGTGTTACAATAGCCCGAGGGTCTAAGATAGATACAGTATACACTTGCCAAATGACTATTTCTACTCCCAGTAATTCTACAAATATATTCTAATCCCTTCATTTGAGCTTGTGTAAAAATAACCAGTAAAAACAAAACATTCAAAGGTTAAAAAGTGGCCTGGCTATCAGCAAGAAGGAGGTTAGCCATGCTTTGGCATTTGGCTTAGATCCTTTATATAAAATATTGATAACTATAATATCTACTTTGTGGGATTAATATGGGGGTTAAATAGAATAATAGCAGTGAAACAATATACAGTGAGCCCTGAATAATGACAAATATTATTATTGATTGTGCATATCAACTTTAGCTTAAATGGGATTTTTTTCCCTGAGAGAGAGAGAGAGAGAGAGACAGTGTGAGCAAGGGAGTGTCAGAGAGAGAGGGAGACACAGAATCCGAAACAGGCTCCAGGCTCTGAGCTAGCTGTCAGCATAGAGCCCGACGCGGGGCTCGAACCCACGAACAATGAGATCATGACCTGAGCCGAAGCCACACGCTTAACCGACTGAGGCACCCAGGCGCCCATTAAATGGGAATTTTATTTCTCCTCCAAGAAAGTGATAGAAGGGTGATGACACCATTAGTAGTGAGGTTTCTGACTCAGCACATTCTGAGTTTAAAAGTTATAATGCGGGGTGCCTGGGTGGCTCAGTGGGTTAAGCATGCGACTTCAGCTCAGGTCATGATCTCACGGTTCATGAGCTCGAGCCCCGGGTCGGGTTCTGTGCTGACAGCTCAGTGCCTGGAGTCTGCTTCCGATTCTGTGTGTGTCTCTCTCTCTGCCCCTCCCCTGTTCACACTCTGTCTCTCTCTCAAAAATAAACACTAAAATTAAAAAAAGAAGTTATAATGTTGCTAGAATAGTAAAGTTGCAGTAGGAGACCGAGAACTTCTACAGACAAGAAGGTCTCCAAACTGGTAGCCCACTGCCTCTGAGAACTGATAGTCAATGGCTCTGAAGTGAATAATACTTGCTTCAGCCAACTCATTTTCTTCCTTGTTAAAATTCCATAATTATTTTCAGCTGTATCAAAATGGCTATGGAAACAGAGAGAGACAGAGAGAAACTATCTCCTACTTCTATGGCAGGACTGGAAATATGTCAACTCCCACTCCAAGGGGGGATTATGAAGCAGTCTTATGGGCATCACCTTGGAGCTCATTATGAATGAGATATAAGGCCTCAGCCTACATCTAATGAAAAAAATCTGCATTTTAATAAGACCCGCAGGCAATTTACATGCACATTAATGTTTGGGGCACTTCCATTTTCCTTGAAGTTGCCAATGCCTGACCACTCCAGAGAGAAGCCCATACATGCTGGGGAACCTGCCTCCTCCATGAAGGCTGCTCCCAACCGGAAGGAAAGATGGATAGTGTCAGGCTTGGCTGCACAGAGACTTTTATCGGTACTTAAGGAGGTCTACCCACATACTTATGAAATATGATTCTGTTAAACTTCCAGATTTGACCCATTTCCTTGTAACTAGCTTAGACCTGGGTTTCTTACTGGAAATAGGCCTTTTCTCACTGCCCTTTTTTCACTTTGATATGTGTTGTTCATTGATGTTCTGTGCCCCAAAAGAAGCACATGGTACCCCTATCCTTCTAGCATTTAGACTTTCAGTTTTATAATTTCTACACACACTTTGGATATACATAGCAAGTCAGCCACAGATGTGTCTACACTCTGAAGAGAGTGTGCAGGGCTGTGTTTGCCGACTCGCTGTAAAATGCCTTCGCAAATGTTCAGAGCGCCTTTTATAATGGGCCTAACAGTTGTTGGTATCAGTTGACGTAGCAAAATAAGTGGTGTCTGGTCTGCTTTATAATAGGATTAGGGCATGGGCCGGAAGGTCTGACTGCTTCGTAATAGCTGCTCGGTTAGTAATCCTCAAGGCATCATCTGGAAACACATTTGAGTCACTGCATTTATTCTGAAAAGTCTCTGATAGAAATGCTGGTAATCCTGGCCTCCAAGTACTATGTTTATATTGCACAATCAAATCAGTTTCTCGAGGTCATTTGGAAAATGTTAACATAAGGCTTCCTATCTTTAGAAAACACTTCATGATTTACTCAACACTTCCGTGTACATTTTCTCACATGGAGTCCACCACAGCTCTGGGAGGTGGGCAGGACAAACTTTATCCTACCCACCCGTTCTGAGATTTGACCTATGGATGAAGAAACGTACTAACCTGAGTAGGCTGGGGTTCGGATAGTAACTTACCTGTGAGGGGTTACCTTTGCCCAGGGTCTTAAGGCTAGTAAACGGTAGGGCCAGAACTAAATCCTAATTGCTTGATTCCTAAGTCAGATTCCTTTTGCCCACACTCTGCTGCTGTCCCCTAGATGATGATTCCACCTAACCACAGGGGAATGTTTAAATAGTCAACATTCTGACCAAGAATTTCTGGATCAAATTAACTGGGTCTTATAATGACCTTCAGTTCACCATCTCATTAGCCTGCTTATTATCCCTAAGCATTTTGCATTTTTAGGAAGTTCAAATTAGTACAAATAGAAATATGTGTGTCGTGTGAGGTTTGGGGTTCTTTAGAACAATCCTGGGTCCCTCTGACAGAGGGAGGGAACTATGTCCTTCTCCAAGTATGTGTGTTACTTTTGGAAGTCCAGGCAACACTTATCTTATTTTAAATTCATTCATTCACTTATTTGATAGATGTTTTTGTTTAATAGATGTTTTTGGAGTATCTACTAATTCCAGAATCTGTGTGCCATCTGGGTCAAGTTCATTTATCAAGTGAGTATTGCTTTTTTAGATAGCCAGGCCACACTACTGGCTTATATCACTTGCAACAAGCTAAGAGCTCTGGGAAGGATTTAGAATCATTGATTTCAAGTCAGATATTCACAAACCTCTGCACATATAGGTGATTTAAAAAGCATCAACATAAAAAGCTGTTTTTTCCTCTTAAGTTTAACTGTAGGCCTATATTTCCCATCAAGATCACTTTGAATTCTATGTTTATTGAGTTCAGTCTCTCTCCTACCTCATTATTTGCCAGATTTATTCAACACTACCTTCTTCCTATCCCCTTTTTTCTCTCTTTAATCCAAGCCATTAATAAAAATGTGGAGCAAAACCAACAGAAGGAGAGAGCCCTATGCCTATTAACGAGAGACTCCTCTTCACATACCTCCCAGGTAATTCATCAGTACAAGTGCAACCTGAGAGCTTAAAGAAAGATCCACAAAGTAGATGCAACAACAACAACAATAACAACAAACACACACAAAAAAAACAAAACAAATTGTGGGTGTGTGTGGGCATGTGTGCGTGTGTGCGGAATAATGCCTTTAGTTAATCCTCTAAAAGTTTAAACAAGTTGTGCCTTTTTAAAATCGCCTGGCCTTTGAACTCAAGCATGATGCATGGCTCAGGAAAGTTCCCTGTGTGCCACTACTGGCCTTTTTGATCATCAGTTCTCTCTTTTGCTCTAGAGTGAAGGCTTTGAGAGCTGTTCTAAAATATTCATGTTCTCTTTTTGCACACATGGTTAAGATAGGATGATTTTGCCCCCTCTCAGTTGGCCACACCACTGCGACCTGCCTTGGCCAATAAAATGTGAATAAGAGTTGTTTGCCACTTTCAGAAGGAAGTTCTAGAAGACAGTGCATCATTCACCATATTCCCTTCTCCTCTTTATTTCAGGAAACACATGTCAAGAAGGACATGTAACGGGGGCCTGGATGGCTCAGTCAGCTAAGCATCCAACTTTGGATCAGGTCATGATCTCACCATTCCCAAGTTCAAGCTCTACATCAGGCTCTGTGCTGCCAATCCAGAGCCTGGAGCCTGTTTGGAATTCTGTCTCTCCTCTCTCCCTTTCTCTCTCTCTCTCTGCCCCTCCTCTACTCATGCTCTGTCTCTCATGCTCAAAATTCAATAAACATTTTTAAATAATTAAAAAAAAAAAGACATGTAACTACCCCAAGGCCCCTGAGTGACTATGGTGAGCATAGCCCCTGCCAAACTATATTTGTCATGGAGTATGAATGAGAAGAAAACTTTTATTGCATCAAGACACTGAGGTTTGGAGGAATATTGGTTACCTCAGATTAATTTGGCCTACCTGATACATTTGGAATGATCAATGGCTTCTTCCCGCTCATAAAATCATAACTGAATTCCTCTCCTGGTATTTAAGGTCTCCTATAATTTGACTTCAATGTATCCCTCAAATATCTTTACAACCATCACCCAGATATTACTATCTGCTTCTCCCAGGAGCCCAACTCTTCCAGAACTTCACCTGGAGATGTCACTTTTGGTGGTCATACAGTTGACCAGTTCAAGTCCTTCATCTTCACTCCTGCAGCCAAAACATTACAGAAGATCCCAAGTGGATTCAAAATATGGTAAGTTTTCCCCGATCATCTCCTTTGGGTCATTTATATAAATGCCTCAGGAAGTGCTAACAAATGAGTTAGTAAATTACAGCAAACCAGCCAGAAAGTTTCTTGAGTCATTAATGTGTTCAATGCAGCATTGTTCTACACTGACTCAGAAGTATATGAAAAGCATGATTTTTCTAGATATTCTTCCATTTTTAACTAATTCAATAAGCAATATAATAAGTACTCTTTATAATCCCTGAAGCTGTCCCTGACAAACTCAACATGAGTTATGATTCTATTCCAGTTCTTAGAAAGGGCTGTCATGTATAATGAACCAGACCCAATGGGTTGGACATTCCTAAAAGAGTGATTGGGAGTCAATTAAGATTTAAAAAAAAAAAAAAAAAAGACTTTCTAACAATTGAAGTTCCCCAACAAATGCACTGCCTACAAAACAAAACAAAACAAAACCCCCAAAACTATTGTATATGCCCTGGGTAATGAAAATGTTTAACAGAGGACACATCTATCAGGAATGTCAGAGAAACAGTTTCAGCACTGGGTGGTATTTCTACCAGATGAATAAGGTATCTTTCTGCCTTCTGGTTCCATGATTTTATTTCTCCTATTTTCTTACGTCTACCTATCATTTTGCCCTGCCATTCCCTTCTGACTTGCTCCTAAACCCCATTACAAACCATGAATTAAGGGCAAAGAAAGAGGCCTTCATCATCCTTGGAAATGTGATTCTACCTTAGAGGGTATTTACAGATGTGATCCAAGGAGAGCCCGGGAGATTGGATTGGCGCAGAGAAGGGAACCAGTAAAAATATGCATATAAAATCTCTTCTACAAGTGTTCTCTTGTCTCAGCAAGACACACTACCTCTCTGCAAGAAAGCCACAGAGCTAGCATTTACTATTTTGAGGTTATGATCCACTTTCAACCTACTGCTGGCATTCCTATATACCTCACAAAGTAATTTCTTCTTGTAATACCTTGACAGGAATATTAAAAATTCATAAACTTGTTTCCTTTCACCACAATGAAAACACCGTGCAAATTTGGGTGAAGAAGTCTGGTATAGTATAGGCAGTGAGAAGGAGCAAGGTCCCTTACTCTAATGACAATGCACTGTGTGATACACAGATAGAACTAAAAACTATCTAGCAAAGCTGGTGACTCTGACAGAGCTTCTAAGAACGACTCTTCCATTTCTTCTATTTCCTCCACAGAAATGAAGACAATTCAGTTACCATTTCTTCTTTAATGATTCTCTGACCTTGCCTTTCCCTCAGATGTTCCGCCAATACATTCAGATTGGCTACAGATACTTGGAATGCACAGGCCCCATATTCTATACGTTCCTAAGTCACATGGGTAACTACTAAAAGTCCATTGGTTCTATTTCTCTTCTGTACATACCTGTGACCCACAGCCTCAAAGACTCATTTTCAGCTTGCTAGTGTGGGCACTAAGGAACCTTTAGAAGTGGTTAATGGAACCTAGTATGTTAAATGTGTGTTTCATTAACCAAATTCCTCTGTCCACATCCATTCCAATTTGATCTGGCAATTTCAAAATACCAATTGCAACTAGTTTTAAAATTCCCAATGGCTACTTGCAAGAAAAGATACTTTGTTACAGATGGGACCTGAGGGTATACATCAAATCAAATTCTTTCAATGACTGCACAGCCCTGATTTATTAATGCTAAAGAATTCCAGAGAATCAAGGCAAATCATGTCTTCAAAAGCCACATTCTAAGTGTGTTTCCTACATGAGAGTAAAAAGAAGGATTGAATTGAAAACCTGGACATCTCTTCAGTGACAGAAAAGTCAAAACACTACCCCAAACAGAGAAGTTATTTCCCCTCTTTTCTACAAGTTAGGAATAATCAGATAATTATAGTTAATTAATCAGGATCATGGGAAGTTACCTTCTTAGTGAAAAAACAAAACAAAACAAAACAAAACAAAACATGGCACAGTGCATTACAGCTCTCCACACACACCTTGTGCTGGATGTGATCTAGTTAAGATATTGGTTAGACCATCCAACTGTCTCCCAGCTGACACAGTGGATATTCCATTGCTTAAAAGTGATTTAAAACTAGAAGATAACATAGAAATAAAGAGAACAATTTGATGCTGATACAAAGACCATATTCTGTTCATCTAATAAAGATTCATTTTTCAATCTTTACCCCCGCATTGTTTAGAAATAGAAATATTTCTTTGTAAAAAAAAATGTATCTACTATTTTTGAAGTTTAAAACACTCCTGGACCTAATCCAAATAGACTACTATTTTATATGAAGTCACTGGCTCATGAACTCACCTGCCCAGTGCTGACCCAAGAGCCTGAAAGTAACAAGCAAAGGCCTCTGGATAATGGAAATAAGAGGACATAAAGTCTTTCTGGCAATTCTTTTTTAATTTCTTCTTTAGTCTGAAAGTCTTTTGGTGAGATTTGCTGTATTTTATTTATTTTATGTTTGAATAAAACAATATGAAGTACATATTATGAGCTCTGCTACTACTGTGTTGGTACTGGGGAAACAAAGTCAGAGAAGCTAAGGCTGATTCTGCTGTGTCGTTTATATAAGTTGAAAAGAAGTGAAACAAGAAAACAAAACTTCCAAAAACTTTGTAAAGTATCAAAGATAGACATTCCATTAATTTTTTTAAATTATTGGACTAGAACAAAATGGCATCAGGTTATAAAATATGATGCAGAGAATAATTCTATTGGTTTGATCCTTATACTAAATCTTCAGACCAACTATCTACTAGAACCCTGAAGAGAAACATATCTAAATTTTTACAACCAAATTCCAAAACAACAAAATATAATTAAAAAAACCCGTCAGACATAGAGTTACACAGAAACTTCATATATCCCGGGGCGCCTGGGTGGCTTAGTCGGTTAAGCGTCCGACTTTCGATTAGGTCATGATCTCGCGGTTCGTGGGTTCGAGCCCCGCGTCGGGCTCTGTGCTGACTGCCAGCTCAGAGCCTGGAGCCTGTTTCAGTCTGTGACTCCCTCTCTCTCTGACCCTCCCCTGCTCATGCTGTCTCTCTCTCTCTCCTAGAAATAAATAAAAACATTTTTTAAAAAAAAAGAAACTTCATATATCCCATGTCTTAGTCTAGTTACGGCCTTTATTTGTTACAGAAGGAATAGGCATATGGAAGGAAGTACTGAAAGAAGGAGCAAAAAAAAAAAAAAAGTGCATTTTTCTGATAATCAGATGACAGTGTTTGGTTAGTGCTTTTGGTTTATCTTCCTTAACCATTTTCCATAAGCTAGTTGACTTGTAATCTAGCAGGGGCCTAACAGACCTTCAAATGCAGACTTATTTATTTTCTTCGCCTTGAAAGTGCTTCCATACAGGTTCACTTCTATTGTTGATGGTTTACAAAGAGGTGTGTGCCTGTCTGCTTGTTTGAATGTCTGCCCATCTTAGGGGAATAGTAACCTGTATGAAGAATAGAAAAAAAGAATAAAGTGATATCAAAAAAAAGGGAGGGGAGTAGAAAAGAGAGTTGAGGGTGAATAACGTTTCTCTGGTTCAAATACATTTTTTTTAAGTTTTTCAAGTCCATTTTTAAAACAAGTCATTTGGAAAGGTGAAATTCATTGGAGTTTGATATTTTACAGGAAAGGAACAAAGTGAGAAAGGAAAGAGGGAGAGAGGGAAGGAGAGAGAGAGGAGAGAACTTTTTTTATCACAAATTTCTGAAAGGAGCCATCCCCAGTGTTTATAGATTGCCACTTATCGTTGGAGATACATACTATCAGATAATGAAAACAGCCCCCACATGTTTTAAAATCTCCCATTTAAAATTTAAATTCATTAGTTTATGAGCTGCTGGGAAATGACAGTTTTACACCCCAATCCTCCTCGCAATTTATGTAAAGCATGCCATAAAATGCAATAGGGGAGCGTCTCCAAGAGAAAACACCAAACACAAATTGCTAAATAAAAACGCAGCTGAAGCCGATTTGCTGTGGGTCATATAACCAAGAATGTCGTTTTTATTAAGGGGAAGTTCTTAAGCATTTGCTCCTCACCCGGCCATGCTTTTTTACCAACATTTAAAATATTAATGTACTGTTTTTATTGCTTCCCTTCTCTAAAAGCATTTGTGTTACTTGTCCCACACATACAAAATATGTCCCATGTATCTCCAATGTGTCAGGTGTTTCTTATTGTGTAGCAGGAGAGCGTGTGAGTCTCTGAGCAGTTTCTTTCTGACAGTGTGATTTCTCTAGACTGTCACGTACTGATTTTAGAAATTCTTAATTATAATACATTGTGATCTATACCAGAAGTCAGACTTTAGAAATATATGGAGCTTTGTATCTGCTTTGTCTTCAATGCAGATATTTAGTTCTTGCTTTTAAAACAAAGTTTACTAGGGGCGCCTGGGTGGCTTAGTCAGTTAAGCGTCCGACTTTCGCTTAGGTCATGATCTCGCGGTTCGTGGGTTCGAGCCCGTGTCCGGCTCTGTGCTGACTGCCAGCTCAGAGCCTGGAGCCTGTTTCAGAGTCTGTGACTCCCTCTCTCTCTGACCCTCCCCTGCTCATGCTGTCTCTCTCTCTCTCTCCTAGAAATAAATAAAACATTAAAAAAAATTTAAAAAACAACAACAACAAAACAACCCCACAAAGTATACTAGGCCAGGGCTGTGAGTTTGACATGTCAACAGGAGGGATGAAAGGTGAATCAAGGAACCAGGTCTCCAAAGAAATGATTATCTCCATACCTGCTCTCTCCAAATGGGGAGGACTTGAATGCCTTTTATGGTTCATGTTTTCTGAGTTACGTCCAAGAAATCTTTGCCTATTCCAATGTCACCTTCTACAATGCCATCATGTTCAAAACATTGGAGACAGGATATGTAAGAAGCTGGGTGAACGGGCCCCCATACCGGAACCTTCAGGCTAGCATGGAGTGCTCAACTCATAAAGTCTCAATGACCTGAAGGGCACTTCTGAAATAATCAAACTCTGATTCCACAATCAAAGGACTTTCTGCAAGCGGGGCCTGCTCTTGAACTTGGTATTCCCAGCAAATGACAGAGTTTCCAGCTCATTGTAGGTGCCTACATGGCATCAAGGAGATTTTTTTTTTCTCTGCATGAAACAGCCATACCAGCCACACCACCCTTGCCTGGTACCCTTGACACCCTCTCCTCCTATCTCTTTTACGTTGTTTTTCCCATTTTGCCTTATCTTGTAGCCATGTTTTCTTCACTTTAAAATTATACTTCAGGTGATGGCAAACACTTTTATATTTTAAAGCATCTTCACAGACCTTTGTATGGAGAACAGTAATCATGTGGTGGGGAATAGGGTGTAGCTGCAGAGGAGGTGTTGGGTAATCCATCAAGCCAAACAGCACACTCACCAGCACCTCACACAGCGTGGGACACAGAGCAGACACTCCATAAGTATTAGTTAATTGAGAAAGTGTACTTTTATAAAATAGTTATTTATTTATTTTGAGGAGGGAGGAGGGGCAGAGAAAGAAGGAGAGAGGGAATCATAAACAGGCTCCATGGTCAGCATGTGGAACCCAATGCTGGGCTCTATGCGGGGCTCAATCTCACAACCATGAGATCATGACCTGAACCAAAATCAAGAGTTGGATGTTTAACCAACTGAGCCACGCAGGTGACTCAAGTATACTTTCTGTTGTAAATGCTCTCAAAGGCAGCAACAGAATCTTAGTTTCTTTGCCTCAGTGAGAGAGATCATCCCTGGAAGCACTCCTTTCACAGGAGAAATCAAATAGGACTCACAGTTCTTGTCAAACCTAAAAGAAAACCATGTCATCTCCCTAGCTTTTGTTGAAGGCAAGATAAAAGGAAAGTAGAAGCATGGAAGATAGGACAGGATTCACAAAGCACAGGGTATAAGGGTAAGCACCAAATGCCCTTGGCAAAACAAAACACACAGTAAAAAGAATACAAAAAGGCAACACCACATAGAGCCAAATTTGCTAGATATTACAAAGAGCTAGCCAGGACCAACCCCCAAAATGTCCCACCGACTCATTCCTACCACCACTACTCCATTACTTTAGCAATTCCCTAATGTCTCCTTGCTCATTCTTGACCCTTTCAATTGATACACCACACTGAGGCTAGCATGACTGTTCTAAACCATAATTAATGCATGCTATTTTCCTGCCTAAAATCATTCATTTACACCTAACAGAAAATAGGCCAAAACACAAAGACCTTCATCACAAGACCCACAATCATGTTTCTGATCCTCACTGGTCACCTGTCACACATTTGCATTCTTCACTTTAGCCAAAGGAACCACCCTGCCATGGTGGTTATATAGCCACCTCCACCTGCTATTCCCTTTACCTAGAGCATCTATACTCCTTCTCTTCCCAGGACTCAGATCAAACCTTACCCCACACGAAGAACTTTCAATGATTCTCCCAGTTGAACCCTTTGATGGCAATCATTTTCCAGTTGGTCTACTTGCCAAAACTGTCAGTGTGTTGTGGTTACAAAGTTGCTGTTGATCTTTGTAGGCTGTGTCCCCAACACCTGACCTAGCATCTGGTCAGAACTTAATAGATGGTTGAATAAATAAGTGAGCGAATGAAACAGTGTACCCATTTAACACCGAATAGATCCATCTGCAGTGCAGTTATGTCTCTGGGTATTTTTGTTGTATGACAACTGAAATTCTCCCTACCTTTTATTATTTTAATCATTATTTTTAATCATCATTTTTGTTGTATATTTTACATAATATATAATGCAAGGTAATATATTGTGTTAAGCAAGCACTCATTTTAAGTGTATATTCAAAGAGTTTTGAAAATTTTACATGCCTTGTAACTACCATCACCATCAGGATATAGACCATTTCCATCATCCCAAAACGTTCCCCTGTGCCCCACTTAAATGCTCCTCTCATTCCTGCTACTACCAAGTAATCACTAATTTATTTTCTGTCACTAGATTTTCATTTAGTTTTTTTTAAAAATAACTTTATATGCATAGAATCATACAGTATGCATTCTTCTGAGGTGGGCTTGTGTAGCTAAGCAAAATGCTGAGATTCATCTGTTTAGTTGTCTGTATTTGTTTTGTTTGTTTGAGACAGAGAGCAAGCAGGAGAGAGGGGCAGAGGGAGAAAGAATCTCAGCATGGAGCCCAACACCTGGCTCAATCCCATGATCCTGGGATCATGACTTGAGCCAAAATCAATAGTTGGACCCTCAGTCAACTGAGCCACCCAGGTGCCCCGAATTGTATTCCATCTGATGCATATACCATTCATATCTGTTGACAGATATATGTATTGTTTCCAGTTTGGAGCTGTTATATACAAAGATGCTATGAAAATTAGTATATAATTGTATAAACATAGTTTTCATTTCACTTGAGTAAAATCCTGGAAATATCATTGTTGGGTTGGACGGTAAGCATATGTTAACAAAGAAACTACCAAACTGTTTTCCAAGGTGGTTGTGCCATTTTAAATTCCTTTCATAAGTGTATTAGCATTACAGTTGTCCTGTGTCTTCTCCCACAGTTGGCATCATCAAGCTTTTTAATTTAAGCCATTTTAGTGGGTCTCTAATTTTTTAAAGCATCCCTTACTTAGCAACTGTTTCCTTGCTGTGAATTCTGGAACCTAGGGGAGTTGTCTACTTCCCTTCAGAGAGAATGTTAAGTTGGTTATAAGACTCTTACTAATGAGCAGGATGCCAGGATAAATGGGACTCAAGACACAAATAATCAAAGGTAGGAGATGAAATGAGATCCAAGTAGACAAGTCCACAAAAAGCATGTGTTGAGAGGGAAAAAAAATGAAAAGAATGTGAATTAGAATTAGGCTGAGAAGCTCAGGGTTATGTTGAGGAGAAGACAACTCATGGTTTTCTGGGAGCCCACCTCTATTCCCTAGACTGGCACAGGCCTGAGTACTAAAGAGGTCCTCAGTAAATACCGGCTGATTTTCTTTTTAAGGATGAGGAGTACTTAGTGGCATTGATGTCATTTTATTTATTCTTTTAAAAATTTATTTCTTTAAAGTTAGTTAACACACAGTGCAGTATTGGTTTCAGGAGTAGAACCCAGTGAAACCCATGTCATCACTTACATATAACATCCAGTATTCATCCCACAAGTGCCCTCCTTTTTTTTTCTTTTTTTCTTTCTTTCTTTCTTTTTTTTTTTTTTGTTTTTTACTTTCTGAGAGAGAGAGACACACACACACAGCACAAGCAAAGGAGGCTCAGAGAGAGAGGGAGACACAGAATCTGAAGCAGGCTCCAGGCCCTGAGCTAGCTGACAGCACAGAGCCTGACGCAGGGCTCAAACTCACGAACCGTGAGATCATGACCTGAGCCGAAGTCAGATGCTCAACCGACTGAGCCACCAAGGCACCCCAACGAGTGCCCTCCTTAATGCCCATCACCCATTTAGCCCATTCCTCCACCCATCTCCCCTCCAGCAACTCAACTTGTTCTCTATATTTAAGAGTCTCTTATGGTTTGCCTCCTTCTCTGTTTTTGTCTTAATTTTGCTTCCCTTCCCCTTTGTTCATCTGCTATGTTTCCTAAATTCCACATGAATGAAATCATATGATATTTGTCTTTCTCTGACTGACGTATTTGGCTTAGCATAATATACTCTAGTTCCATCCACATTGCAAATGGTAAGATTTAATTTTCATCACCAAGTAATAGTCCATCATACACATACACACACACACCACATCTTCTTTATTTGTCAGTCGATGGACATTTGGGCTCTTTCCATAATTTGGCTATTGTGGATAGTGCTATTATAAACATTGGAGTGTATGTGCCCCTTTGAATCAGCACTCCTGTATCCTTTGGATAAATACCTTGTAGTACAATTGCTGGGTCATAGGATAGTTCTATTTTTAATTATTTTAGGAGCCGCCACACTGTTTTCCAGAGTGGCTGAACCAGTTTGCATTCCCAGCAACAGTGCAAAAGGGTCCCCCTTTCTATGCATCCTTACCAACATCTGTTGTTTCCTGAGTTGTTAATGTTAGCCATTCTGACAGCTGTGAGGTGGTATCTCATCATGGTTTTTATTTGTATTTCCCTGATAATGAGTGATGTTGTACATTTTTCATGTGTCTGTTATCCATTTGGATGCTGGAGGTTCTTCAGAAAGTGCCTATTTGTGTCTTCTGCCCATTTCTTCACTGGATTATTTGGTTTTTTTGAGTGTCGAGTTTGATAAATATTCACATACTAACCCTTTACACAATACGTCATTTGCAAAAATGATGTCATTTTAAATGAAAGCTTGATAATTTTTTATCAGAAAGACAGACACATTAAGAAAACAGAGAAATTCTTATATCTATTTCTTATTGTTACTAAGTAAGCCATAAGCTAATGAGAAGCAAATTACTGAAACTACCTAGGCTCTTTTCCTTATGGTGTCTCTGCCCATACAATTTACATAATTGGTGATGAGTAAACACTGTACAATCAATAAAGTATGTTTAGATTGTTGGTCTAATATACAAGTAGATTCAGCAGAAAATGATTTGTACATATTATTTTGATAGCAGTTAATTTCTTGAAAGCTCTGTGCTACACACTTTGCTAAGGGAGTTATATGTAGTATGTCATTTAATCCTATACAAGCTTGGAGGTAAACTCTGTTATCACCTTCATTTTGAGGTGGAGGAAAATGAAACACAAAAAGTAAAGTAAATGGCCAAAAGTGAAAAAGGTAGTAAGTTGGGAAGTCCAGGCCAGAGTTTAGATCCAAGTGACCCCAAAACTCCTACTCTTGACTGCTTATACTCTGAGCTGAGACAAAGTGCATATGAAAAGTCATCCTGCCTTACCAACCTGCACATTGTTGAGATCTACCATTAGACATTACTTCTTTGGTAAAAACTATAGGATGTTATTAGCCATCAGTAACACCAAGTCATAGGTAACTCTTGTCATTAACACTAGCTACTATCTTGGATGGTATAAAATGGGCATTTTAGGAGCAGAGATAAAGAAAATGCAGGAAAAAGCATACATATGTTTAGGTACTTGCCCCAGTAACTCATAGGGCAGGCAAGGAGCAGAATGAAGAGGATAATAGTGCAAAACCAAAAAGAGCAAGAAAAGGAAAGGTATATAGATGAGGTGGTGGAAGAGAATCAAGGACACAGTGGTTTTGATGGACTCTCCTGGATAATGGACATTCTGTATACAATCTTATAGAAATAGCACAGATTTTTTACAAGGGCTTCAGATCAAGGTTCATGTATTGTTCAGCCAGGATCTGGCAGAAGTCATTCCAATATTTGTGAGACGTAGTATCCTAATGTGAACACTGGAGACACACACAATTTACAAGATTATTTTGGGTTTTCCATGTGATGAAGTATCTCATAAATTGCTTGCCACTGATTATTCAATAAACTTCACCTTGTTTCCTTTTTCCTCCCCCGGCCCTTTAGGACAAAGCGGCATTTATTGAGTAGGTGGTCACAGAGGCAGAAGAACCCTAAGGTCATGTCCTGCACACTGCAACTGTTTCAGAAGTGCAGGAGGCAGGTTGTTTGATCTGATCCTGCTCTTACACCTCATGCCATTCAAAGGCTCCTCTGGCACACTCCACACGGGCACACAGACACACAATGAGGAAAGTGGGAGTCACATTGTCATTGTGCCACCTTCTCAAGCTCATCTACTCTTTGCAAGAGAATGTCAAGATTTTAAATAGCATTTTACTGACATCATTTGAAATGGGAAATGCCATTCCTAATCAAGCTACTATGTGTTTAAATATTTTGTGTCATGGTGATTTGGTATGGTTGATATCTATAACTAACAAGATGGGGTCTGTTATTTACCTCAAAACAAGCTTTCTTTAGGGTTCCATAAGATGGAGTGCTCTTTGCATAATATGCTCCCTTGATGAGCACAATTGTTTTTTGACCAAAATGTTATCTACAAGCTCTGCCCATTAATCACAATGTTAAATATATACCAAAAAAATAATTGTGTAAATAAATATTTTTAAAATCTGAATGAAATCTCTTCTTCCTAACATTATTTTCAAAAATCATTTGATGATTCATCAGCTCAATCTGGGACTCAGTAGAGCTAAAAATCCAAAACAGGTTTAGAGGCAAAGTGCTCTGGGTTCCATCACTACAGATCTGTAGGTCGATGTTAGCAACATTAGGCTACCTGTAGAAAAAAAATATTAGAACTATAGGTTGTGGTAAATCATAGGAAAAGCTCACAATGAAATAATAAGGAGCTATTAAATATGTTTTAGAAGAAATTTGTGACATTGAGAAATGCTTAATAGAGTACTGTGAATGTATATTTCCTGACTATAGGCTGAGACACATTTTTACACATAAAATTATTTTAAAAGATTTAGCCCACTTGGAGACTGTCTACTTTGCATCCCCCTGAAGGGGAACTCAACATCTGTATCCATAGATAAATTAAGCCCAGGCGATAAGGACCCCAAGGTACTATTGCCCTTCAGAGCTTTCTTTCTTTGTTGTTGTTGTTTTTTTGTTTTGTTTTGTTTTGTTTTTGTTTTAGAGAGAGATAAAGCACAAGTGAGTATGGGAGAGAGGCAGAAGGAGAGAGGGAGAATTGCAAATAGGCTCCAAGATTTGTACAGAGCCTACTGGGCTTGATTCCACAACTCTCGGATCCTAACCTGAGCAGAAATCAAGAACTGGATGGACACTCAATGAACTGAGCCACCCTGGTGCCCCTATTTTTAAGTGTTGTTTTTTTTTCTAAAGTAATTTCTATATCCGACATGGGGCTAAAACTCACAACCCCAAGATCAAGAATCACATGGTCTTCTGACTGAGGCAGTCAAGCACCCCATGCCCTTCAGAGCTTTCTGACCCAGAGACTCCCCCATGCTGTAGAGCCACATCACTTAGATCCCTTTTTTCCTCAAAGTTCCCATGCCCTCCTCCCCTTCAGAATTGTTGCCTCCAGGCATTAGCCTTCTAACAGATGCCAGCTCTGAGGGACAAACCCAGGCAAGCATGTCATTGAGGAACCCAACCAGGCCAGTGTGTGCTACTGCCATCTTGTGGTCGTGTTTTTTTCCTTTGCTTAGCCCCCAAATCCCTTGGATCTCTAAAAATGTCACCTTAGGTCTCCTATCCCCAGGAAATCTAGAGAAGATTGGCTGCAATACCATATCACCAACCCACATTTCTACAAATATTTTCAGTGCTTACGATGTCATTTTTACCTTTGTAGGAAGTTTCTGGCTTCTACTCATGATTGCTTCACTTCAATTGATTCAAATATGAAAATCAGTCTTCTTTGCCTTCATTTCTACACGAAAATATACTCATACAACACATTTGTGAAACAGACGTAACTCGAAGTTTGTTGCTGAGTTGGAGGATGTTTTACAATAAGATCCAAGTGAACATCAAACTCTGCTGTTCTTGGAAGTATTTTCTAGAAACTGTCCCACCACAGGCTCTTTGTTGGTCCCATACCCTTCCTATTTCCTCACAGATTCTCTCTCTTCACTATCTCTTCTCTCCTCCCAGATTGGCCCCTAATAACATGGTGGTCACAGGCAGTTTTAGCAGGTGGGGCCAGCAAGATGTCAGAGTATTAGATTGATAGAAAGGAGTTGGCTGGGTCCCCAATAGCATCCATCATCCTTAGTGTCTGGTTTTGCCAACTCTCAAAGAGGGACATGGGAATACTTTTTATTTATTTACAGTAAGCATTCTGGGTTTGGAGAGATAATTGATAGAAGAAAAGAGACACACAATCTTAGAGCCAAACATGCTGTCCAAAAGATGTAAACAAATAAAACTAAGCAATACAGAGCAGCAGGGAACCCAAGAAGGCACTTTTCAAAGCTAAAATACTGCAGAAATTGTGGGGAAAAGTGATCACTGAGAGCTCGAGTGCCCAGGGACCTGGCACCCGGCACAGCCGGAGCAGGGGCAGAGTTGGTTAGGGGGATGCTGTGGGGGAGGGGCTATGGGAAGAGAAGGGAAAGGTGGGGTGACATTTTAGAGGAGGAATGTGATCTGTGCAGTTACCAATGTGAGAAGTCTGGGGAATTCTGAGTAGCCCAATTTGCCTGGAAAAACAGTGGGAGGAATGAAAAGTAGGCTAAGAGAGCCAGATGGAGCTAGATTAGGGAGAGATTAAGATACCAGGCTAAGGTTCTGCACTATACTTTAAGTCAGAGTTTCTCTAATTGAGAATTTGTGAAGCCCTCTGTGTCTCTCTACAGACTTCAGTTTAAGAAGCACTGCATGACTTGGAAAAGGATCAAAATCTGCCGATATATAAGATTCCCTTGCCAGGGCATTTGGAACTCTTCCTTTTCTCCTAAGCTTTAGTCTTAGTATCTGTCTGTCAGTCTGTCTCTCTCTGTCTCTCTCTCTCTCTCACTCACACACACACAACTTTGCAGGAGACTCACTTCATTATTTTCATTTGGAAGTTTTGCCTAAATCCAAGAATCCCCTGTCCTATTCCTAAAACACAGCTCACATGTACTACCACCTTTGAGACTAAGTGTTCGATCACTTCAACAACCAGCCCACACAAATCCTGCCATTGTTCCCATCTACTACCAGGTAGCATGAATAAGCCTGAGCAGCATTTCAGAAAAGAATCTTCCCTTCCCTCCATCCCAGTCTCCTATCTTCCAGATTAAGTGCAAGCTGGGACCCCACTCAGAGTTATTGAATGAAAGGCCCAGTAATGACTTATCAGTCTGGGTGAAAGAAGTCTATTACCCGCCAACCATACATAAAGTGGTTTTCATCTCAGGTCCACATGCCACAGTAGGAAGCCCACGGTGGGAGCAGAGCAGTAAATTCTCTCTAGGGTTAATAAAACTTTGTAGTGGGCAACAATGACAGACAAGGTCTTGATTGCAACATGTGAGATGACAATTTCTGAATGGGTAACCAAATCTATATTTCAAAGTAAAAACGTAGAGAAGCTTTCAAAGGAAGGCATTCAACAAAGCAGGATTCTACATTTGAAAGCACAGAACTGGGGGTGGTAGTTTTCACCAGAACATTATTTGCCATCTCCTCTCCTTGCTTGCTAAAATTCTTCCATCTAATGTGTTTGGCCCTATAGTTTTTCAAAAAAGATGTGGTCCATTTTTCCTTTCTGTGATTCACTACCAGCTGGATCACAGTAGTAATGAGGAAAATACAGGAGTGCTATACAGAAAAGCTCAAGGTTGGGGATGAAATGATGTGAAGCTCCTTGCTGTAGGTTGAATAATGGCCTCCAAAGCTATCAGATCCTAATCCCTGGAACCTGAAAACACTACGTTATTTGGAAAAAGAGCCTGCTGATGTGATTAGGTTAAGGATCTTGACAAAGGGATCTTATCCTGGATTATCTGGTTGGGCCCTAAAAGCAATCACATGTATCTTTATAAGGAAAGCAGGGGAAGGAAGATACAACACAGACAGAAAGGAGAGGGCAGTGTGACCATGGAGACCGAGATTGGAGTGATCTGGACAAAAATGCAAGTAGCCACCAGAGCTGGAAGAGGTGAGGAACAGACTATACCTTAGAACATTTAGAGAGTGTAAGCAGGCTGACATCTAGATTTTGGCATACTGAAACTGATTTTGGACTTCTGGACTCTCAAACTATTAAGGAATAAATTTCTGTTGCCTTAAGGAATCAAGTTTGTGGTAATTTGTTACAGAAGCACAGGAAACTAATACATTTCTGAGATACAGCCCCTTATATAGGATACTCTTGGAAAATATCCAGGACGTATTTCTGCCTGGGCATCACACCACTAGTTGTGGAGTTGACTTAAATACAAAACTGCCTTATTTGGAGGACAGGAGTGCCCATCTCAATTTCACTGGAAAGTGAGAACAAATTAGAATAGGCTTACTCATAGCTCTGAAGGGTTAAACAAGCTTGTGTCTAAATCATCCATCACTTCATGAATCCTGTCTCATTCTACTGGCTACTTGTTATGGGTATAGGGAATACATCTCATAGAAGAACATGAGAGATGATGCTGGTGATGCTTTGACAACAACTGCCCAATTTCTGAACCTAGGAGAGGATTCTGACTGGCTATTGACCACGTCCTATAGTCTCCTTCCCCCAACTCCCACTCCCCAACTCCAAAGTCTAAAAAAAAGGTAAAAATGAATAGTCAAGAACCTCAGTATCAAATAAAACTGAATTGTAATTCGGCAATAGCCTCCAATCATACACTTGTGCTTTCAGCATCAAAGACGACGTGGGCTATTTTAATAAACAGTAAGATGAAAAGCAGCGAGCCAACAAAGCGTGACAGGATTAGAAAAAAAATCATAGCAATGTGCAAGGAGTTGCAATTATATTTCCAGTTAAAGAGAGATGGAGGAAGTTCAACTCCATTTTCAGCAATTTGCATGTTTCCCACAAAGAGCTTTGCTCTAGTTAATGGCCAAGATGATAAAGAGGAAAAGTATGACCTCCCAGTTACCTAGTGCCATTCCCTGCGGGGTCTCTAGGTACTTCAAAGCACTTAGCACACTCAATTCTCCTGCTTCTCTTCCAGAAAATGGCCTCCAGGACTGTGCCTGCAAGCAGCATTGTGAGGCTCCCTTTGGTAATCTTCAGCCTCTGCCTTCTGAATCTTTCTCCCATCTCTTTCCATCAAGCCAGTGCGTCTATGCCTTCTCTCCCTCCCCACATCAAAATAGCTGTATTAGCTGTCTATTGTTGCATAACAAATCACCCTGGAACTTACAGGCTTGGAGCCACAACAAACATTTACTCTCACAGTTTCTGTGAGTTGGAAATATGGAGGGCAGCTAACCAGAGTCTTTGTGGCTTGAGGTCCCTCATGAGGCTGTAGTCATCTCAAGGCTTGAGTGGAGCTGGAATGTCGCTCACAGGGATGGCAGGTTTGTACTTGCTCTCAATAAGAGGCCTTGGGTTCTTGACACATGGAAGTCTCCATATGTTTGCTTGAGTAGCTTCATGATCAGGCAGCTGACTTTCCCCAGAGTGAGTGATCCATGAGCATAAGGTAGAAGCTGCAATGGCTTTTAAGCCTTAGCCTCAGAAATCATGTTTCATTGTCATTCCATCTTTTTGGTTACACAGATCAGCCCCATTCATACAACATTTTACACAAGAAAGTGGCTATCATAAGGCAAGGATTCTTGGAGGCCATTCTGGAGACTGGGTACAATAGCTTTTCCCCTAAATCATAGTGAGAATACTAGCCACTAAGTCTCTGCCAGAAAATAGGAACACACTTAGGCAGAGTCGTTCTCTCCTATCCTCGTGAAATACACATTTTTAGCCAATCTTTCAGTTATGTGGAGGATCTGGAAGTTATTTAAGGGAGGGAATTTTATGACTGTAGATACTATAGGCAACCACCCATTCCTAAGGTGGGTAAAGAAAGCTATGGCAGGTTGGCAACATTTTTTTTTCTCTGGAATAATAATAAAGGAGGATAGCTAATGCTTTGCGAGATCTATGGGATACATCATTTTACTGAAATCTTACCCTATTGGGGCACCTGGGTGGCTCAGTTTGTTGAGCATTTGACTTTGGCTCAGGTCATTATCTCCCAGTTTGAGCCCTGCATCAGACTCCGTGCTAACAGCTCAGAGCGCAGACCCTATTTTGGATTCTGTGTGTCTCTTTCTCTGCCCCTCCCCTGCTTATGCTCTGTCTCTCAAAAACAAACAAATATTTAAAAAATTACATCTTACCCGATCATGCTCTATTAAATATGGAAAGGTGAACTGATTCATTTGCCGAAGGTAAATAATTCAAGAATGGTAGACCAGATATTGGGACCTATATAGGCAATATAGGACCTATAATCTTTACCACAATATTATCTACTCCCCAAAGGAAAGCCATGAAGCAAAAGATTGCCATCTGCTTACCTTACCTAATTTTCCACAGATTTCTAAAGCTATAGTACTTTTTTAATTATGGCCCCCCACTAAGCCATTCATGGCAAATAACATTAACAAGGACTACAAATTTCCATGGGTCTATCCAAGACTATGATAGTTCCAATCACATGGGGTATTCGTCTGCTGATTTCTTACTCAAAAATATCTGGGGAGGGGTGCCTGGGTGGCTTAGTCAGTTAAGAGTCTGACTCTTAATCTCAGCTCACATCTTGATCTCAGGGTTGTTAGTTTAAGCCCCATGTTGGGTTCAGTGCTGGAAATCAAGCCTATCTTAAAAAAACAAAAAAACCCTGGGTTGCCAGTCAGTAGGAGGCAGGGCTTTTATTTGGAACATAGACTTGCATTTGTACTAATTTATATTTTAAAATATAAATCCTTTATAAATGTTGCTTCTTCAACAATCTTAATGTAATAAGATCGAAATGGCAAGCATGGTGGATTGTTGGGAAAAGCAGCACTGCTAATTCTTCCCATCCCTTGCAATGAATGCCCAGCTTCCCATTAGGAGATGGAGTTTACTTCACTTACTCTCAAATCTAGATGTGACCATGTGACTTCCTTTGACCAATGGGACATTAGAAAATATGATATAACCAGAGGATCTTGAAAAGTGCTAACACACTGGGGCTTGCCCTCTCTTGCTGCTGAGAATTCTGAGACCACCCTATGAAGAAGCTGATGCTAGGCTGCCACAGACCACATGGAGGAGAAATGAGGTGACTTTGGCTGATAGCCTGCCGAACATTAGTCGTGCAGAGGCCAACTCTGACTATTCAGTTCCAGCTGAGCCACCAGCTGATGGGAGCTTTTTGAGTGAGTCCAGGCAACATGAGTGAAAAAAAAATCATTGAGTTGAGGACAAAGCAAACTGTCAATCAGCAATAAAAAATGAGCTATGGCATGAGTGTTGTTTTAGCAAAAATGCTAATACAGTAATAAGGCTAAGAGATGGTTCTGTATTGTTTCTCATTGATTAGACCACTTCTAATGGAATCATCTGGGCCTTAAAAAAGCAACTTCCTAGGAGTCTCCTCAAAGGAACTAAATCAGAAATTGAGGTGATGGCCAGGAATCCATCATTTTATTTTTTCATCTTATAAGTGAAAGTGTATACCCTTTTACCAATCTTTCTCTGTTTCCCCTACCTGTGAGCCCCTGACAACCACCATTCCACTATTTCTATGATTTCCACTTTTTTTTTATTCCTCACATAAATGATGCAATATTTGCCTTTCTCTACCTGCCTTATTTCACTTAGTATAATGCCCTCCAGATTCATTCACATTGCCACCAATGGCAGCATTTCTTTCTTTTCAAAACCTGAGTAATAGTTGAGTGTGTGTATGTATGTATATCACATTTTATCTATTATTCCATAGATGAATACTTAGGCTGTTTCTATAACTGGCCTCTCACGAGTAATGTGGCAATGAACATGGGAGTACAGATAGATCTTTGAGATAATGATTTTGTTTCAGAAATCCATCATTTTAAACATATCCCCAGATAACTTTTATGCACGTGAGCATCGATAACCCAGTCAGCATGTTTTACTAGAGATGTTAGTGAACATGCCAGCTTAGAATGGAAAAAGTTCTGCTTGGTAGATTACGGCATTGGGCATTAAGACAATTATGGTTTTATTGGGTTTCTTCCTCTCCCACATCCTCCCTTCTTTTCTCTACTGAGTCTTCTCTAGTTTCACACATTTCACTATTACTTTCTGTTTCCAATAATTGTAATATTTCTCTTTATTTGTAGTTTATATACAGGTTTGATAGCCATCAGCCTTGGTCATACAGTCTAGACTACAAGATGATTCATGGAGAGCCCTCAGATGAGATCCATACTAAATAACTAGGAAAGAGTAGAGTGTTAATTGTGTATTTTGAAATTGATGAAATGTTAAATAGTCTATTACCCTGGGATGGAAACAGCAGGTGTTACAAATACAAATTCAGTGTTAAAGCTCAAGAGAAACAAGAATAAAACAGACTGGAATGAATGTTCAGGTTTACCAATGCTGTAAAATACATACTGTCGTGACATGTATCTAATTAATAGTTGGCATCTTCCTCTAAGGAATTTCAGAAAATTTCCAGAGGTGTATGCATTCTGGCTTCCTAGTCCTCCCATGAATCCAGAGCAAATACTGTTCATCAAGTACAGTCCTAAGTGTAGACATCCACACGGCAGATGCACAGAGGCTCATTCTACCAAAGTTCTTCACCTGTCTGCCAAACAGTCCTAAATATTATTAGATCCTTTTCTGGCAATCAATAACTTGTTTTTGATCACATACTATATTTCAAGATCACTGAATAGTAGGGATAAGAAAAGAAATCCTACTCTCAAGGCATTCACAGTCTTATTAGGAAACAACAATGAACTTGAAAGTTTCAAACCAATATGGAAAATGTTGAACTCAGGGTATATGAATTTGCCTAAAGAACAGAAGATAGAAAGAAGGAGAAAGAAGGCAGAGGAGGAGGAGGGAGAAGAATGTTATCTGTCAACTCTGCTTTGGGAGGATGGAGGTTTCACAAGTATAATAATGCCTGGACTTTGTCTCAGGGAAAGATGTGTAAGCATGTGCCAAACAGAGAAAGGCACACAAAGCATGAAAGAACATGGCTCACTTGAGAAAGTACAAATATTTGGGTGTGTCTTGGGCTCACAGTGCCCAAGAAGAGAAGAAGCTGAGAAAAGCTGAATACTGAGCAACTGGTTCAAGAAGATTCTTCTGTGTACCCCTAACAAATCTAATCCATATTCTCTAGTAACAGGGGGCCAGGGGAAAATGGAGTGAGATCTTTGCAGTAAGGTATCAATTATCCAATTACTGCAAGGTCAGCTCAATAGAAGCAGCTAGTACCTTTGCAAAGACCAGCTAACTGCCACGTGAAGAGAAAAGCCAAAGTCAGGGTAAAAAGGCAATACTCACTGAACTATACACTCTAAAATAGTTAAAGTTATGAATTTTATGTAAGTAAATTTTACATCAATTAAGAAAAATGTAAGTACTTTTTAGTAGGTACTAATGGGCAGAAAATACTGCCAGATAGTTTCAAGTGCAATTTTCCAAAAAGTATCCAGAAAATTTTATTCCAGAAAGAACAGTAGCTTTATATTTTAAAGAATAGTTTTTAAAAATAAGCATTGTAAAGTTGAAAATAATATGCATCATTTTCTTTTTGAAACCAAGCTGATGCTTATCTTGAAATGCTCAAAGACACAGTGGCCAAGTCAGCTTTTTCTAAAGTTTCTTTTTAAACCACAGAGCAGAGAAGCACAAGCAGGCTGGGGGTTTCCTATTTCATAGTCTCCTATTCTGACACAATCTGAAAGCATTAATTAGACTTTCAACGCTTCTGTCGACATCTTTTCCCTCACTTTCAGAAGTCCATCCCCACGCCAATCATATTCTTGACTCTTTACGTCTTCACTTCAAATGCTGGTTCATTCACTCCTTTACTCAGTGAAATACACTGTTTGCAGTGTAGAGGACATGTCTGAGGCATGAGGGTATGATCTTCTGCCTTCACACAACTCTCAGTGTAATGCGAGAGATAAATTAAAATATTTACAATACCCTGTGGTTAAGGGTAATGATAGATATGTACATATAGGGACAGATACACACACAAAAAAAGGGGTCAGGACCATGGACAGGAGAGGAGGCAGGAATGAGACCAGGCAGCACACAGAGAGACCATGGATGTTGAGGTTTTTCATTTGTCCTCAAAAATTGGTTAAGAAGACCTTTGTTTTTGTGTTCTGTGTTCCAGGGAGTTGTCTGATAACATTATTTCTTTTTACTATTAAGTGAATTCATTAGGCTTCCTAATAATTACTTGCTCATTGTAGAGTATCTAAAACAAACAGAAAATGGAAACAAAATTCCAGAGGTAGACACTATTATAATTCTATCTTAGGAGGAATTCTTTCTGAAAAGATCGATATTTTTTCTTTTCTGCTCTCATTCTCTTTCGGTCATGTATATTCTTACATAATCAGGAATGGAATGCATGCACAGCTTTGCCTCTTGTTTTTGTAATTATTTCATTAACTTGAACAGTTTCCTATGTCATTAAGTATTCTCTAATACATAATTTAAAAGTTTTAATGATTACATTTTACTTCATCCTAGGTTTGCCATGTCTTCGGCTTACCTGGGAAGCAGACTCTGACACAGAGGTTTATGTGCTAGAGTTCTGCTGGGGAGAATACTCAGCAGGTTGTCTGTGAGGGAGTGAGGGATGCAGGACTGGGCAGAGGGAGAGCTTGGGATGTGATGCAGCTGTAATGGAGGCCTCAGCCCATCTCATTGGGAGTCCTCAGCTAGGATGGCCCCTTCACAGTAGTCCCAGATAGGGGCAAAGGGGCCATGCCCCTGTACCTTTGCATGAACTGGTCACTGGATGTGGGCTGATGTAAACTTGGGCTAGGCCAATTCTTTCAACCCAAAGCTATCATAGCAGAGGGACTCAGATGTGAATGGTCAGTACCAAGACTTCTGACAGTTGAGGGGAATGTGCTTTAACCCTGAAGGGGAGAAGAAGCCACATACCATAGGGGTGCCTGGGTGGCTTAGTCGGTTAAGCGTCCAACTTTTGCTTGGGTCATGATCTCGCGGTTTGTGGGTTTGATCCCCGCGTCTGGCTCTGTGCTGACTGCCAGCTCAGAGCCTGGAGCCTGTTTCAGAGTCTGTGTCTCCCTCTCTCTCTGACTCTCCCCTGCTCACGTTGTCTCTCTCTCTTTCTCCTAGAAATAAATAAAAAAAAATTTTAAAAAATGTAAAAAAAAAAAAAAAAGAAGCCACATACCATAGCAACTACCACATATTAAAATTTGTTTATCCATCATCTCTTTCTGGGCATTCAGGGTATGTTTTGAGCATGTATAGGAAGAGAAGAGGGGAGAGCATTCCAGATTATTGGTACTATGAGAACAAAAGCCTGGAGGTATGAAAAAGAAGAAAACTGAGTAAGCAACACAACATAGCCAGGATGGAGGATTATAAGCAGACAGTGGTAGTTAAGAGATGAGTAGGAAAGGTAGGCAGCTGAGGAGCTGGGCCACTGGGCTTAGAGTTGACCTTGTAAGAAACTTAAAAACATTGAATGCTTTGCCTGGAAGCAGCTGCTTCTGGTCAGGGTACAGCGTTCTCTTTCAGTCCTGGGCTGGGGTAGCCTAGAGGTAGAAAGGTTGCTACCAGACTCTCTGACACCTCAGCTGTGATTTTCAGGGACCCCTCCAGTTGTGTCTGCCTTTATCCAACTACAGTGAGAGCCCAGCCCAAGGCTCCCACATCCTGACCTGCAAGGAGCCTTCAGGTCTTGATCCACTGTTGAAGGGTCACCTTGTTTAACAATCGGAAGAGAAGCGGATCAACAAGGTGGCCCCTGAAGAGGTATAACTCAGTTCTGTGAGGTTCTGGAGGGGGCCTGTGTAGGAGTCCAGGGCAAGATGCCAGCAGGGCAAAAGCAAGTATACAATGTGTTCCAACTGGAGGTAGAGAGGCACAGTATCCTTTCCCAGCATGGCTCTTTCTTGCTCACTCCTCCCCTCCCCCAACCATGTGAACTGGCCAAGACTGAGAAATCCTGCTATCGACAGACAAAACATCACTTTCTGGTTGAGTATCTGAATAGTTTAATTTCTTCCCCCAATTGATCAGTTGATTGGCCAACTGACATTTGGAAGAGATGAACTGAGAGAATAGGTAGTAGAAAGAAAACACAGTAGGCAGTTTTTTCCTAAATGCCAAGCAGTGTCGGCAAGGCAGTGACAGGTAGTTCTGGTCACTATGAATTAATGAAGATCTTGGCTTTAAGGCGAGAAACCCCCATTGTTTGTCAGTCCTTATTAAGCCAGTGGCTCTGTGCTGATTGCAAACAGGGTGGGGTGGGCAAGAGAGCAAGTGTGTTGCCATGGTGACAAGAAGAGAGTAATTTGCGTGGGCACAGCTATTGTCTTGATTCTAGGAAGTTCAGAGATAGGCTCACAAGCTAATGGGCAGAAACAGCTCTGAATCTCTCGGAGTCATTAGGAATCAGTGATACGGACCCACTAGCCTAACAGCATGCTGGTATCCAAGCGATTAAAATATGCCTTGACATGCTGAGAGAATCCAGGAGACTCCCTGACACCTGAAAAAAAGCAAAGTACTAAAAAAGGCTCAGTCAGGGGGGCTCAGAAGCTACTGACTCAAATCTAGAGACTCAAAACCTTGCAAAAGCAAGGTTTCGATGTTCATTTATTCAATGCAAAATATATACTGGGCAACAGGTGTCAGACACTGTCCTAAGTCCAAGAGGTCACAACCCTCTCTTTTTATTGATCACACGAGATGAGGCAGGTCGGCTCACAGACTGCCCTGAATGAGGAACTTGCAATATGTAACAAGGGGGCCCAGCAAGGCAACCTGACTACATATCACAAAATACGGTGTGTGCTGATGAGTGATGAGCTGCTCTTAGGTGGCGATGAGCTTGACTAACAGGACTGCATTCCTAAAGCAAGAATCCGGCCTGTATTCTTGCACAAATGCAGGGTCATGATGCTTCTCAGCAGATTCTCTGCAAACACCACTGCAATATTTTAGAGGCATTTTAAAGAAAAAGAGCAAAAAGCACAAGATGAAAGAAGAGGTCTGTTGCATGAATTAGGACAATTACAGAGCTGTTTAGCTGTTAACAAAAGATTCTTTTGAGGCATTATGCAAAGTGGGAAGGTAAATGCCTGAAATGCATCTCCCATTTGAAAGGCATACCAGTCTTCCTGTATGTAGGGAAATGGCTTGATGAAGCATAAGGAGGAACCCCAGAACTGGGCTTGGTGTAGTCCCTGGCAGTAGGACCTGGGGGGAGGGCACTGTATCATTGTGGGTTCGGTTTCATTTCTGAAATGAAGGGTTTAGTAGGGGGTTCTCTATTTCTAGTTGTCATAGTCTAAGGTTCTATGGCACTGAACATCTTCTACACTAAAAGCTCCCAAGGACCTAATTCCCTTACAAAGCAGCTGGATGGTCATTAGCATGTAGTTAAAAGGTAAGTTCACTTCCATGCCTGGAAGTAACACATCTCACTGAACTGGCAGTTGTATAGACTCTCTCAGAACAAAAATAATGTATAAGGTTTCTCTCTTCCACTTCACTGTTTGAAGCTGACTGTCAGAGAATAACTGGAAATACCAAATCAATAGAGCAGAATTGTCTGCCTGGGATAGTACAAAGTCCTGAATCAGAAATGAGGAGTCCTGCCCCTTCACCACATACCACGCCACCTTGAGCCGGCTACCAAAACTTTCTTGTCTCAATTTTCTCTTCTGCAAATTGGGAATCATGAATGCTGTCTAGGACTTTAAAACTCTGAACAAAACATAAAATATTGCAGTGTTTTATACGGAGTCTCCTTAAATCTTCTTCCTTCAAAGTAACTTATTTTATAGAATGACGAGGAGACACAGCATTCTATTATAGCGCTCAAGAGAATCCACAGAACAGATGTTAAATACAACAAGGTTACCCCTGCAGATGCTGGGAAACAGGAAGGAAATTAAACCACTGCTTCTAGAGACCACTGACTACACATACTTAATCATTATTCTTTTTTATAAAAGGATGAACAAATGTCTGTCTGGGAATGACTGGATTGTTATTTTTCTCCCCAGCTAGTGGTTTTTTTTTTTTTCTTCCATTGCTGTTTTCTTTTGTTTCCTTACAGTCAAGAGTGGGGGCTGCCTCAGGGGTCCTGAGTGGCTCAGTCTGTTAAGCATCAGACTCTTGATTTCAGCTCAGGTCTTGATCTCAGGGTTCATGAGATCGAGCCCCTACATAGGGCTCTGCACAGAGAGCAAAGAGCCTGCTTGGGATTCTCTCTCTCCCCCTTCCCTGCTCACTTGTGCATGCACTTTCTCTCTCTCTCTCAAAATAAATAAACAACTTTAAAAAAAGAATGGGGGGGGGCACCTGGATGACTCAATCAGGTAAGTGTCTGACTCTTGATTTCAGCTCATGTCATGATCTCAGGGTCACAGGATTAAGCACCATGTCAGGCTCTATGGAGCCTGTTTGAGATTCTCTCTCTCCCATCTTCTGCCCTTCTGCTGCTTGTGTGCTTGCTCTCTCTCTTAAATAAAATAATGGCATCACCTCTTGTAGCAAGGGTGATCACATTTATTTCATTGGGGGGCTTGCAACATAAAAGTTCTCTCAGCCTCTCCTAGCCTCTCCAAAACACACAAAATAAAGTCATAGTTTTTTGTTGACTTGAGAGTTAAAGTCTAGTTCCTGGTGTTGGTCCTTTCCTTTGACTGCTTACGGGGACTGCTGATGGACAAGGAAATAATGAAGACAAAGGAATGGCAGGGCCCAGCACACAGGCTACCATCACTTGCCCCTTCAATGTGTGTCCCCAAATTCAGACTCAGGAGGTAGCCTGTAAATATGTGCTAAAACTGAAAAGAAGGAATGGACTCACAGGGCACAGATGCCAAGTGGGAATGTTGCATTATCATTACTACAGCTTGAACCGTTCACAGATCCAAGGCTACCCCCAGGCATTTGCTCCCCAGAAGGTGAGAGACCTTCTTCCTTAATTACCATTTATTTAGTGCCTAAGTATGTGATTTTATAATTTAAAGAACCAAAAAAATACACATCACATCTTTTCATTTTTCACATTACATCTTAATAGTGTATATCAAGTGGTGCCTGGGTAGCTCTGTGGGTTAAGTGTCCATCTTCAGCTCAGCTCATGGTTTGTGAGTTTGAGCCCCACATCGAGCTCTGTGCTGACAGCTCAGAGCCTGGAGCCTGCTTTGAATTTTGTGACTCTCTCTCTGTCCCTCTCCTGCTTGTGTGCTCTCTCTCTCTCTCAAAAACAAATGAACATTAAACAATTTTTTAAATAGTATATTTCAAAAAGTTAATTAAGGGTAAGGCATATGATATGTTCTTTCAAGAATGAGATGATGATTGCATCTTCTGTCCCCAGCTGGCAATCAATCAATCAAGGACATTTTCAATATTGAGAATAGGGTAATAATTGGGAGGAAAGATCAAATCTTAAATCTACACAGTTATGGTCCAGTTTTCCTTAAGAGAAACTATTAGTAGTCTTCTTTTTATCCTCTAGATTTAGTTTGTAAAGTAAAAGTTCAAAAAGTTTAAAGTGTATAAGCTTTCTATAAATTCAACTTTTGTGGGATCTTTCTTACATTTATCCTTTTGTGAAAAGTGTGAATTTGTTTTCTAAAATGAGTGAGCTCTGCCTCTTTCTAAAGCGGGATTTTTTCAATTCAATTTTCATACAATTCACTGCAGGGAACCTGTTTCTATTCTCACTGGATGGAAGAAGACTATGTCTCTGGAAAGGGCTGTGCTCATGGTACTGTGATCCTGTTCAAAAGTGTCAGGACTGCAGTTGCTTCTTAGGTTAGGGCAGATATTATAAGCAGTGCTGAAATGTTAGTGTCAGTCTTGCTCATAAGCTTAGGAAGTTGTGCTTCATGTGTGGGAAAGAGTCATGATGAGACATTTGCCTTTTCACATGGGAAGGGACAACATTGTCTTTTGAATCTCCAAATAGGACCTTGCATAGGATTTAAACACTTGGTTGATTATCAGTGGGTGATAAAGCAAAGCAAAAGGCATAGGAATAAGGCATGAAAGAAATGTATCAAGGAAAAAGAGGAGTACATATAGTTCACAGCAGTTTCACTGGTGTATGGATAATCAGGAGTTGAATATAAGAAAGGCCATGTTGAAGGTACATGATTGTCTTCTCTTTTCCTTATGGTATTTACCTAATGTCCACCATGTGTGGTTCTCTGGGAAATTTTAAAACATCTAGTCCATGCAGAGATTGTCAGGAGCACCCTAATATCTGTGTTCTCCTTGCTGATTCTTTGCTGGGAACAAGGTCTTTTTTAGTCTTCCTCACAGCTAGCTAGATATCACCATGTGATCAGTTCTGGCCAATAGGATGTAGGCAGAAATGATGCAAACAACTTCATTTAGGTTTCCTTTGAAAACCTTTCCTTTGAAAGCCTTCCTCTAATTTTTCCTCTTCCCTGCCCAGTGGAATGTGCATTCAGAGTCTGAGCATCCAAGTTCCTCAAGCAGAAGCCTCATGTGGAGGGTCTGGGGTCTCTGATGGCTGTGGGATGCCCATACCAACCATGAACCACCCACCTAGACTTTTAGGACAGTCAAAATTACACTGCTCTTTTGTTTAAGATCACTACTCTTGCTTCCAGAGAACTTAGATATATACCTGCAATTTTCTCACTTGAATATTTGAGATCAGAAGCCAGAAACACGTGCACTCAGTTTACATCAGTTTGGGATGCCCTCTGCTCCCTTGAAAGTCATCAGCTATGTTGGACTTCATGCACAAACATTCACATGATCTCAAAGCTCTGTAGGGGCGCCTGGGTGGCTCAGTCAGTTAAGTGTCCAACTTCGGCTCAGGTCATGATCTCACGGTTTGTGGGTTTGATCCCCGCATCGGGTTCTGTGCTGACACCTCAGAGCCTGGAGCCTGCTTCGGATTCTGCATCTCCCTCTCTCTCTGCCTCTCCCCCACTCATGTTCTGTCTCTGTTTCAAAAAAAATTAATTAAAAAAAAAACAACCTCTATAAAGGCTGCTCCACATCAAAGTCACAAAGTCAATGCTGATGCCAGATGGGTAACACCGGGAAGAGCAGAGGATTGGCCCTGTAAGTGGCCAGTCTGCAGCAATTTGGAGAGTACATGCCAGGCCTAAGTCTGCTCTTCAGGCCCTGTTGCTGGTAACCACACTACAGGTCAGGTCTCATGATGACAAGTCTTCCAGTTTTCAGGAGTCACTGGAAATCTGGATTTTCACATGAAATTGCTCAATTTTTAAAATTTAGCAACTAAATATTAAAAAAAATTCAAAACGTGTGCCCAATAAAACATGGTTTTAGTGAAGACTGGCCCACTAGTCAGCCCTCGTAACTGATGACAAGCAGGAGACAGAAGTGGAGGTTGTTAGTTGAAAGCATAGAATGCATATGCACCTGTTAAGTTAAGCACCTCTAAGTGTAGAGATTTAAACTCAAGCACTTAGGGCAGAGCTTGGGGGCTTGGGCCCTCCTAACAGACCAAGCCCCGATTTGGTTGCATAAAATAAGCAAAAGTACACCATGTAAAGAGTGACTGGGCACTTTTAATTTTCTTTATATCTCTGGTTTTCAGTCACACGTGAGATACAAAGCTTTTGAAGAGCACTGTTTGCCAGTGTGTGGTCCACTTAACTAAATACATCTCTGTGGTGCTACTTTTTAAAACGAGTGTTTGTAAGCAACAATTTCTGTGCATTGGTATCCATTATAATTTAAGCTATATTTACTTGAAGGTTAAGATGTATGTATAAAGATATATGCATTCATAGCCACATACACATTTCCCGAGGAGAGGCAGCTAATTATGCAGAGGAATTGAACACAGAGAAACACAATGAGGTTGGGACAAATGCACCATGCGACACTGCTATGCCAATAGAAGATTGCTAAGGGCTTTACGAGTCACTGTGTGCTGCTGTCCCAGGAGTAAGGGGCTGGTGAGACATACGGAATTTCAGGCAGCAAAGAATAAAAGTTTGTTAGAAGATGCAGAATCCCAGAACTGCACTTTAGCAAGATCCATAAGGGATCCTGAAGCACTGATTACAATTTGAAAAGTTGCCTTACAAAGATAGTCACAGGTAGTCTTGGGAGACACACAACCCCTGTTCTGCCTGGAAAGAGTACTCAGTCTGGAGAAAGAACTTTAGTCCTTGAGGCCTTTTAATACCAACTAAGAGTTTCTTGACTTCTTAGTTTTCCTCATCTGTAAGAAGGGAGTACGAGCAAGTTTCACAGGAAGGAGATACTTACTTAGTAAGCTTGAAAGGGCTCTTCAACTGCAGGTCATCTTAGGGTCACCCACCTGCATCCTCAGTATGCATGCACACATATCTTGGGTTATTTTTTAAATATATTGGGGAATTCAACTTGAAAATGCCTAAGTGTTAGTTATAGCTAAAGACAAAAAGCCACTTGTCTAAATCTGAAAAGCTAAAATAAGTGTGGGAACCTGAGCAATAGTTTGCTTTTGAGTATAAAAACAGGCTATAAAGAAAAATCCAAACTTCAGGCCGAGTCCGGGGTCACAACCTGAACGTGGTACGTGGTAGAGCAAATACTAAAAATTTAGTTAGTAAGTTTTAATTTTTTTAAACATTTATTCATTTTTGATAGAGAGAGACAATGCAAACCGAGGAGGGGCAGAGAGAGAGAGGTAGATACAGGATCTAAAGCAGGCTCCAGGCTCTGAGCTGTCAGCACAGAGCCTGACATGGGCCTTGAACCCACGAACCATGAGATCATGACCTGAGCCAAAGTTGGAGACTTAATTGACTGAGCCACTCAGGCACCCCTAAAAATCTTTCAAAAATCATCTTAGAGAAGCATAATCCTAAAATATTAACTCCTTACCCTACACCAAAGACACAAAGAACAAATGAAGCAGGAAAAAAAAAAAAAACAATGACAAAAACAGAACAATGGACAAAAGCAAATTTTAACCCACCATTATTCAGTTCAAGGCTCATTGGTACACATATTCAGAAACACCTGAGAATCTGTCTCCCATCTGGAAGTTCAGGATACCTCTCACAATGGCTCCTTGAATACAGATTATAATAAAGGAAGCTTCTCTCAAATGTTCTGAAGAAACTGCTAATTTATCTTATGCAAACTGCTTCCACCCGTTTCAAAATCTCTTCACCTGATGAGGCAGGTCAACCAAGACTTGGGATGATCATTCACAGTTATGCCGCTTTAAGTTATCAAATGTGCCTGGACTTATGGAAATCAAAGATATATCTATATAGAAATGCATACACACACACACACACACACACACACACACACACACACACATATGTATATATACTTAAGTTTTACTGAATCTATAGTAGGGATAGTTTCACTGACATATCCTTTGTAACAAATTCATTTCATAGAACGTTTTCAAATGCATGTATTACAATCTGCACCTTCAATTGGCAAGTGAACTGAGGTCTTCTCTTAAACAGATGAATCAACTGCAGGGAAGTCATATCATGCATGGTGGGGTGTTTTGTTTGATGCAGGAATTCAATATGGCTTGAATTAATACCTACATGGCATCAAAGGCGTATCATACCTCTGTGAGACACACATCTGTTTGTGGACTGGAGGGCACCTGGGCAAGTACATGTGGTGGTTTTTATTATCTGGTCTATTACTCTTGTTTCACAGACAGGGCAACAAGTTTTGGACAGATTGTCTCACTCTTAATTTCTTCATCTGAAAATGATAGTCTTTGAGATGATACTAGAAGTCCTGAGCAAGTCAAACATTTATCCTATGCTTTTAACAGTGCCATATACCTTTGATGTATCCTTGTTGCTCTTAAAAACAATGAGATGTATAAACTATTTAAAATACCTAGCTCTCTTAGAGCTACATAATCTGGGACCCTTGGGTGGCACAGTTGGTTAAGTGTCCAACTCTTTGTTTCAGCTCAGGTCATCATGTCACCATTTGTAGGATCAAGCCCTGCATCAGGCTCTGTACTGGCAGTGTGGAGCTTGCTTGGGGTTCTTTCTCTCCCTCTCTCTCTGCTCCTCCCCTGCTCATGCATATTCATGCTCTCTTCCTCTCTCAAAATAAATAAATAATCATTAAATAGAAAGGACTACAGGGGTGCCTGGGTGGCTCAGTTGGTTAAGCATCAGACTTCGGCTCATCATGATGTTGCTGTTTGTGGATATGAGCCCTGCATCAGGCCCTGTGCTGACAGCTCAGAGCCTGGAGCCTGCTTTGATTCTGTGTCTCTTCTTCTCGCTCTGTTCCTTCCACGCTTACACTCTGTCTCTTTCTCAAAAATAAAGATTAAAAAAAAAAAGAAGAAAGAACTAAAGAATTCACTGAACACAGGTCTGTTTAGGGGAAAAATGCACTGCAACAAATGAAATTTTCAATAAACAAATAAACGACCAGAACAGTTTGCTATCTCTGAGATGGGGAAAATCGGAGACATCGCAATGGTTCTGAAGGGTGTTTTTCTGCACATCACTGTTTCTGAGGAACCAGAACTCCACTGGAGACCCAGTCATTCTTCAGTTGCCTCTGAAGATCATCAGAGATACTGGGATGGCCTGAACAGTGGCCTCTGAGCTCCCTGTCTTCCTATGCACAGACCTCCACTGCTTTATTACTTAAGCTAGCCCTCAGTTTTTGTTGCTGTTTATCAAATTGATTTTTTGGATCTATTTTGTTATCCCCCTGCAGTTTTGCTAATATCCAAAAATGTAAATTTATAGACAAATGTGCAGGTGTAGAATTTTGCAGTGAAAGTTAATTGCTTGCTTTTCTAGAGGATAAAAAGCAAGCTTTCACATTTAAAATATGAATGATCTATTGAGCAGAATAGGATTTACCTAAATCCCTGTCGCTATTATTTGCTTGAATCTATGGGTGTTTACAAACCATAGAAAACATATCCCAACCCTTTTTCCTTCTTGAGATTACACAGAATTCAGAAAACAGAAGTGGATTTACCATTATAGACGGACTCGTTGCTAAAGTTGCAAAAATAAATGTGGAACAACACATTTGACCCGAAAATAGAGATGTTCCCATGACTAAAGAAGTAATTGTCCGTGACAATCCTGTGAGATCCTAGAAGTCTCTTAAAATTCCCCAACCTTGTAAATTGGTGCTCCTTACAACCTCCCTTCGCTGTTCGAATAATCATGAACGGTATTTCCCATAACACTACACATACTAGAAAATAGTTACTAATGGGTCAGGTTTTCTGTAAGGAGTTTTTATCAAGTTCTCTCCCTAGTAAGGGTTAGGTCCACAGTGTGTATTGTCAGAGCTGTTGTGATTTGTGAACCTGCCTGGTGATCCCCTCAGGAGGCTCTGTTTATTCTTGTTCAGATTGTAGGCCTCTCTTTACTAACTTCACATATACTCAGAAATGTGAAGCCAGGGCCTGAGAGCTCGGCAGATGGCACATCCGGGCATGGTAGCGAGAAGCACCATGCAAAGGACATGTGGTGGGCTGACTTTGTAAATAGGCTGCAAGAGAAAAGTGATTAGCCACATATGTCTGTGATTTACCAGTCAGCTGGAAGGCAGGCACACTGAGTCTGTCTGCTCTCTAAGGCAAAGGAAGGAACACACTGCCTAAATAAGTGAGGGACGCACCAGGCTACTCTGTTCATCAGATTTAGCACAGCTTCACCTTGTCATGAATATTTTATGTCTTCGTGGTTTAGGAAAGCAGTGCGGAGGCTTACAGTCAGATTTTAAAGACTTTATCCATTATGCAGGCTCCCTCCATCCCCACGTGTGCTTTGTGGTAATACTCACTCATCACTATAGTAATTCAAATGGGCAGCACCAACTAGTCAAGAAAAATCTTATTTTATTCATAATTCCTACTCTATTATATTGTTTGGGTGGGACAGGGAAGAGGGCACAGCACAGGAGGAATCTCCTCTTGTATCAGGAGACTGAAGAAGGGCTTCTTGGGACGCATCAGGTTGAGGCAGCAAGCCTAAACTTGGTCAAACTGTGGTCTTCAGTGGGAAAGGAAAATTATAAAGACAGCATGGATTTTTCCTGCCTAGCTCTCCAATGGATATATACTAGGGTTGTACAGAGAACAGAAAAGGGGAAAATGTCAAAAAGAGCAACTGCATTAAACTCTGGAAGACCCTACGGACAGGACAATGACAAAGACAATGGTGTAGCACTCCAAGAGCTAAGGCTACAACAGTGCCCTCAGTGGGACCCAGGAAGGCTCCCATGTCCAACAGAGAAGAAAGTGTGATGTCACAGAAGCGGTACTATCCAACCTGTTGCTGGGGAAACAGCAGTGCCTGGCACAAGGGCTCCAGATGTGAACACGTGTGCCAGGGCCCCCTGACTTCTAGAAATAGCTGTGAGTTTGGAATTTCCCAGGGGACCAGAGGTCCTAAATTAGCAGTTAAGCACAAGAGCCATACGTAAAAATGCAAAAAAGAATTACATTTTTTTTTATGTGTGTGACACATGTGTGACAATATTTTATTGTTTGGCCACTATCAGGCATTTCATGCTAAGTGTTTTATGTGCATATCATGGTCTTTAAAACTCATAAATCCCATGAGCGGTGTACCATTGTCCGCATATTTCAAGACTGATGTTCACTGATGGCTTCAGGATGGAGCAGCCAGGGTTCACCTGACCTGAAGTCCACACTCTCTTTTGCTATTCTCCATTGCTTCCCTTGTGAATGACCCAGAAAACTGGCTGAAAATGAGATAATTTAAAAGAAAAGCCAAGAAACTATTCACTAAAAGCAGTCCTATATTTTCTAATGTATTTTTTAAAATGTTTTATTTATTTCTAGGAGAGAGAGAGAGAGACAGCATGAGCAGGGGAGGGTCAGAGAGAGAGGGAGTCACAGACTGAAACAGGCTCCAGGCTCTGAGCTGGCAGTCAGCACAGAGCCCGACGCGGGGCTCGAACCCACGGACCATGAGATCATGACCTAAGCGAAAGTCGGACGCTTAACCGACTAAGCCACTCAGGCGCCCCTTTCTAATGTATTTTAAAATATGTTTCCATTTACATTTCTACCATCACTTCCCAAATTACAGATTAGATTTTGCTTCTCCCCTGCTGGAATGTGTCCCCATCTCTGGACTGTGGCTCCCAGTGGCATGATTCCAGGCCATGTTTTCACTGTATCCCAAGCTACCTTCCCACCTGTATGCATCCCAGATTTCTACCACAGCTGACGGCTCACCACACTTGTGATCACACCTGCCTCTGCATATATCGCTCTGTGCTTTCTTATTTTCATTATTCAGAATCCAACATAGGCATCACTTCACCTGCGAGTTTTCTCTGAGCTCACAGGCGGAACTAATGACTCCCTCCTCCGTATCATTACTGCACATTACTTTAGATTTTGTTTCTGATATTTTCTTTCCAATATCAATTTGTGTGTCTGATTCTTCCATAGGAGAGCAAGTCATTCCAGGGCAGTGACTCTGTCTTCTTAATCTCAGTTTCTCAGTGAAGGGCATCATATATTTGGTGCACAGGAGTCACTCCACAAATTAGGAACTGAACTTCCCGGCTTTGGCTGTAACCAAGTTTGCCCCAGCATTATGTCAGCTTAATTCATTTATATCAATTAAGTTAAATATATCTTCTTTTCCATTGCCATTGCCCCTTCCTTCCCAATCTCTCAGGATATACTTTTACCAATAAACCTTCCACTTGCTTTTAAGGTTGTCACATAAAATACAGGTCTCCCAGTTAAATCTGAAATTCAGGGAAATAAACAAATATTTTAGCATGTATCGAATATTGCATGGCACAGAATAATACTAAAAAATCATGGTTTATATACAATTCAGATTTTCACTGGATACTCCCTTTTTTCTTAATTTGCTAAATCTTTACAACTTTCCTGAAACCATTATTTTCCACAAGAGACTCATGGTAGCCTCTTCTCCAGTCATAAAATAGAGCCTTGCTCACAATGGAATGTATTTACTTCATAGGAGTGATATAAAACACCACCATGCAGGTCCCCCAAAGCCTCAATGGCCCATTTATGTTCGTGGCATAATATGAACGTAAGGAAAATGTCTCTGTGACAAACTCAGAGGATTGCATGATTGCTCATGTTCCCACTTGTGGCTGCCCCTCACCCTTCAGATCTGACCTTGAGTCCGGTCTTCCATTTGTGCTCATGTATCCTTTCAAGTGTCTTTCGATAAATATCCCCAGTTCTATGGGTCCAGGATTCCCTACCCTGAATGCTTCACCTGTGTGTAGCAAATCTAGTCATCCTTGACCGTTAGGGGGAAGTGGATAGGTCTGCGGTTTTCTTTCAAGAGATCCCATCTGCATTTTTCCTTCATTCAGAAAGGCCATAGGGCAGACACTGAGTCCATGGCTGCCCTCTACCTTCCGCAATGAGGGAAGGCTTGCTGATTTCCAACAGAGTAAGCACGCTAAGCATTTCAGGGACTGCCTTCTCTCTTAATACCTAAGGTATCATAAGTGATGAATCTCTCATTCCTGAAGACTAGAATTTCACTTGTTACAAAGTTTTTATCTACAGTGGTGATCTCCTATATAAATTTGTGTCACAATGGAAATATTCTATTCTGTGCTGTCCAACATGGTAGCCACTAGAGAGACATGTGGCTATGGAACACATTTTGATATGTAATTAGTGTGACTGCAGAACAAAATTTTAAATTTGATTTCTAATTTTTTAATTTGAACAGTTGCATGTATTTAGATGCTACTGTGTTGGAGAGTATAGGCTTATTAAATTGACTGTAGGAATTTCCATGGTTCTGGGCAAGATCTAAACAAGGTCTAGGTCAGAGACTGTCATCTGGTGCTGATTTGTCCTCAGGGGACATCTGGCAAAGTCTGGAGACATTTTCAGTTGTCACACCTGGAGGAGGTGCTACTAGATAGATCCAGGAATCCTGCTACATCCTACACTGCACAGGGCAGCCTCCCACAAAGAAGTATCATCCAGCTCAAAATGGCAATGGTGCCAATATTGAGAAACCCTGATTTAGGCAAAAGAGTAAATGAGGTGACACAGGCACAAAGCTTCTCTCACAAGTCCCCACCTTTTCCCAGGACCTCCATTTCCTTTAATATCTAGCTCTTGTTACTATCCTTTCTCATAATCCTGATTTTTATTAATCTAATTATTATTACTGTTCTAATGAGCTACCATTTCTTAGTTATTATTTCCTGATTATTATGTTAATGTTTTTAAATTTTTTAATATTTATTTATTTTTGATAGAGGGAGAGCATGAGTGGGGGAGGGGCAGAGAGAGAGAGAGACTGAGAGAGAGAGAGAGAGAGAGAGAGAGAGAGAGAGAATCCGAAGCAGGCTCTGTACTGAGAGCAAGATGCTCAATATGGGGCTCGAACTCATGAACCATGAGATCCTGACCTGAGCTGAAGTCAGACACTCAGAGACTGAGTCACTCAGGCACCCCTATGTTAACGTGTGTGTGTGTGTGTGTGTGTGTGTAAATTATCTTGCAACAATCTTTCAAGGTAGTTGTCTCTATCCCCATTTTACAGTTGGGAAATAGAAGCGAAGAAGTACATTATGGTAAGTGAAAAAAGCAAGACACAGAAGGCCACATACTGAATGATACTATTAATATGATATGTGCAGAAAAGGCAAAGGCATAGAGACAGAATGTAGATTAGTGATTACCAAAGGTTGGGGGAAGAGAAGAATATAGAGTGACTCTTAGTAGCTATGGGTTTGCTTTAGGGTGACGAAATGTAAATTTGGACAGTGGTTGTGGTTGCACAAGTCTGAATATACTAAGAAAACACTGATTTGTATACTTTCAAAGTGTGAGTTCTATGGTTACTTCTATCTCAAAATTATTAAAGAAGTAGCTTCATTTAAAATATATTTTCACTAAATATGTAAATTGAAGTAAATGTAAAAACTTAAAAATTCAAACAAGAGCAGAAGCGAGGTGGCTTGTCTGCATCACATAGCTGGTGGAGTCAGGACTGGAGGGAGGTCACTGGATGGGAGTCCTGGGCTTTTAGCACCCTCACATGACTGCTCTGTTTCTTCCTGTTGTTTCTCTCTAGAGTTCAGGGGTTGATACTTCAAAGCCAAGAGGGTTTATATTTAAATCCTTGCTACACTTCTTAACCTGAACAAATTATCACTCTTTATTTTTTTAAAATTTTATTTAACATGAGGTCTATCCTTTTAGCAAGTGTTTAAGCGTACAATATTTTTTACTATAGTTACAATGTTTTACAATAGATCTCTAGAGCTTATCTTAACTGAAACTTTATGCCCACTGATGAACCACTCCACATTTCCTGCTTCCCACCAGCCCTTGAAAACTGCTATTCCACTCTGAATCAATGAATCTGACCATTTTAGATTCCTCATATGAGAGAGGTCATGTAGTATTTGTAGTTCTGTGACTGGCTTCTTTCACTTAGCATAATGTCTTCAAGGTTTATCCATGTTGTCAAATATTGCAAAAATTCCTTCCTTTTTAAAGGCTGAATAGTATTCTGTTGTATGTATATGCTGCAATTTCTTTATAAAATGGTATTGATAACACTCCTACCATTGGCCATTAGGACTGGGAATTACACAAAGTTTTGGGCAGAAAATGTTGATTCAGTGAAGTGCAGCTGCTGTAGAATCACTCCATTGATAAAACTCTGAGAGCATCTTCTTTGGGGCTTTTGGGGGGCAAATCGTACACCCTGTTTGCTAAGGTGTGGATGGGTTTGGATGGTATCCTGTACTCTATTAGAGCCACTATATCTTTTATCTGCTTTGTAGGATTTTGTTTGACCACAGAGCAAAAGCGTAAAAAGTTTGAATTCCTCATCTCTACCCCTTCATGATTCTCATGTGAAAAACTGGACACAGGCAGAAAGAGCGAGCTATCCGAGGAGATAGTTATCTTTTATCTCCTCTCCTGTGTAGTAGGTTTCATCTTGCTGAGGACCTACAGAGTCCTTGTGACTTCTTTTTCCTGTGGGTAAAGACATATGTATCTCAAGAGTCTGAGTGACTGGATTAAGGCATCTGAAGGCATTTAACTTATTCTGGGCAAGTGTCCAGCAAATTTTTCAGAAACAAGCGATAGAGTCAAGGCCAACCCAAAAGTCAGAGAGGAGGGCAGGGGAAGCATGACACAGTCTCTCAGCAATTTCCCACTTGCTCCCTAGTGTTCCATTTGTTATCATTGTCTTTATACTTGTGGATGAGGACCCTCTTTGGAACCTACTCTGTTCTGTAAAGTGCTTTTGCAAACATGAATGGGGAGGAAGGAGCAGAATCAACCTGCTGTCTGGGGAAGCAGCAGAACACTGGCCTTTGTGCAACTGTCCTTAATGATATTTGCAACGGTTTAATCTCTCTTTAAAGCAAACATCATCTGTCTGCTGCTCTGAGTGATCTACTCCCACTTTTTGAGATGTAGGCTCATTTAACAACTGGCAATCAAACTCGCTCCAGCAGCCACAATGGAAACTGTCGAGGTTCATTACACTGAAAAAATATGCCATCTTTATTTCCATTCTATTGTTTCCTCAAAGATTAACAATACACATTTTTTCCCAATGGCCTGTATTCATGAAATTTCACTTGGATATATTTCTAAGCCCCTGATCCAGATGGCGCAACTCAGAGTGAAATTTGTAGTGTGCCTCTTTGTTGCTATTCTAGAGCACGGCAGTACTATTCTGGACAAATTCAGGGGGAAAAATGGTATCCAGGATTGAGGAGATGAAAACAATTTGAGATTGAAGAGCTTATGATCTGGGAGTGGGAAAAACTGGTCTTAATTTAGATAGATTATTGGTGATGGTTTGACAGTAACTTCAAGGTTTGTTCTATTATTTAACTGGATGTGGTAGGTTTCATGCAAAATCCTGTTGGACACTTAATTAACATTTGTTAAAGATAGCAGTAAAAAAGTTAGCCTTTAGGTATTTTGGGGAAGCTTAAGAAAAATACGAAGAAACCAATAAAACAGTAAAAAGCTATCCCAACTAAGAAAAATAGTAGAAACAACAGATTAGAGAAAAGGAGATTGTGATAACTTTAAAACATGGATCCTATTTTTTAAAAAAATTTTAAATATTATTTTTTGAGAGAAAATATTGGGGAGGGGAGGCAGAGAGAAAAGGAGACAAAGAGATTTCCAAGTTTTTGCACTGTTGGAGTAGACCCTTATGTGAGACTCAATCTCATGAAGTGTGAGATCATGACCTGAGCTGAAATCAAGATTTGAATGCTTAACTGACTGAGCCACCTTGGTGCCCCAACATAGCTCTTACTTAAAAAAAAAAAAAAAAAAAGTTTTCTAGCACAAAAACAGACACATAGACCAATGGAATAGAATAGAGAATTCAGATTTGGACCCACAAATGTATGGCCAACTAATCTTTGACAAAGCAGGAAAGAGAATCCAATGGAAAAAAGACAGCCTCTTTAACAGATGGTGATGGGAGAACTTGACATCAACATGCAGAAGAATGAAACTGGATCATTTTCTCACACCATACACAAAAATAAACTCAAAATGGATCAAGGACCTGAATGTGAGACAGAAAACCATCAAAACCCTATAGGAGAAAGCAGGAAAAAACCTCCTAGACCTAAATTGCAGCAATTTCTTACCTGATACATCCCCAAAGGCAAGGGAATCAAGAGCAAAAATGAACTACTGGGACCTCATCAAGATAAAAAGCTTCTGCACGGCAAAGGAAACAATCCATAAAACTAATAGGCAACTGACAGAATGGGAAAAGATAGTTGCAAATGACATATCAGAATAAAGGCTAGTATGCAAAATCTATGAGGAACTTACCAAACTCCACACCCGAAAAACTAATAATCTAGTGAGGAAATGGGCAGAAGACATGAACAGACACTTCTCCAAAGAGGACATCCAGATGGCCAACACACACATGAAATGATGCTCAGTGTCCCTCATCATCAGGGAAATACAAATCAAAACCACACTGAGATATCACTTCACACCAGTCAGAGTGGCTAAAATGAGCAAATCAGGAGACTATAGATCCTGGCAAGGATGTGCAGAAATGGGCACCCTCCTACGCTGTTGGTGGGAATGTCAACTGGTGCAGCCCCTCTGGAAAACAGTGTGGAGGTTCCTCAAAAAATGAACAATAGAACTCCCCCATGACCCAGCAGTAGCAGTGTTAGGAATTTACCCAAGGGACACAGGAGTGCTGATGCATTGGGGCACATGGACCCCAATGTTCATAGCAGCACTCTCAACAATAGCCAAAACATGGAAAGAGCCTAAGTGTCCATCAACGGACAAATGGATCAAGAAGATGTGGTTCATCTATACAATGGAATCCTACATGACAATGAGAAAGAATGAAATCTGACCATGTGTAACAACATGAATGGAACTTGAGGGTGTTATGCTGAGTGAAATAAGTCAGGCAGAGAAGGACAGATACCATATGTTTGCACGTATTGGTGTATTAGGAGGATCTTAAAGGAGGACCATGAGGGAGAGGAAGGGGAAAAATAGTTGGGGAGAGGGAAGGAGGCAAACCATGAGAGACTCTTGAATGTTGAGAACAAACTGAGGGCTGATGGGGGTGGAGAAGAGGGGAAAGGGGGTGATAGGCATGGGGGAGGGCACTTGTTGGGATGAGCATTGGGTATTATATGGAAACCAACTTGACAATAAACTATTTAAGGGGAAAAAAGGATATTATGCAATGAAAAAATAAATAAAAATAAATTTAAAAATAATGAAAAAAGTTCTCCCATTAATAAGGTCCCTTTGGGTACACTTATGACAGCTTTGACCAATAGATATGGCAGAAGGGACTCTGCTATACATGCAAGACTAAGTCATAAGGGGCCTAAGGGGCCATGCCACTTCTGCCTGGTCCCCTTGGGGTGCCTGCTCTGGTGGAAGCCGGCCACTGTTTATAAAGTCCAGGTAGTCTGAAACCAGGTCGGTGTCCTGGAGGGGCCGTGGAGGTGCTCTGATCACCAGACTGGCCAAACTCCCAGCTGAAAGATAAACTGCCAACCATGGGAAGTAGCCATCTTGGTTAGCCAGTCTGCAGATGGCTACAGTGTCAGGCTACATCTGCCTGAAGGCTCAGGAGAAGCACCAAATGAGGAATGCCCAGTTGAGCCCTTTCCAAACACTGTGGCTTCACAATTATGACTCAAAGTACCACTAGGCTATGGGAGTAAGTTGTTAAGCAGAAATAGTAACCAGAATAGGTATTAAATCTGCTCAGAACTGGTCCCAGTTTTCTTCTAAATGTTTGCATGATGGGTTCCTTTAGGAACCTTAGAAAAAAAGTATTTCCAAATATTTTTTTTGTAAGAAGAACTCAAAGGATGGGCAGCAGGAGGATCAAGCCAGTACCAGGAACTCACCAAGCATTGCTGGGAACTGGGGCACTCAAATCCAAGTGTACCATAGGTTCAAAGGTAGCTGAGGTTCTGAGGTCAGCGGAAAACTTCCCAAAGTCTAGATTAAAAGGCAACTACAATTGAGTGATGGGGACATACAATTTGTCTCACTAAGTTATAGCTGTCCTCCTCCAGACTGCTGATTCAGCCTGAATAGGATGGCCCTCACCCTACCACCCCCTGCCCTTTCCAATAGCTTTATAGTACTGTAGTTAGCATCCGCATGCCAGAGACCCTCCACTAGAGCTTAGATCAAGCTATGAGCAGAGCCTTCTGGGGCCCTGACATACAGCAAAGATGTTTGATCTTCTTTACACATGTGGCAAAACTTACTATATATCTAGAGTATTATATAGATTTATATTTATGTCTATATATAATATATAACCTATATTTATTGAATTATATTTATAGTATATTTATAATTCTTTATTTGTGTGTGTGTGTGTGTATATATATACACATTTATTCACATAATTTATACACATGTATACATACATTTATACACATTTATATACACATAAATATACACATGTGTATATATACACATTTATACACATAATTTATACACATGTACACATACATTTATACACATTTATATACACATAAATATACACATATTTTTTCTGATGCTGAAAAAAAAGATGAGCAAAAAGTAGTGTCTGTCTCTAAAGAGCTCATAGTCTTGTGGGGTAGACATTCAGGAAATGATATGGGCCAGTGCTGAGAGCTCCAAAACATCAAGCTAAGTAGAGTCCGAGGGGATCCCAGAATGGGAGGCAACTTAGTCTGCAGAGGAGCTGGGGACACCCCAACAAAAGGTGGTGAGAAGACCTAGGGTTTGCCATTTCCATGTCTCAAGCCTTAATTGGCTAACTTTTGTAATCAGTAGAAAATAGAATGATTTTAACATCTGTATTTTTTTTAAATGGGATATATTTTAGATAGTTATTTCCTTCATAAAATCATGTGAATATCTTTACTAATCAGCATTCTGCATGCATTTAGCATTTGATTTTCTTCACAAAAGCACTATTCGCATACTCATAAATGTAAATATTTTTGCAAAGTGATGCCCTTTGCGTTATACAACATGCAGTTCAAAAAATAAAAATAAAAAAATTTGGGGGCATCTAATGTGTGAAAAGTCTGTGGTTACCTTCTTTTCCTGTCTTTTTAGAAAATATTGTTTTTTCCAATTTATCTAATACTATTATCAGTCCTTACTTTACCATACTTTTTGCAAATTATCTAATAATATTATCAGTCTTTACCACCTATTTTTTAAATTATTAGTAATAATGTCCTCTTCATAGCTTTTAAATGGAGCCAGTAATTCTGTTCCTTTTGGAAAAGCCTATGTGGTTATGTCAAAGGCATGCCTATTCAAAGTATTTTTTATGGCTGGGACAGTAGCTCCTCTTATTTGCTATCTTTATCTTCCCCCTCACCTCCATTCAAATATAGGAGTGCTTATGTGTGTACTGGAGCTGGTTTGTTCTGTCCCTCTCTTTCTTATCCTCTCTCACATGCACATACATTCTAGTCAGTATATGAAATTATGTTCAGCCTCAATGAAAACACTGTGACTTTGAGAGTCATGTATTGAACAAAGTATCACTACCCTTTAAATATTAAGAAAACTTCTTTTGTCTTCTTTCCCATTAGTGTCAGAATTGGGATGGTGAAAAGGCATGAGTTTGCAACTGGCTTCTACAATTGTCTCTGGGACATCACATTCACTTCTCCAGGTTTCCATTCCTCTATCAATATGATGGAAAGTCCATCTTAACTATCTAAAGGTACCATGAGGATTAGGTGAGATAATGTGGTACCTTATCTTTATTAATATTAAAGCACCACCAAAGCCATCAGCTTATTTTTCAGGGTCCTTAAGAAATCAGTTCCATTCCCTTTGGGGAGCTCTGCATTCAGCCCAAGAAGACTCCAGGTTCAAACTTTGTTCAGAGAACATGACTACACAGTGAGTTTCTTGGGCTTCCACAGAACAAACCACAGACTTCAAAGCCTCAAGCCTAGTACCAAACTGATTCAGATTTATTCAAAGTCATTGGACATTTCACATTACCTAAAGTTTTATAAATGAAGATTTTAGTCAAAGAAAAGATTAAACCAACGAAGTCAAGAGCTTATGCCTGGAACACTAAAACAAACAAACAAACAAACAAACAAACAAATATCACAAATTCCTTTAACCTCATAAAGCTATTATTTACAAAATTGATCTGGGTTGATGAATACATCACATGGGCATCATTGCTCTCCCACAATGAACTGTGACAGATATCACGAACCAGTCATGGTCCATTTCCCCCACAGATACTAAAACTGACCTCAGGATCCTTCTCAATACGTTGTTTAATTGATTAGAATTCACCCTTTAGAAGAAGTCTTGCCATCCCTACTTTAAGAAGATACCTGATGAAAGTGGTCGTAAGGGCTCAGTGCAATATACCTTCATCTTACTGATGTTTATTTTGGACACGTAAATTTCCTTTGTCAATAAGATAACTGTCAACATAAATATCATTAGACTTCATTTTCAGTAGATTTAGCAGACTAGTTTAAGGCTTTGACACAACCTTCCTTCCCTGTACTAGATCACTAATATGATTTTTAAAGAAAAAACACTGCTAGATTACCAAACAACTTATTGATATTACTTCCAATCCATGAGGGAATCTGGGGATGGCTTTTTCCAAACCTATGTGGTGCTTGTTATCTGTCCCAGAGACCACCTTATTGTTATTCTCTCAAATCCACATTTCTAAGAGAAATGCTTCAGTTATAAATATTTTCCAGGGGGTTGAAAGTGTCTTTTTAAAGATGAAAATAGTGCTTTGAGTACAGTGTTTCATCTTATAATTTGTTTTATGTACTATTCATTCTATAAATATGCACTATTACTATGGGAACTCATTTCTCTTCAAAGACAAGAATGTACTGAAAATATTTCACAATTATTCTATCCCTCCAAACAAGCCACTTAATTAACAGCAATAACATTAGTCATGTCAGGAGAAAAGTCATTTCAAAGTTTTGCGAGGTAATGTCTTTATATAAAAGCAACTGCATTATCATAACGTGGCACTTATGTTGGATGCCCCCTATCCCAAGTCTCATGAATTGAACAAAGCAAATAGATCTTTGTCTACACAGGAGTCAATTATAGAGCCTTATTCCTTAACACTTTAAGAATAGCAAATATTCTTTTTCATATCACTTCCATTAAGAAAACTTCTGGTTTGGAAATACAACATGTAACTGCTCAAAGTAAAAGAGAGAAACAAAAACATTCTGCTTCATTCCTTGCCCTACTCCATGATCATGAAGACCATAGTGTTCATTGTAAATAATATTATAAAAATTATTTGGAAGCAAATTTTAAATCACTAATGATTCTATCACTGAGATGTATCATTACTGCTTATAAATTTCATATATTCTAAATATATCATATTGTTAATGGCATTTTTTCATTTTACAAAATATTGTGAAAATCTTTCCCTAAAGATAAACCAAACTCTACAGACTATTTTAATTTTTTAAATGTTTATTTATTTTTTAGAGAGAGAGAGAGAGACAGCGACAGAGTGTGAGCAGGGGAGGGGCAAAGAGAGAGAAAGGGAGAGAGAGACAAAGACAGCTCCAGGCTCCAAGCTGTCAGCACAGAGTCCAATACAGGGCTCAAACTTATGAACCATGAGATCATGACCTAAGGCAAAGTTGGACACTTAACCAACTGGCCCATCTAGGTGTCCCTAGAGACAATTTTAAAGAACTGTATAATATTGCATTGTGTGAACTGACCATAATTCACCCAACCAATATACTGTCATAGACCTTTAGTTAATTTCCATTTATTTTTTATCATAAATATCCATGTCAGTGTACCTTTTTGGTGCATATATCTTTGACTCATTATCTGTATTATTTCCTAAAGGTAAATTACTAGAAATCAAATTGCTGGGTCAACAGCATATACATAAAATATTTAATTGAATTATGTCATATAAAACTGTTGAGATCATAAAATCCTGGTGGTATATGAAAAGGCATTTGGTCAAAGAAGCTTGGGAGTGATTCTCAACCCTACCACTGGCCAATGGAGATGCCAATATAAGCTTTGGGATGCAGCCAGCTTGTACTACACAGTCTGCTATTTTTCAAAAGGAGGAGGACTACCAACCTGAGTCCAAAACTGCAAAGAATGGAGTTAATTTGAATAATGGTGAAGGTGGCAAGGGGGTTCACATGAGCACCTTATCAAAAAATCACACAGCCAGATGAGAGAGTGATCAAGAAAAACAGGTGAGATCTGAGAGACGTCTCTACCATAATCATGCTGTGTAACTCTCAGAGTCATTGAACCTCTCTATGCCTTAGTAGATTCATTTGTCAAATGTCAAATCTGCTCACAGTATTTTGGGAGTATTAAAGAGAGAAAGAATAGAAAAATGCTTTGGAAAATACAAAACCTTTTAATGATATTTGAGTCCAGAGAGAGTGATATTTGGCATTAAAATATAAAAGTTAGTAGATAAAAAAAAGTATAAAATGATATAAGATGCAATGGTTTGGAATCAACCTCATGTGCTGTAAACCTAGAACTTGCCAAAAAGGTCCAAAATAACACTATCAGTTTCAAAAGTTCAGTTCCATCAATGCTTTATCAAATGAAGTAAAAAGCTTAGACATGAAGAAAGATCAACAAGGATCTCACAGCCAGCTCTTTTGTGTATTTTATTGTTTCTTTTATTGTTCATATCTACTCTTCAACATGTGACTATTTAATGATTCAGGGGTTGACATGATGTTAGAATGAATTTCACTTTCATTATTTAAAAAAATTAAATTAGAGATGGATTCACAAAATTACCAAACAAATAAAGTCTTTATTTTCATGGCCACTTTATGCTAAGAATCATGTTGATGTATTTAACTGAATTCAGAAGAAAAGACACTTCTGTCTTTCTGGTGCCCTTCTTTTTCCAAACTCCAAGTATAATGCAGAGGAAACTACATCTTCCCAGAAGAGAAGTGATAGAAGACAATGAACACAGGAATAAAAACCAAGAGGAAGATCAAAGGAGCTGTTGGGAGACTACATTAAAGGCCAAACCAGGTCTTAGAGCTTGAGAATGAAGATCTTAGATTTACCCTATTTGAGTCAGATCAAAGAGGGCTGATAGGTCAGCCATCCCTCCCAGGTCCTTCCTTTTTATACACAAAGCTTTTGTCCATTTTATTCAGTGGGCAAGTTATGAGAGGGTCTGACTGGAATTCTTTCTGTCTGAGGTCACCTGGTTGAGCCACACCCTTCCACAGAGCCTTATGAGGAGGGTGACAGGTAAAAAGAAAGTCTGTTGGAAATCACCTGGGGGAGTCAGCACTTCTCGGCCATTCGTGCTTTAGCCAAAGTCAAGTCACTCTAGTCTAGACTGGTTAGCCATGTGGCCACCTCATCTGCTACCAGTGCTTTGGGGACCTGTTCTGCTTCCAGCACAGCAGTTGCAAAAAGGGGGTTGAGGGAAGCCTTCCGCTTCTCTCTGACTGAACACTTCATTCCTCAGTGCCCGTCTACCCTGGGTTTATGAGTTTTAAAAGCAGCACCAGCCTAATCCATTTCCTAGAATTCTAATCTCCAAAAATGCCCAGCTAGGCATCTTGTACTCCCTTTTTCCCACTTCCCCCCTGCATCACCTGTGGTCTCTGGTCCCCTCTGCAACCCTAGACACTCCTTTTTCATGCACAAGGTTCCCATCCCCATCCTGGCTTGGCTACCCTGATTTCTCCTTCACTACATCTTCTCCCAACAATTCCGAGCCTTGAGGCTATCTCTTCACACTACAGAAACTTTGGCTGCAACATGACAAGAGTACCAAATTTCCTATCTCAAGCACTTTTGATTCAACCTAAAAATGTCCTATCAGCTGGAAAGCTGTAATTCTCCATTTTCACCAATGATACTAGAATCCTCAGAGCAACAGGAAGGCTGGGATAAGAATGAAACAAGTCTTTCTATTTGTTTTTATTTTTCAAGTTATAAAAAAAGCCCTTCCCTCTCTCCTCTTTTTTTTTTCTTTTCTATATTCCTTTTAATAAGAATACTACAATCATGGTAACATGTTTGCTTCTTAGGAGCAGAAATACTATGCCGGCCCCAAACTAAGAGGGTCTGACCCTCTGAAGGCTATTGATATGGCCAGATACAGTCTATCCTCCCTCAGACCCAGGTTTCTCTTGGCAGGAACTCAAGGTTAGGACCCAAATTTTGTAGTCTAAGCAGAGTCAGAAGTTAGTTTTTATGTGGATTGTTCAAGATAAACTTGCAGAAGTGGAGTTGATGTCATATGACACGTCTTTTCATGCTGTCTCCAAAATAATCTTTTCCTCAACCTTTCTAATAATATCAACAAATATTTAATAAAAATGTATTATTTTACAGTGTTCTAAGCCACCAGAAAGGTTTATGTAATTATAATAAATTGATTGGTTTTGATTTCACTAGCATCAAGAATGGATTTGTCAAGTTCTTCCTTCACATCCAGTGTTTCACATGAAAAATCATTACTTCTTTAGTCAACAAATAGAAACATGTAAAGAAGACAGTAAACTGATATTTAAATATACTAACTTAAAAAAACCCCGGGCCTCTGTGTGGCTCAGTTGGTTAAGTGTCTGATTTGAGCTCAGGATCTTACAATTCATGGGTTCAAGCCCCGTAATGGGCTCTATGCTGACGGTGTGGAGCATACTTAGGATTCTCTCTCTCTCTGGCTCTCCTTCTCTGCCCCTGTACCACTTGTGTGGGCATTGTGCTTTCTCTCCTTCTCAAAAATAAATAAACTTAAAAAAACTGGGCAGCTGGGTGGCTCAGTTGGTTGAACATCTGACTTCAGCTCAGGTCATGATATTACAGTGGAAGTTCAAACCCTACATCAGGTTCACTGATGTCAGCACAGAGCCCACTTCGGATCCTCTGCCCCCTCTTTCTTTGCCTCTCCCCCACTCTCAAAAACAAATAAAAACTAAAAATCATTAAACTTGAAAAACACCCTATCATTGTGAAGCCATTAATACATGTGCACCCCTGTGTGCATTATCTCATTTAATATTCCCAGCAACCCCAGGGGTGAGTATCAGGGCATACCATAAAATCATGATGCTTTTGCTTCTTCCTAGCAACTGTACTTGCTCCTCCAGAAAAACCACACAGAAGACTAGACATTACTCAGAGTTCTGTGTCACATTATCATCCTATTAATGTCATTAACAATTTCCTCCTCCGTAGTCAACAAAAGAAGGATCGCTTGCCTTGGAGGAGTAATAAAATTACCAATCTATTAGGATGATACAGTAACCAAGAATGAGTTCAGAGCAGGGAACTGGTTTTTGTTTTTTGTTTTGTTTTAATTTTAGTGAACTGAGAATGCCACAATTAAGAGGACATGATTACTGACATGACAAATGAACAATTTTCTAATAAAATCTACCTTATAATGTTAAGAACAAGACCATGATTTCCCTTGGATGGGACAATACCACTGCTTTCATACTAGAAAGTTCCCCTGACAGGATTACTGTGTCAGGGTTCAAACTAAAGCTAAAGCTACCGTGTTACCCATATCTCCCCACCCCTTAGTATTTCTATAATTAGTACAGACTCTGAGCTAAGAGAGCTACCAAAAGAGAAATTGGTTCATCCAGCTTCTGCCCTCATAGTCCGATCTTTGACTCAGTAGTAACACTCATTCCCCTTTTTCCAGTTCCAGAGTAATCACTGTGCATGTTCTACCGATGTCTAAATCAAAAGTTTCCCATGTCTCTATATTACTTTTTTATTTATTTACTTTTTAAAATTTATTTCTAGGAGAGAGAGAGAGAGAGACAGCATGAGCAGGGAAGGTTCAGAGAGAGAGGGAGTCACAGACTGAAACAGGCTCCAGGCTCTGAGCGGGCAGTCAGCACAGAGCCCGACGCGGGGCTCGAACCCACGAACTGCGAGATCATTACCTAAGCGAAAGTCGGACGCTTAACCGACTAAGCCACCCAGGCGTTCCGCCATGTCTCTATATTCCTAAAACAGACTCCCCAGTCTTAAGCCCTGCCCTTCCCATCTTTCTAACCCATTGGTTTGTCATACAAAGCCCCCGGGGAAGATTTCTCTCCCTTCCCCCAAACATATAAACACACACACTCAAAATGAAAGAGTATGTAACCCTGCATGCCCTTCTCCTGTGCCCATCGTTTCTGGTATCACAGATGTCACCATGGTCCTCATTGGCTCCTCCATCAGGATCTAACCATAAGAAGCTCCTTGCCATCAACAATGTTGCCCTGGCTCATGTTTATCTCCTTGAGGGTTTGTACCTATGTGGTGTCCTGATTCTAGAAACATATACAGATTTATTTCTGCCTCTCTCATTCTGTCTCTGTGTCTGCACTAATTTACCTTGCCCTCTATCCTCTCTTTATTCTCTGCTCTCCCTGATATGCTCCAGACTCCTAGTAGACTGTTGTATGAGTTCTATCAGGCACTCTGCTAGGGTTGGGTGACCCAAGGTGGGGGTGGGAGGGGTCACCAGCCCTTCAGACTCTGATTTAGACCCAGTCTTCAGAGCACATTGATGAGACTGTCATGTGGGATAGAATCAAAAGACTTGCTGTGGCTCATGTAGATTACATCTATTGCTTTTCTCCTATCTCTGTGACCTGTCATTCTGTCATAGGAGGAAATTGAATTGGCCCACACGATTTTCTCTTTACAATACCATGCTGGTTTGTACCCAGTTCCTCAGGCTTCACTGAGAGATGGAAAATTGATTGCCAGATGCTGTGTTTTGGTGTCTTCCTAGGTACTGAAGGTGACTGATGATTTGATACAGGTGAAATTCACTTTATCCACTGGCTATTTCTCTGAGGACTCGTGCAAATTAAATTTTATACAAATTGGATTTTACTTCCTTGTTGCTTCTTTTTTAACATTTTTGATTTCCAATGAAGCCTTAATGGTCTGTATTTCTTAATGTTTGAGTTGTAATGTTACCCTCTTTTCACTCCTCAGGCACTTTGGCCCTTTGGAAATGAGATATTAAAAATACATGTATATATAAATACACTGGGTAAGCCATAATAAATATGATTTTATTATTAAAATGAAATATTAATAGGTGCTAGGCTGTCACACTATTTCCTAAAGTTTATTTAATGAAGGCAAAGCCCCTTCTAATATTAACAACTATTGCTTTTTGGACACTTATTATGAACCAAATGTCTTGCTAAGTGCTTTATGTGCATTTTTCTCTCATTTAATACTTCTAATACCATTTTAGGTAGTAGAAATTATCTCTATTTTTAGGTGATACCACTGAAGCCCAGACACAATGTATAACTTGCCCAAATTTACCCAGACATAACTGGGAGAGACAGGATTGGAAACCCGCAAATATGAACATGTGTTATTTTCCCTTTTCATCGCAAAAGGCGGCCTATTAGACACACTCTTCATCTTGCGTTTTCTCTGAAACCTCTATTTTGAAGATCTATCCAAAATAGCACATAGAGTGTGGCCACATTGTTTTTTGTTTGTTTTGTTGTTTTTCAGTTGCATAATATGCGTTTGTGTAGATGGACCATACTTTATTTAACCATTCCACTAATTACAGACATTGGGTTTCCTCCAATCTTTGGTATGGGGGAAAAAAGATACTATAATAAACTTTTTCATATTGTTTCACATAATGTGAAAGATGAATTCCAAACATGGAATTTCTCTATATTCTCGGGGTGGTATATGCATGTGAAATTTTGTAATTTTTGTAGTTTTAAAAAAGATTTTCATGGAAGTTGTACGAATTTATGCCTCTTCCAACACTGTATGAGAATGTCCATTTCTTCATGGTCTCACCAACAGAATGGGTTATCAGATTCTGAATTTCTGCTAATGTGATGGTGGGGGAACAGTATCTCAATGAAGTTTTAATTTGCATTTATTTTATTAACAATGAGATTGAGCCATTTTCACATATCTGTATTTCCTTGTCAATTGTCAATGACTTTTAAAAATTTTCTTTACAGTTTTACTATTAGGACAAAGGTCTTTTCCTTTAAAATTTCCAGACACTCTTCTTATATGAGAGCAATTAGGCCTTTGCCCATTATAGGAGTTGGAAATACTTCTAGTTCATCACTGGTTTTTTAACTTTTCTTTCCATGCAGGTTTTTATTTTCATATGGTTAGATTTACCTTTTTCTTTAATGACTAATGGATTTTAAGTCATAGTTTTTTGTTTTGTTTTGTTTTGTTTTGTTTTTTTAGAAAAAGGCTCTGTATTCCAAAGTTAGGAAGGAATTTGATCTTGTTTACTTTTAGTCTTATTTGCAGTTACATTTTTTTAAATTGCAATCTTTGATTTGTTTGTAATTTCTATTGGTATGTGGCTTGAGATACCAATCCAACTGTAATTTTATGTAATTGCTTTAGAATACTACCATATTTATTGAATGATTTCTTTTTCCTTACTGATTTGAGACAGCGTCTTTTTCATATGTTGAATTTCCAAATATATTTGTATCTATTACCTATAATTTCCATTCTTTTCCAGAAATCTGTTCATCTATTTATATACTCATGGCACACTTTTAATTCCTATACATGTTCCCTGATCTTCTTTTGGTGATTGTACATTTTCTAATTTGTTTACTCTTGCCCATAAACTTTAGAATAGATGTATCTATTTGGTGATAATTCTTCTTGGTATCAGGTTACATATATAAACTGACTTTGTGACACCTGCCATGTTTATGCTACTATGTCATCTTATCCAAGCATGGGATGTGTCCTTCCACTGGTTCCAGACATCCTGTGGGATTTCCAGAACTGGTGAAAAGTTTCTTTACACAGAGGTATTAAAAACCGTTTATTTTGGGGTATTTCAACTTTTCATATGCTGCCACTTTAAACTGATGTGTTCCTACCATTATGTCTTCTAGCCAGCTATTTTATGGAAGGTACTGATTTTTTGCACACTAATTTCATATACTGGAACTTCACTGATTTTGTTTGTAGTAATTGTTCAGGTATTAGGTTTTGAGTCAAGATTGATATATTTAATTCCATCAGAAAAGTATCCATATATTCTTAGGCTGACCATGTGTCTTGGCTTTTTTTTTTAAATCAAAAATGATTGTTGAATTTTGACAAGTTTTCATTTTAGATGACTGATCACAGAATTTTTTTTTACCTTTACAAAAGTATGATGATATATATCAATATACTCCTTCGTATTATTCCAATGAATCCCACCTCATCAAAGAGTATTATTACTTTAATAGGTGGCTTTCTGTTTAGTCATATTTTATGTAAGATTCTCTTAATGGTATCCATAAGTAAGAATGTGGTCCACGACAGTTATGGGTTGGCATGTGAGGGTGAGAACTCAGCTGCATAACATGTATTTTTTGCTGGTGCTTTCCAAGACTGGCTGCCATGCAATCCTTCTGTAGTAACTTGTCATGCCTTCCTTCTCTTTCTCCCAGGCAACTCTGGCTCCATTTCAGATTTGACTTTCCTTTTAAATAGCTATGAAGTCTATGAAGATTAGAGAATGTCAAGGAAAAAGAGATTAACTTTTTTTTCTTTCTTCTTCTTGTGTTTGTGTGATTTCTAAGAGAAGAAAAATGTTGGCATATACAGCTACCTTCAAACCAAATATCCTCAAGGATTACTTTTTACATTTAGAACAAATGGAGTCTATTTTTATGTTCCACTATCACAATTACATATAAAATTGCTGTTGTTATTCACATATTTGTTTAATCTCTTCTATTCTAGAATGCCCTTAGTTACCATCTGTAAATAGCTACAGCCAAACCAATCAGAATTATTCAAATCTCACAATTTTCTAAACGGATATTTTAAAGAACATTTATGGCTACACATGTTGAGTTATACAACAGTGCGTGCATATTTTTCATCACAAAATATTTAAATAATATGAACATCTATAAAATAAAAAGTGAAAACCTCCCCTTCTCATCTGCCATATTTACTTTTCTCTCAAGAGATAATACTGTTAACAATCTGTTATATATTTTTTGACACTCTGCTCTTCTGCACTTCTATACATTTGTTACATATACCTTTTTAAAAATGTTTGTTTAGCTTTGAGAGACAGTGACAGAGCATGAGCAGGAAGAAAGAGAGGGGAACACAGAATCCAAAGGAGACTCCAGGCTCTGAGCTGTCAGCACAGAGCCCAGTGTAGGGCTGAAACCCAAGAACCCAGAGATAATGACATGAGCTGAAGTTGGACACTTAACTGACTCTGCCACCCAGGTGCCACTACAATTTTTTAACAGGCATGGGATACCATGAACATTTTAAAGTATATATTATTGTGCACATCTGTATTTCTGTGGGATACATGTCTATAAATGGCATTATTGGGGAAAAATATACATCTTTAAAACTATTAGATATTATTGTATTGCCATCTGAAAAAGGTACAATAAATTATCTATAATTAAAATAGCTATGGGGCGCCTGGGTGGCTTAGTCGGTTAAGCGTCCGACTTTCACTTAGGTCATGATCTCGCGGTTTGTGGGTTCGAGCCCCGCGTCGGACTCTGTGCTGACTGCCAGCTCAGAGCCTGGGGCCTGTTTCAGTCTGTGACTCCCTCTCTCTCTGACCCTCCCCTGCTCATGCCGTCTCTCTCTATCCTAGAAAAAAAAAAAAAAAAAAAAAGCTATTTTCCCACATCCTTGAGGTCTCAGGAATTTACAAATTTGTTTAATTTTTGTTAGTTTTAGTTTGCATTTCCCCTACTATTACTAAGATTAAACATATCTTTTTAGGTACAGTGACCATAGTTCTTCTTTATTCTGTCACATTTTTGTCCATTTTTCAGATTTGTATTGATGTGTAGGGGTTCTTTACACTAGAAACCAATCATCTGTCTGTTACATATGTTGTGAATAATTCAGTACATTACTCAGTTTTTCACTTTAAATTCATGATACTGAAAATTTTCACTATTATGAAGTCAAATCTCTCCATCTTTATTGTTTGGCTTCTGGATTTAGTGTGTTTATTTGTTTCTTGTGCAATTCAGAGAACAAAATACAACCGTTCCTGGTAAATGCTTCTGCGAAACTGTATCCAGCTTCACCCTTCTGACTTTGGGGACTGAGGACGGACCAACAAGCCTTGACAGCAGAATCCCCAGGGTGGTGAGACTCTTATGACCTGCAAACCCTTTGTGGTTAACTGAAAACCTTGATCAGGGGTTTGGAACTTCCTCTCATGTACATATTCCCTGTCACTAGATCATCAAATTTGAGTCTGACTAAAGATTGTGTGGGGTCATTATGCAGACCACAAACTTTCAGTGTCCAAAGGTAAACAGAATTTGAAATGGAAGACAGCTCTGCTACATTCTGGAACACAGGATTTCATTTATTTCTTTTTCTTTTCTTTTCTTTTTTTAAGAAAAATGATCATTTCAAAAATGTATGTATTTGGATGGGAAACAACATGTGGGTTATGAACTAAAGATGTTAAGTGAATTACAATTATGTTTCAGTTCATCCAATCCAAGTGTTCCTTCACTCCTTGTCTTCCACTTACGGGTCTTCACTGGTTTTCTAAGCTCCTTTTGGTAAATCAAAAAGCATGCTGTCTCCACCTTGTGAGCCTGTGGTTTCCAATCTTGTTTGCCCAAACCTGGACAGTTTCTCTGTGCATGCCTTTGGAACTTGGCCCAATTATTTCGCATTTTATGACCTTCTCATTGGCCAAAGCCAAAACTGGTGTGATGGGCTTACATCATTCTAACATGATGGCTCACTGCTTCTTTCCTTTGTGGAAGGTATTTTTGCTAAGCAAGCCTATGCCCCAGGTCTTCATGTTGAGAGAAATCTACATTCCTTATATTCTTATTAACATTGTTCCTTTCTTTAAAAAAAATTAAGTTTATTTATTTATTTTGAGAGAGAGAGTGCACAAGTGGGGGAGTGGCAGAAGAGAGGAGAAACAGAATCCCAAATAGGCTCCATGTCTTCAGCACAGAGCTCGACACGGGGCTTGAACCCACAAACTGTAAGATCATGACCTTAGCCGAGGTCAAGAGTTGGATGCTTAATGGACTGCATCACCCAGGCACCCTAACAAAGCTCCTTTTAACACCTGTCATATACTGTATTTCTAAGCTCTGTCATGTGTACATGGGTAACATTATCCTATGAACAAAGCAGAGATCACAATGCACTTATGTATTCAGTATCTCACCCTCTCCCTCACCAAATGCTGACCTGGGTAAATTATTTAGTGGAACCTTAACAAATCTTAGTTTTTGAATTGGAAAAAAAATGTCAGGCTGTCTTAAGTTTTTTCTTCTTATTCTTCTACCTCTCATTAACTTTTGCAACTCAGTAAGCCCTTCATCAAGAAATGTGCACCTAGGCCAGACCCTTGGTTCTAAATGTTAATTAACTTTACTTAACTCTGAAGAGATGCCCTAAAGTTCTTTTTCTGTCATGAAGTTAGAAGACCCCTGAGATGGGAGTCAGTGCAAGGTCTCTGGAGATGTAAATTTGTAATTGAGGCTAGTGAACTCACGCATGCACACCAGTTCAGCCTTCCCTTCCACCCTCCCTGCACCTGTCAGGTGCTGCCCAGTGAAACCGTCCTGGAGAAAGAAGTAAGTTGTATATTTCAAAGCTGTTGTCACACTATTTGGGCCAGAACCCCAGTCTAGATGCTTATTATGCCTCAGTTTCTGATTTTGTAAAATAAAGGTGGTAATGGAAGTTAAAACAGTGCACAGCAGTTACTAAGGACCAAATGCATCAGAAGTGATCATAGTAGTGGTAGCAGTCATAGTATCCATAATAATAGACCTCAAACAGAATAAAAAAGAGAACAATTGGGGAGACTGGATTAGTACTTTCTATTAACAATATTCATCTAGCCTCAACTCAAAGGTCACTTCCTCAGAGAATAATAGCAGAATGCCAGTGTATTTAATTTTATCTTGATACTGTAACAAATTACCAAAAATACATGCCATTAAACAACGTGTGTGTGTTTGTGTGTCTAATTTATATGTATTTACTTAATTTATCTATTTATTTATTTACAATTCTAGAGGTCAGATTCTCAAAATGGATCTCACTAGACTGAAATCAAGGGTGATGGCAGGGCTATATTACTTCTGAAAGTTTTAGGGAAAAATTGATTTCCTTGTCTTTGTGCTTCTAGAGGCTTCCAGCATTCCTTATCTCTTGGTTCCCCTTCTTCCATCTTCAAAACCAGCTCTTCAAATCTCTTATTCTAGTTTTTGCTTCCCTCTTCCATATTTAGGGGACCCTCATTATTACACTGTACCTATCCTGAAAATTCAGGATAATCTCTCTCTCTCTTTTTTAAGGTCAGTTGATTAACAACCTCAATTGCACCTGCAAACCAAATTTCCCTTGCCATGTAACATAATCTATTAATTGGTTCAAAATATTATAATATGGGCATCTTTGAGGGACCTTTTCAGCATCTTACGGCCAGCACTGCTTCTTGGAATGACTAAGGAAAAAATTAAGACATATTCACAAAGAATGGGAGTATGAAAACTTAGGGGGAAATGTATGGATCCTCCAAAAGTTCTCCATGTTTGAAGTTCAGTAGCAATTTCTCTTATGTTATAAACTGAAAATGGAAGGTCCTTAGACTGCCTGGGTGGCTCCGTTGGGTAAACATTCAACTTTGGCTTGGGTCATGATCTTGCAGTTCATGAGTTTGAGCCCCACATCAGGATGTCTCAGCACAGAGCTCACTTGGGATCCTCGGTCTCCCTCTTTCTCTGTCCCTCCCTTGCTTGTGCTCTCACCCTCTCTCCCCACCCGCCCCCTCTCTCAAAAATAATTTTAAAAAAAACCCCACAAACAGGGGCGCCTGGGTGGCTTAGTCGGTGAAGCATCCGACTTTCGCTTAGGTCATGATCTCGCGGTTTGTGGGTTCGAACCCTGTATCGGGCTCTGTGCTGACTGCCAGCTCGGAGCCTGGAGCCTGTTTCAGTCTGTGACTCCCTCTCTCTCTGACCCTCCCCTGCTCACGCTGTCTCTCTCTCCTAGAAATAAATAAAAATATTAAAAAAAAAAACCCACAAACATATGAAAAAACAATAGGAAGGTCCTTATAGAGTATATTTGGAGGCCCCAAGGAATGAGGGAGTTGGGAAAAATTCTATTCTACTTCATATCCAGGTTTACTAAAAAAGCAACCCTTGCAAATAAACAAAGGAGTATACCAGTTGGCAGTAAGTTATAAGCAACAAGAGAGGAAAAGAGACCAGCTTAGTACCAAAGCAAGAAGGAAGGCAGAGGAGAGAGGCCTGAGCTTTAGCTGGTAGGGGCCAGCCCACCCTGGGCTCATTTCAAGAATCAACCTTAGGGGTGCCTGGGTGGCTCAGTCGGTTGAGGGTCCGACTTCAGCTCAGGTCATGATCTCATGGTTCGTGGGTTCGAGCCCTGCGTCAGGCTCTGTGCTGACAGCTCAGAGCCTGGAGCCTGTTTCAGATTCTGTGTCTCCTCTCTCTCTGACCATCCCCTGCTCATGCTGTCTGTCTGTCTGTCTGTCTCTCTCAGAAATAAAGAAAACATTAAAAAAAAAAGATTCAACCTTAAAGTCTTGGCTTTTTAACATATTATTTTATTGTCTTTGGAAGAGCCACACATTAGGCAGAGCCTCACATCATTTAAAGAAATCTATATTTCTTCTCTTCTCATGTTGATTCACATGGCTAATGAGACTCAAAGCTAATAGGATAGATCAAATCTGTTCCCTCTCTCTCCACTCCCAATGCTAAAGTCCAAGCCCCTACCCCTCTTTTATCCAAGCCAGTGAAACAGCCTCCTATCTGGTCTCCTTGATTCCTCTCTTATCCCAAACATGGTCTGTTCTTCACACAGAAACCAAATGATTTTCTAAAAACTTAAGCCAAAGCAAACTATATCTCTGTCTAAAGCTTTCTGATATTTTCTTAGAATACACAGACTCTGACCAGAGTCTCAAAAAGGCTCCATGTGACTGGCCGCCATGGTCCTCTCCACCCACATGTTTTCATTCCCTCATGTTCACTGTGTGTCAACCACATGGCCTTCTGTCTAGTCTTTGAACACACCAAGCTCAGGCCTTTGCACAGGCCGCACCACTTGCCTGGAAAACCTGTTCCTCGATCTCCCCAGGGCTGACTCCTGCATATCCACCTGGTCTCCAATCAAAGTTTACCACCTCAGAGCAGCAGGTACCAAACACTTACTCTAAAGTAAGCCTGTACCTCCCCTCTGGCACTAACTCACCATGCTTTTCTTGTCTTTACATCGCTTACATTTTCCTGAAATGATTTGGTCCATCTCTTAATTTACTGGTTTGTTGTCTACACCTCCTGTTCCCAACCTTCCTCATGACCAGCCCAACTTTTTGATGAAGGAGGGATCAAACTGGCCTGATTTGTGGCATGCCAGACTAGTAGGGGCTTCACAAACATATTTGTATTTTTTATTTTATTATTATTAGTTTTTATTTTAGAAAGAGGGAGAGCATGATCGGGGGGAGGGGCAAAAGGAAGAAGGGAGAGAGACAGACAGACAGACAGAATCTTAAGCCAGCTCCACACTCAACGCAGAGCCTGATATGGGCTCGGTCCCACAACCCTGGGATCATGATGTGCGCTGAAATCAAGGGTCGGAAGCTCCATCAACTGAGCCATTCGGGCACCCCACAAATACTCTTGAACAAGCATTTCTGAACACATAAATTGAGGGAGTGTATTATTTTACAAAAGAATTGTCACCAGAGTGGTGTTTAAAATAGTAAACAGAAACATTTATAAGAGCATTTCATTTACACTTTCTACTTCAGTTTCCTTGTCTATAAAATAAGAATTGGATTAGATGACAAATAAGTCTCTTATAAATAATTACAGTTCTGTGATTATGACTCAAAGAAAAAGATTAAAGCTAATTTTCAAAAGGACAGTTACTAAGTAAAGTACTGTCCACCTCTGTAATTTGAAAACTGATTCATCCCTGTCTGATTCATCCGTAGGGAAGTTAGCCCTTAACTCTTTATCTACAGGTTTCTCTGCTTACTCTCTCTACATCCAGCAGCAGTGAACCTTGCATCAGGCAAAACCACAAATAAACACATCTTTTCCACAAGACCACAAGGTTAATGTCAAAGCTCTACAGAACTCTTTGCCTGTGACCACACTTTCTACGTATGAATATGTGGCTCAATGAATCTTTGTTATTCATTTCATTTCCTTGCAACTGAATCCCTCCCATTTCATTCTCCTTTCTCAGCCACACAACACTGGCCTCCTTGTTACTCTGTAAAACACCCATATGCTCCTCACTCCAGGTTTTGTACTTGTCTTTCTTCTTCTTCTGCCTAGAATGTTCTTTCTCTGGTTGGTCCTCATGGCTCACTCTGTCATCTCCCTCAGGTCTTCACTCAATCACCTCCTCAGCGAGACCTTTCCTAGATACCTTATCTAAATAGCAAACATATCCCCAACTCACTCCCTACCCCCTTGTCCATTTTATTCAGCTCCTGTGCACTTACCCCTAAGGAGCACACTAGACATTCGCTTACTTCTATTGTTCATTGTTTCTTTACTCCTACTTGAATGTAGATTCCCAGAGAAAGAGACTTTTGTCTATTTCAAGGCTGAATCTCCAGAACCTACAACAGAGGCTGGCACAGTAGGAGATCAATAAATAGCTGTTGAGGGAAGGACAGGGGCACACTGTGTTGTGATTCCTGGCCATGCAATATGCATGTCTCTCTATATATTCTACCATGCCTGAGAGCAGGAGCTATCCTTACTTCTATTTCATTACATTACCCCAATTTTTCATCAATACAATTAATCCCAAGGTGTTTGAGAATGGGGATTCCATATTCAGCCCCTCTGTGCCCTCCTCCACAGACTCCCATCAATTCCTGCCATGCTCCCTGAGTACCTGCATCTCCCTCAACACACCTTTTCTCACACTTTATGACTTCCCAAAATGTGCTCCCCCTTCCTGGCATGTCTTCCCACACCTCGTTAATGAAGGTGGCTCCAAATTCACCTTTACGGACTTGCTATGTCAGAAGAGGAGGCAGCTATATCCCTTCCTCTGTGTGCGTACACATACTTGCTTACATGCAACATGCCCTCTCCTCCGTGCATGCTTTCGGCGTCTGCCCTCTGTCTGAAGTCCCTTTGCCCCTTCTCTACCTGCCTAACCTCTCCTCTGGCAAGACTAAAACAGAAATAACCTTTCCTGAAAAACCCTCTCTAAACCTCTGTGTTGAGTAAAGCTCTCTTCTAGGAGCAGACTCAGATAGATCAAGAGCTGGTCCCATTTTATTCCAAGAGACTCTAAGTATCTGACATTCCTAGGAGGCAGCATTCTCCTTTATTCATTTTCCTGTGGTCTATCCCAATGAATAAATATTAACTGAGTTAAATTATATCTGCCTATGATATTAATATGTGTTATTTTAATTATTTGCAAAATATATCCCATCACATCAAGAAGACTCTAAGGCCTCTGGGGACAGGAACTATGATTTGTGATTTTGTATCTGAAATGTCTGACACACAGTAGGAGATCAATCCAGGATTACAGTCCTGGATTTCTCCTTCAGTAATCTGTGCAACAGTGCTGCCATAATCATCAAAATCACTGTGTAACTGATCATATGTTATTAGGAATTAGTTTATCTGCACATACACATACAAACCCGCACAAAATCTGAAGTATTTTGGAAAGAGACATAGGGAGGGAGGGAGGGAGGGAGAGAGGGAGAGAGGGAGGGAGAGAGAACCATACCAATCACTCTGTATTTCAGTCCTAATCATGGCTATAAATGACATAACTTAGAAAATGGGCTTCCAGAGGACAGTACCTCTATAGACATTGTGCCTGTGGGAAGGAACTAAAGAGGAATGAAATTTTGGCATTAGAAACTGAGGGCAGTCTGGTAGCTTGCACAACAGAAAGGGACAGTCTACTATCAGAAGCCCTGAAATAAACAGTCTGAATCCATAGTTCAAGGGAGTAATCACCTGCCCCTCGGCTAGTAGAAACTTTAATTAAGAAGTGATTATAGAATTAATAGACACACATACACACACACTTTACAGAATGGAAGTCAGAGAACATTTTGAGTGCTTACTAAATTCATTAACTAGTAACATTCACCAACTATTTCCTAAGTAAAGCAATTAGCCAGAACTAATGTTCACTTTAAATATCAGAAGTAGTGAAATTTTACCATAAAAACAAAAAGAAATGACAGGAGATACAGAATGTCAATCCAGATTAAATTTGTATATTTTACTTGCCAATGACTCCAATTTTTTTTTCTGAGTCATGCACCATTTTTAAGAATCCAGGGAAAGTTTTAGACCATTTCAGCCCAAAAGATGCCCGTGTTGCCACATAGCCTATAATTTCATGATCTACATTATAGACAAAGCCTGTCACTGCCTTTGATGTCACCAGTGGATGAGATCTAGTGGTGAGTGGGTTACTAGCAAGACTACAGAATTCTCTCTCAATTTCAGGGGGTTCACAGATTCCCAGAAGGCCCCAGTGAGTCCCAAATGTGGATGATGCCACTGTAAAACCTTTATGAGTAGAATAAAGATTGAAATTGGTTAAAAGGTTCACAAACATGTGCTCTCTGGACTGTGTCTGTCTTGTTTACCTCCTGATGAGAGATTTCCTTTCCTACTGTCTACACTCCAGTCATATCACTACTTGTCCATTGAAGAGAAAGTTGCTGTCCTGTCCTAGGATTTTCCCCTTACTCTCCCTTCCCCATGTCCATTCAATGAGTCAATTCTTACTTTGTCCTCTGTATCTCAGAACAAATCCTGCCCTATCCCAGTTTGTGTATGAATAATCTCTCTCTAATTTTCTTCATAGTATTTATTACCATGATGTATTTATGCAAGGTTATTAGAGTGCTGGCTGCTTCTGCACTTGACATTAAGCTCCATGAGGAAAGGATCATGTCAGTTTTACTCAGCCTTGTATCTCCAGCCTTGTATCTATGCCAGCCACATGGTGGGTACTCTAGTAAATACTGAATAAATGAGGGGCACCTGGATGGCTCAGCTGGTTATGATCTCATAGCTCATGAGGTTGAGCCCTGAGTCAGGCTCTCTGCTAACAGCAGAGTCTGGATCCTGTTTCAGATTCTGTGTCTCTGTCTCTCTTTGTCCCTCCCCCACTCATTCTCTCTCTCTCTCTCTCTCTCTCTCTCTCTCTCTCTCTCTCTCTCTCTCTCTCTCTCTCTCTCACACACACACACACACACACACACACACACACACACACACACAAGAAATAAACATAATTTAAAAAAAAGTACTGAATATGGGGTGCCTGGGTGGCTCCAGGCACCAACTTGAGCTCAGGTCATGATCTCGCAGTTCATGAGTTCCAGCCTCGTGTCAGGGCTCTGTGCTGACAGTGCGGAGCCTGGAGCCTGCTTCAGATTCTGTGTCTCCCTCTCTCTCAGCCCCTCCCTCCCTCCTTCTCTCTTTCTCTTTCTCTCCCTCAAAAGTAAACGAGTATTAAAAAACTAATTACTGAATAAATGAATGAAAATACAAATATGCAACATCAGTAGGGCCTTATGAACCTATGTGACCGAGTGACAGTAGTCATGGGTTCTTACACTGCAGTGGTAGGTTTCTTTACACTTATGCTTTGAAACTTCACACTTCATTAAGCTTTTTGGCCAGTTTTTATTTCCTAATACAAAGAATAAAAGGGGTCTAAAGGGAGAGAACTGCAAAGTTTTTGCATGCTGGGAAAAAAAGGTGAGGAATATTTTGTTCACCACTGTGAACTGGACAGTACTACTCTCAAATAAACACTTTATTATTTCAACATAACATGATCATCTTTTACAGATACATAGCACAGATTCAGTAATTAGTTATTTAGACCATGTGACTGAAAATTAAAAGAAAACTTTACTAAAGTGGACTGCAGGATGCTAGAAGGGGAGGCTAGTAGCAGGAGATGCAGCACTCAGTGTCAGTGACAGAAAGAATTGCCAATTACAGACCCGAAACAGAAGACCCAACAGAAGAATCCTCCCAGGAGAGAATCATCTATTACAGCCCCAACAAGAAAACAACGTATATTGCATCGTCTACAAGAAACCAACGGCCCCTGCAATGTAGCCAATCAGGAGTTGTCATCACCCTGGACTCTTCCTTCTCTCCAAAGGACTTTTCTTCAAAACACCCCTCCCAACTTCCTCCTCCCTCTCCATAAAATAATGTTCCTCTCTTTTGTTTGCTGGACTTGCCTATGCTTTTGCTGTAGCTTGCTTGTCCCAGATTGCAATTCTCTGGTCTTCCTGAATAAACCCATTTTTGCCTGTAAAATAACTGGAAGTTTTCTTTTTAAGGTTAACAGTACCATAGTCTTTTCCATTGGGAGAGGGTGTGAAATGAGGTGATCCTTAGGGAAGAAGTTGAGTAAAACTCCAGATCCTCTAACACTGCATCCATCTGCACACTACGTACCATCTTACTCCATCAACAAGCAATGCAGTAAGAGATCACTGATCAAGCGATTCCAGTGCCAATATAATGACTCTTGTATTACATCGGTATGTTCTTAAAGATAGGAGACTGCTCATTCCCACACTTTGACCAAAGGGAAGTGGGTTTTTTACTGAGCCCTGAAAGGACTTTCTCAGATGTGACAGGGGAGGCTGCCTCACTTTGATTGGTTCACAGGATACTAAGGCAAGTAGCAAGGAGACATGAAATTCATAGACCATATAAACACTGTTCATGCTTTCCAAATTCCTTTTCTTCTATTTCTTTAGGTTGATAATCCATATGATTAGTTGGAATACAGCCAATTCAGAATCAAAATAGGTAAGTTGTGATGAAGAAATAGAAACATAGAAACAAAAGAAATCTTTTATTTAGAAATGGGTTATTTTTATGCTAATATCTGAAACAAGGTTTCCTGACTCCTTAGGACTCTGTGTTTCACTCTCTCTCTGCCCCTCCCCTGCTCATACTCTGTCTCTGTCTCTCAAAAAAGAATAAACATTAAAAAAATAAATAAATGAGGTTCCCTGTGTAGTAGAGAACAGTCTAATCTTTGTGAGGGTGAATATCACGTCACTTTCCATTATTTAAATATTGGTAATCATTTAAAAATCAATCTCCTACAATCTTGACAATCATGCTTCTGTCCTTCTCATGTGATCATTTCTGGATGCAATTGGAAAAGAAAAAACTTTTGGAACTTGCAAGAGGCGAGTATATTCAACACTACATGCCATGGGCACATTTTTGTACCTCCCTTTCCCTTTCTAGATGACATACTATGGGGGCACCTGGGTGGCTCAGTCGGTTAAGCGTCCGACTTCGGCTCAGGTCATGATCTCATGGTTCGTGGGTTCGAGCCCTGTGTCGGGCTCTGTGCTGACAGCTAGCTCAGAACCTGGAGCTTGTTTAAGATTTTGTGTCTTCCTCTCTCTCTGACCTTCCCCTGCTCACGCTGTCTCTCTCAGAAATAAATAAAACATTAAAAGAAAATTTTTAGACCACATATTATGAATGGTGCTTACCTATAACAACACTCTGAGAGACCTAAGTCAGCCGGACACCTCCACGTGCCACATTATTCCCTTGTGCACAATAGGTCTTTGATTGGCATAGCAAGACAAGGCCCAGAAAAACTCCTTTCCGGTGTCCTTACTTTCACTTAGTCTTTTTGCAAATCACTTAACATTACCACTTGATTGCCTGGTTTGTACAATACTACAAATGAAAATATCATAGTTGCAAAGCATTGCATAAGATATCATTTCATTGTTATTTTAATTACTGCACTCTCTAGCTTGATCTCCTTACGTAATGGTGCACCTGGCCAATTTCTAGCAGTGTTTCTTTTTTTCTAAACTTGCTCTTGTAACAGTGCATGCTCCATGCCCCAGAGATCCACTAGTAACAACTGCATTTCCCCCAAACAGTGAAGGCCTTAGAGGATAAGAAGGCAGAATGGCAGGGGGTTAAATGTCTGATCCTACAGAAACTATAGTTAGTCTCTAAAATTTCCTGTGTTTGGACCCAATTAGACACATCAGTTGGTTAGATCAGAGCAAGGAGGAGACAAGAGAAGTGAACAGCTTTGATGCAGCAGGGTTTGTTCTGAATGTGCCACCCCACTATGTTGATGACAAGGACACTACTTGAGAAATCTCTGAGCTGGTTCTAAGGGGTAAGAGATGCCCAGCTGTCATTGGGATGATGGTTGACAAAGATTGCAATCAGTCAGCTACAAACAAAAATAAATGGCCTGTCAAAAAAATAAGAACTCCCCTAGGGCAGAAGAAATTTCTAAAAAGGAAACAAATCTTATTTTGGCTTGAATAATCCAAACTGACTGGTTGGCTTCAGTGAGCTGACAAGCTGAGTGATCTTCAGTTTTACACCAGCAAATGGTACATGTGTTCATGGTGTCTGAATAGGTCACAGAAAAATACTGAAGGTTTTGGCTTTTGCTTGCTTTCACTCTAGGTTAAGCAGATACAATTTCTTCTCAATAAACAGCTACTTGGAATGGCAAGTTATATATTTACCATTGCTGTTTTCTTGGATCCAACCAGACCTCAAATTAACCTACTCAAGTCATCTAGTACAAGCCACGTCCAAACTTTTCAACTATAATAACGCTACATATCTTTAGATAAAGGCAGCAGGGTGCTGGTAAACTCATCTCAAAAGAAAAAAGAAAATGGGAAAAAAGGAGAGAAAACAATAACAACAAAAAACATGAAACAGAAAAGAAAGCCTAATCAGTACCATTTGCTGATTTCTCTGGTATAAATACTCCTACCATTGCTGATTTCAAGTCACTGAATTAGGAGTCAGGAAGAGCTGCACAAAATCAACTGTCTTGAGCTAATGGAAGCTAGCTTCGTGAGCAGGAGAAATAATTACAACAGCATCAAAAGCAAACGACCATTTCTACAGTGTTTTAGGGCTCACAAAGTACTTTCTCACACATGTGCTCACCCAATTCTCACAGCTGAGACAGGTGGTAGCCTTCAAATCGAAGTTAAAAGAGTTCAAGTAAGAGTTTAAGTGGTTATATCTACTATGAATAGTAGCGAACAAATCTGGGAGGAACTTTCAATCTTCAAAAAACTAAAAATAGAACTATCCCAGGACCCAGAAATTGTACTGTATACCAAAGGATACAGAAATACAGATTTGAAGGGGTACATTCACACTGATGATTTTTATACAGCATTATCAACAATGGCCAAACTGTGGAGAGATATCTGAAGTTGAGATGCAGGTATCAGTACTGTTTAAAGCTTCCCCCCATTGATTCACAGAAATATATTAATATATTATAGGGAGAGCAATGAATTGCTTCACTTATTTATTACATTCACACACTCATCCATTTCTCCATTCATACACTGTATAATGCTGCACACCCACCAGTGTTAGGCACCATTATATGGACAGACAGGGTCTCACTTCCTCCAGCTTCTACTCCCTTTGAGCTTTCACTCCAGCAAGGCGTTGACCTACTAGAAGAGGCAACTGTGTGTGCTGGGGGTTGGGAGGTGAGTATGTTTAAAAAAAAAAAAAAGCCAGCACCCTCTGGTTCTCTTCTGGTAGGCTAAAAATCAGTTCCTTGAGGACACTGAAAGGTAGTCATTTTCAAATAGGATCAGTGATCCTCTTCTTTATTATGATAGTTCATCATCCATGTCAATTTAAATGAGAGGCTTTAGGAGTTTGGGATTTAATTTATGCACTAGAAGGGCTCCTAAATTGCTCTGTGTAGATAACTTTAAAGGTAATACTGAATGCTCCTTTCCTAATAACTCAGATTATCATTTATCTTCATTACAAATGAACTTTAATTGGAAGTGGCTTCTAACAAATTTAGCTACAAATATCTCACTGGGTCCTCTATTAAACACCAATCAATAAAAAACAAACCAACCAAAAAAACAAAAAAAAAAATAGTAGTAAATGCATAAGAGGAGTTACTCATTCTTTCAAGTTAATTTCTCCCAAGAGACAGAGACTTTCTTCATTCCCTGATCCCCTAATTCAGCCATGTGGAAAGATGTGCTTGTAAATACAATAAATCTATATTTATTCCTGTTGGTCAAGAAGCAAAGTCTCTTTTCAGTAATGATCTGTTCAAATAGTTAACAATAGCTCTTAAAGTGCCATTGATTAAATAATTGCACAGAGGAAATCAGCCTCATTCCCTGACTTGGCCCTGCCTTTTTCGACTTTCACAGTGACTCACTTGGCATGCTCAGAACGCTCCTTCCTTCCTAACAAGGGATTTAACATGACATGCCCCTCCTTACTTCTAAGAGCATAACAATCCATATCGACTCCACGGACAACACTGTCACTCTGCCTTCAGAATCCATCTCTCTGACTACACTTCATAAGGTAAAGAGAGAACCTTAAGGCCAAGGCCATAGTACTTAATTATTGCCTCCAAAAAATCAATGAATAAATTAATGATTAACTTAACATTTAATGCAAACTATGCTTCTTCCATAATGCAGAAATCTTCCATGGCTATAGAATGCTCAGATGTTCTTTCTTAACCATCAGAACCTCTTTTTATTTAAGAAACTGGGGGGAGGGGAGCATCAAAGAGGCAAAAAAATCCCAGTTTGGTTGTTAATCTGGGGGCTTCCCAATGCAGAAATGACTCAGAATTGCTAAAAGGTGCCATCTTGAATTTTCTTAAAGTGAAGGTAGTACACTGAAGCAAACATGGAAATCTATTGACACCCGCCATCAACTCTATAGATTAGTCTTTCCCTTTGCATCTCTCTTTCTTCCTCACATTTTCCACTCGGTGATTTGAAGAAGTTAGAAAGTGAGTATGAAAATTAGATGGAACTCAAATTGAAGACATAGTTCCACTTAGCTGAGGAAGCAAGTTGGATGGCAAAGTAGAGGAGCCTAACAACCTGCAATGCTGCAATGCTTGTGTTTACAAAAACTGTTCATCTAGGCATGACATAGATGATCATCTCTGAAGAAAAGAACAACTAAAGAGAGGGTTATTTATCCAGTATCACACAGTGAAGAGACAGTCAGCAAATTCAAGTCTCCCAATTTGACATTCTTTACCTTTTTGACCACACCACATTTTGTGGATGTTACTGAGCACAATATCCTCTCATCCCTCCTCTCAACATAATCATAGCTATGATTCAAGACAGTTAGTGCCCCTATCAGAGAGGACATCAGGGTGACAGCTCTCATGGTCAGGATCATTGGCCTGTTGGCTCTATTTCTTGATGTAATGGCTATGAATGAGCCCAACTTATTGTCATATCTACTACTGAGAGTAATTAAAACCAAAGCTCTTTCTCTTTTAATTATAGCATTGGGCTGGTTTAACTTCAAATGCCAAGAGAACAGATCCATAAGCAGACCAAAAAAAGGGGAGGGGGTATTATGTGATTACCAAGCAGTACTAAGTAAAGTTCATTCACAACTTATATGGAAGAAAAAAGAAAATTTAAACATGAAAAAGAAGTGAAAGTGAAAACAATGAATGCAGCATTTGTCATTAATCAGCAAGAAAATACATTAGTAGCGTCCATCCATTGCACAACTATACAAATTAAATATATACCCCATAGGGTGGGAGAGATGATTGATTTCTTGAATAATTTTTGGTCTAGTTTGGTTGAAAATAGTAAATACTTATTCCTAGAAATACTTTTGACTACACCACACTGTGGAGATGCTAGATTCCTTCTGTAACTGTTGTATCCCTGTCTTAGGAAATTGGAAGAAAGAGATTCTCAACATAAACATACGTGTTAGCCAGATAATTTAATAGTTAGTATGGCAATTCCAAAGCTGTTATCTCATGCAGGGCATCCATTTTCAGAAAGCATCATGCAGAAGTTAGGTAAGAGTCTGCAAATTCCTCTTCTTTTTCATCACTGGTGACTAGTATTTATGAGGAGAGAGAAAGAGACCTACGTATGTATATGTGTTTCTCCATTGTTGAAGTTAGAAAGAACACAAAAAGCACAGTCTTGGTGTCATTGGGATATCTTGCTGGCTGCTGGCATGTAATTTTTTAAGGTAACTTATAGCTTGGCACATTCACTATGGTTCAAGGTCTTTAGTAAGGATCAAATAATATAGAAAGATACGTGATAGCACTTTGAAAAACATAAAGAGTTACATAAGCATAAGGCTTTATTATAGAAAATGTCTCAAGAGATGAGGAAAGCTTTAAAAAACAGAAGAGATCACAGAATGAAGTACTTTTAGGAGACCTCATCACTTTCCTCATTTATATGACCTCCTTGGAACCATGCCCTTTACCAATCCAGGAAGGGGAGCATCTCCCTAATTCTCTTCCTCCTGGAGTTTCCCCTTATATTATGGTTAATGTCCCATTCTAGGAACTATTACAGAATGATCACTAACAGAATTATTCATAGAAATAATGAGTACAGTGGTTTGTTAAAAGTAGTAATCAATAAGCCATGTATTGTATTTTGTTTTTAATAATAATGGTATCTAGTGATTTTATAGATCCATAAATTGATATTGTTTTTTTCTGTGGTAAAAAATTCCAGATATGAATTCTAGTCCTATATATCTTAAATCCTAATTGGGTTTTAAGCAAGTCATTTGCCCTTACTGAACTTCAGGTACCTCTTCCAGAAATAAAGAGACTGCACTGGACAAGTTCCTACAAGCCCTCCCATACCTGGTGAGCTGTGAACTATAATGAGATGCCACTTTAGGAAGAGCCAGCAGAATAAATTCATTTCTAGAGACAAGTCTTATAAAGTCCTAGTCACTTTGGCCTTTGGTTTTCATGAGCAAATGAGATGTTGGTTACAGTATCAACAGCATGTGACTACAATGTGGGAGAAAATGTTTGATCCATCATTCCCATAGTCTACTAAAGGAGGGACTATTTGGGTTTGGTAAAATCCCTGCATTAAGTGGAATAGGGTAGAGGAGAACATGGCAGCATGGATATTCCAAAGTAACCAAAACTGTTATACAGGAGGTAGAGGGAAAGTTTTGGTTTTACATTTGAATAGTTGAGGAAGAAATACAGAGAACGCAGGTTGGTCTAAATTTAGGGCTATGTTAGAGAAATTACTGAACAGATACCTGCTAGTTTAGGGGTAGCTGAAAAAAAAAATTGGTATTGCTCAATGTTCAATTAAAAGACATCTGCATTTTTACAATGTAACCTCCTTCCTCCTCCTCTAAATCTTTAGTATACAGTGCTATATTCATGCTTTAAGTAAAAGTTTCAGTGCTTTTCGTATAGGAGGATTAGGAGGAACTTAACAGAGGACCAAGGGGGAGAAGAAGGGCGGAAATGGTGGGGAAAAGGGGAGAGGCAAACCATGAGAGACTCTTGAATGCTGACAAAAACTGAGGACTGGTGGATGTGGGGGGGAGAAGGGGTGGGCATGGAGTAGGACACTTGTGGGGATGAGCACTGGGTGTTATGTGGAAACTAATTTGACAATAAACTATTTGTAAAAAAATAAAAAAATAAAAAATAAAATAATAAAAAAAAAGTTTCAGTGCTTTTGATCGTACATTTATAGAAATCATGACAGGAGCTAAAATTCAAACCTAGATCTGAATATGTAGGCACAGAAAATCTTGAGAATGAAAACTACCATGGGATTTAAAGATCTCCTTGAGGCTGCTTTAGACTTTCAAGGAACATGGAACAGAAAGACGATCTAATCCTCCAAGGTTAAGAAATCTTGTGATTATTTATCTTTTACCTAAGTCTTTCTTAAGAAAGACTCAGTTGGATTTTTTTATTATGATTTTTAAGTTTAATTATTTATTTTGAGAGAGAGAGAGAGAGAGAAGGAGAAGGAGAAGGAGAGGGGACATGAGCATAAGTGGAGGAGGCAGAAAGAGAGAGAGAGAGAATCCCAAGCAGGCTCTATGATGAAAGTGCAGAGCCTGATGCATGGTTCAATCTCAATAACAGTGAGATAATGACCTGAGCCAAAATCAAGACTCCAAGAGTTGGACACTTAACTGACTGAGCCACCAGGTACCCCCTAAGTTGGAATTTATAAGGACTTTGGGGGACTTCTGCTTCAGAAGCTAGAACAGAGGTCAGCAAAGTACAACCTGTGGGCAAATCTGGCCCACTATCTGATTTTAAAAATTAAGTTTTATGGGAACACAGCTATGCCTATTCATTTACATATTATCTGTAGCTATTTTCCTGTTATAACAGTAAAATTGAGTAGTTATAGCAGATATCACATGGTCCATAAAGCTTAAAATGTTTACTACTAGCCCTTTATAGAAAGTATTTGCTGACCCCAGAAATAGGAAGCTACTTTGGTGGAAAAAATGCCTTGATAGGCAAACTTAAGAGTCACAGGAAAAGGAGGCTCCTCCTTTCAAGAGGCAACAAGATACTGCTTAATAAGATTTGCCTCAAGAATTGGCATAGTCTTTCTTCATGTGCCCCTGGTGGACCATTATCTTGACAGAATGCATTCTAAATAAGAGAACACATATGGCAATGACAAAGAAGTTTTGAATGGAAAACTCTTAACTGCTGGGCCTCTTCCCATCACAAGCATTGCACACTCATCAGTTCATCAAACATGAACAAAGTACTTTTTCTCTGCCCGGCAACAAGCTAGACAGTGGTAGCCAGGACATCAATAAGACACTGCTGGTCCCAAAGGGCGGGAGACAGGACCCAAATTGTTGCAATGCAGTAGAGTGGCAACAGTAATAGAGGCCTGTACAAGGTACCTCTGATCTAGACATTTCCTCAGCTTTCAGGTATGGCTGCTTTGGTTGAACTGAAACACCCCATCGTTTGTGTCCAATGCCATGGTCAATCTTATTCAACCACAGCACTTCTGGATGAAGCAGGTAAAGGCAGTGCTAACAACACCTTCAAATATTTCAAAATAAGACAAATGGATATTTTTTAAGTAATTATTTTAGCACCTAACAGAGAGACTGAAACATAAGGGCAGAAACTTACATGTTGGCTACTTACTATGTGTTGAAGACCTACATGGAGAAAAAAAGAAGGCTGATGAACTGTGCTGCCTTCTTGTAGGTGACAGAGATGAGCACTTAATGGAAACCAATTAGAAGAACAGGTGGGGGCGTGAAGATCATATGTTGAGTTCCCTCACTGGACAAAGGAAACAGGGCTGGAAAGGTATGGTAATCGTCTCAAATCTCTTACCTGGTTACCACCTAAACTAGCACTAGAGCCAGGTGTTCTGGTATAGCTGATTCCCTTGACACTACACCAGTAGTTTCCCATGTGTTCTGGGCAGCCCCCATATTCTGAAGTACTGGCTTGGGTGTGAGAGGTAAAAGAGGTTCAGGAAGCAAAAATGAGGCCAAACAGATGGGAATCAAAGCCCCCAACTTTGATAAGAGCAACTCTTTGTGACTTATTATACATTTGTGTGTTGTGGGTTCTGCCTACAAATTTGTTTGAGAAAGGATGACACAGCAAGAAAGTTTTAGAACCATAGCATCGTACCATGCTCTGTTTTCAGTCGAAAATAGGAATCAAATTTTCTTATTATTAGTCTCAATAGGAAGGTGTTAGTAATGCACTCAGATTTAGTAAGACTTCTATGCTTTTAAAATAATAATAATAATAAGCACATATTTCTTTGCTTCTTGTGGAGTGGAGAAATGAATCTGTAGGAGGTGTATTTCTTCTCCATGGGATGTGGAGACTCCCCTTGCAAAAAAAAGAAAGTAAATTCCATGCTCTTGACACTGGCAATCTGATTTATGGCAAGTAGGAGGGTGGTAACATTCCACTTAAGCCTTAAGCTCGATGAAGCCATTGATTCTACGCTTGAAAATCTATCCATGGAGAGCTTCAATCTTAACACAGATCTCGATGCTTTTCAATTTCTGTATGAATTCTAGGTCAGAGCAAAGATTCTTCAAACAGTTGCAAAAATGTATTCCTGCAACTACTCCAGGAGGGCATGCTCAGAGCAAAGTCTAAGAATTTCCGTTCTCAGGCTGCTTTATTAGACTGTCCTCACCATGTGTGACAATTTCAAAATGAATGGACATGACCGCATTTTTAAAAAACTCACCTAATGTAGGCTAGTTGATGATAGTGGCTGAGGGGTAAGCTTGAACTCTGTCTCATTCTAACAGGTGTGTCGTGGGAGATGTATGTCAGATTAAAATCAGGAAACCCCATGGCTTTCTAAGAGAAATGTGTGAGGAGGGTGACAAGAATTTCATTACCCACTTATATAAATGCCCACAGATAGAAGAGAAGGGGTAGGAAAATATTTTTCAATGTTTGTCAGACACAGTGCAAAGCACATTTTCTTCATACAGTCACATTTAAGGTGACATTTTTTACAGATGGGGTGGTATACCTTGGTAAGTCTAACTAATTCACTCAGGTTCATGCAATCTATACAGTGACAAAACCAACATTTAATCTAGGATTCTGTTTCCAAAATCTTTTTTTTAATGTTTGATTATTTATTTTGAGAGAAAGAAGGGGGAGAGGGAGAGAGGGAGACAGGGAGAGAGAGAGGAAGAGAAGGAGCAGGGGAGGAGCAGAGAAAGAAAGAGAAAGACAGAGAAAACCCCCCAAGAAGTCTCAGCATTGTCAGCACAGAGCCCGATACAGAGCTTGAACTCATGAACCATGATATCATGACCTGAGCTAAAACCAAGAGTCAGACACCTAACCAACTGAGCCACTCAGGTACCCCTGGTTCTCAAGTCTTTTATAAAGAGATTCTAGCTACCCAGTGTAGAGATCATGGCTTAAGAAGTTAGACTGCTACTAATCTTCCTGGATGAGAATGTATCTCCTTCCTCTCTTGCTCTTTTGTTCTCTAACATGCTCACACATACACACACACACACACTCACACACACACTCACACACACACACACACTCACACACACAAACACACACACACACACTGTATAAAACACAGATACTTACTGGCAATGGTATCTTCTAAACTTGTCAGGATGAACAGTACCTATGATAAGGCAGAATTCCCTCACATAATAAACATAAATTGATTTTCCAATATTTTTCCAATATTTTCATATAACCTGTTATGTGCATGTGTGTATGCATGCTGGGCATACTGCTCAGTGGGAACACACACGACAGCTGCATTTCACAGCTGAATCTTCAGGCAGCAATATTTTAGCAGAATGAACATCAAATCTTCCCAATGACTTGTGAGCTGTGAAAGACATCGCAGCTAACTCCAACTGTAAAAACTATATTGGCTTCAGAAGAGGAATGGCATTTGGAAGGCTATGCTTTAAAAGGACGGTAGGGGAGAGGAAAAGAGCAGGATGCAGTTCTCAGAGTGAAAAGGGCCCAGGTGCAGGGCTGGAGGTGAGGAGAAGCCCCTACTTTCCTTTGCTGTTCATCAGATTTACAGCACATCCTGTGGGGATGTGCGGTCACAAGGGGATCTCCGCCATATGCTCGGACAAGGTCTCCACCACGGGATTCTCACTGCCTTCTCCCTTTGGTGGTCTTAGTTCTAGCACCGTGCAAGTGGAGGAAAATGGCTTTGCTCCCACGCAGCATGTCTTCTCCAACAATCCAGGTTAGAGATATGTCTTTTGCTTTGATTTAAACAGAGAGCTCACGCTGCATTGTAGTGTCCCTGAAAGTCTGGAATAGTTTCTGCAAGATCCTCCACATGAACGCCTTGTCCTTCACCAAGTTGATGGACAAGAATTATTTGCTAAATGAGGGGCTGATTAAAAGAGCCACGGAGGCCAGTCACTGAGAAGCAATTTTGTACTAAGCATTAAACGATTTACAATTATTCCAAAAAGCCCCACCGAGGGAGTCACTGCTACTGCCATTTCACAGGTTACAAAGCTGCGTATGAAAGAGAGTAAGTAACAAACATGGCCAAAGACACACAGTTAGATAGTAGCAGCGCTGGGATTCAAATGCAGGCAGTCTGACTCTAGACACTGCACCTGACAGTGGAGGAAAGCTGGGTCCTACAGATACACTGCCCTGTCCATGACTCTGGGTCTCCAGGCCCCCAGGCTCTTTCCAGGCATGACTCCTCCCAGAGAGTGCAGAAGAAAAAGAGAGTTGATGTACAAGAGATGAAAAAACGGGGAGAACTGCTTCAGTAGACATCCACGGCACCGCCACCCTCCTCTTAATTAGTGGTGAGTGCCTGGGGAGAAGGTTAGCTTTCCAAAGAGCCGGTTCACAGAAAAGCTAGGGAAACTCATTACCCCTCACCATGGGGGTTCAGCTCTCCCTCCTCAACCCTCCTTAAAAGCACAGTGGGGTGACTGCGGGAGAGATAAGGAAACACAAATAACAACTGTGCTTTCTAAATGGTCTGGTCTGTGCCACACTTCTTCTTCCGGAGAGGTATCTGAAAACATACAGCAGCTTCATTTCCAGACCATGCAGTCAAAATAAAAAGTCAAGAGACCTCTTGTGTTCCATCTGCTCCTGGGACAGCAAGAAGAGAAGTAGAAGCCTGACATAAAGCTGTGGATCTGGTCACAGAGCCCCATGATCACAAATGTCTCTTAACTTAGAACTCTATAGAATGTCATAGTTCATAAGGTGTTTCCAAGTGGATTTTCCTCCTGTAAGGTGGTGAAGTGAGTATGAGGCTCTGTTTCACAGGATAAACAAACAGGAGAGGTTGAGGAACTTTTCAAAAGTCTCCCAGCCTACAAGTTGCTTGAACTTATGGTCTGACTCTAAGCATGGCTGTCCTTGTACCATCATTACCTCCATCAATACAGATGGGAAAGGTTGGCTCTCAGGTCCTTCTTGTACTCTGCTGGCGAATTTCTCCCGACCTCTAATTCTTTCCCTTTGTCTTGGTAGAGAATAAGATGGATTTTTTTCCAATCTCTAATGAGAGCATTAAAGGAAGTGGACAGAGACACAAGGATTTTGACTAAAAAGGGAAGGCTGCCCTACTTCAGAAAGCTTTCAAACACCTCTTCCTGATGACTTGGGTGAGGGAGGTGAATCTTATCTGCTTCTCTCACACCAGTACCACCCAGCCACATAGGCTGAGTGGCAAAAGCGGACACACATCCACACGGTGTGTTTTTAAGAGTACAGAAAAGCTGGTCTCCCCTAAGCCATTAGATTGGGGCTCAGGAAATGGGGGTTCCCTTTCAGTTTTGCTACTTTCCAGATTTAAGGCAAATTCTAAACTTATACCCTGTTGTTCTTACTGATAAAACATGGGAAAAAGTCTTGATAGATTCGGAAAACGAAAAAAGAAAAATTTGAAAAATGAATTGTAACTCATTAACAATTAATGTAACAATTAATACAGGCTCTCAGATAGGAGAATATATTATGTTAGTTGATATCTACAAGGTTGATATCCATTTATCCTCTCCATAAGCCCTAATCTACACTTGTAGCCACCCCCACTGTACAAACTTCCCTAACAAACTTAGGCTCAGGGAAGTAAATAAGCTTAAGTTAGATGTGGAACTGACATATCAGTTCAGAATTTCAGGTATCTCTGGCTCCACTATTTTGAGTAAGAATGAATATTGCACTTCTCACTTTTGAGAATTATAATCAAAGAACTTCACATATAAAGGGTAATATGAATACTAGCTACAAATGAATTTAAAAAGATTCAGTGTGAGGCTGAAGAGACTGAACCTAGATTTCGTGGGTTAGTGAGGTAAATGGTAAGAAGTTCTCAACTCTAGAGCCATGTCAAAGGAGGCAGGTCTGCATGGGGATTCCAGAGAGAGAACGGGACAGGAAAGCAAGACTGCAGAATGACAGGGCAATGCGTGGGAAACAAATAACATTTCAATTCAGCTTACCAAGATGTCCTGAACTTTTAGTCATTCTGGTAACTAGAGTAGTGCTCACATGAGCAGGCAGGATATAAGGTGCACAGCTGCCAAGGCACAGAATCTACATCCATCCTGGAAACTCTACATTCAGACATTTCATTCCTAGGGGTGGGATGGGGGGGTCCCCCGGGTGGCTCAGTTGGTTAAGTGTCCAACTCTTGATTTCGACTCAGGTCATAATCTCACGGTTTGAAAGATGGAGCCCTGCTTCGGGCTTGGTATTCTCCCTCTCCCTCTTTCTCTGCTCTTCCCCTAATCTCTCATGTGTACACACTCTCTCAAACAAACAAACAAACAAACAAACAAACAAACAAAGACATTCCATTCCTGGAACAGGTCCTCAGTGCAATGGGAATTTGCACAGGCTATAGCAGATGGAATCAAACCCAATGTCATGGTTTAAAGGAGTGTGATCTTTGAGGTTTTGATTTCAAACATAGCTATCTTACATATTACCTATGGAGTCCTACGGAAGTTACTTGACCTCTCAAGTGCCTCAGTTTCCTCATGTGTTCTTACCTCACTGGGATGTTATGATTCTGAAATGCCATGTGTAAAACATATAGCCCATCTTAAGCACTTAACAGATACTATTGTTATTGGTAAGATGGATTTAAATGCTTTCTACAAATAGTATATTGCCATAGTCTGAATATTTGTGTCCTCTCAGAATTTGTAATTTGAAATCTTAACTCCCAAAGATGACAGTATAAGGAGATGAATATTTGGGAGGTGTTTTAGCCATGGAGGTAGAACCCTCATAAATGGGATTATTGTCTTATAAAAGAGGCTCCAGAGACATCCCTAGGCCTTTCTGCCATATGAGGACATATCTAGATTATGTTGGCTATCAGCCAGGAGGAAAGCCCTCACCAGAAAGTAACCATAATGGCACCCTCATCTTACTTCCCAGCTTCCTTAGCTGTACATAACAAACTTCTGTTCTTTATAAGCCACGCTGTCTGTGCTACTTTGGTGTAGCAGTCCAAATGGACTAAGGCACATCTAGAAGCATGGTTTTCAAAGTTTGTACAGGTCAAACATCCATGTTACATTGGCAAAATAGATCTGGTCTCCCTCCAAATCACAGCAAATGAAAACTGTCAGAATTGTGTGTTTTGGTCTGTAAGTTTTCCCTTAAATATTACGCACCTTTTAACTCAAATCTAATGCAATTTAATTTAAAAAGTAATGAGTAGCATGCATAATACAGAAACTTTTTTTAATGTTTATTTATTTTGAAAGAAAGAGAGAGAGAGAGAGCACACAAGGGGGGGAGGGTGGTATTGGAGAGTGAGGGAGACACAGAATTGGAAGCAAGCTCCAGGCTGTGAGCAGTCAGCACAGAGCCAGACACAGAGCTCGAACCCATGAGCCATGAGATCATGACCTGAGCTGAAGTCAGATGCCCAACCAACTGAGTCACCCAGGTGCCCTAATACAGACACTTCTGAATAGCCGTTGATCATGGGAGCTTGTTCGTGAATGTTCATGGGCTTTATGTATTCATAGTCCCAGTATAACACATAGGCCTAATTTATTGAATTAAATATTAAAAACAAATAAATACTGAACGTTGTATTACACTTCAGATGTTCTACTACCTGAATTAGTTTGAAAACTACCAAAAATTGCCTCATTTTTTTAAAATTAGAGACCACGCACAGGTGAGAGAGTGAGAGAGAGAGAGCACGTGGACATGAGTGGGGGAGGGGCAGAGGGATGAGGAGACAGAATCCTAAGCAGGCTCCATGCTCGGTGTGGAGCCCAATGTGAAGCTCAATCCCATGATCCTAGGATCATGACCTACACTGACATCAAGAGTCAGACACTAAACCAACTCAGCCTCCCAGGCACCCCAGAAATTACCTCATTATTTATTTGCCCTTGCTAAAATAACACAAATGTGTTGATAAACATGAGTTATCTGGATTATTTCTAAATGCACAATATGAACAAATTAATTGGGCATGCAGCTAACTTGTTAATATATATATATATATATATTTAAATCCCTAGGTGGAACAACTGTTCTTTTGTCCAAAGTTAATCTATAGGTATAGGCTTTGTAGGTTCTTCTTTCCCATGGCACCTCTTGGTAAACCCAACCTGGTGCTTTCTATGCTGTGATTGATAGCACCAACCTGGTGCTATCTATGCTTGATATGTGATTAGCATATACAGTGCTAATGCTAGGATTTCTACAATATCAAGGGAATGAAATAAATAAAGCACAGACATTCCTAGCTTCCAATAAGCACTCTACCTGTTTTCTACTCAAGCATGTCTCTTTGGAGTCCACCATGAAAATGTTCATGATGTGAGCTCACTAGAGGAGGTGCTAGACGAAGGATTTAAAAGGTTTCCTCTTGACATCCAGATGGCCAACAGACACATGAAACGATGCTTAGCATCCCTCCTCATCAGGGAAATGCAAATCAAAACCGCACTGAGATACCACCTCACGCCAGTCAGAGTGGCTAAAATGAGCAAATCAGAAAACTCTAGATGCTGGCGAGGATGTGGAGAAACGGGCACCCTCCTACACTGTTGGTGGGAATGTAAACTGATACAGCCCCTCTGGAAAACAGTGTGGAGGTTCCTAAGGAAACTAACAATAGAACTCCCCTATGACCCAGCAATAGCACTGCTAGGAATTTACCCAAGGGATACAGAAATGCTGATGCATAGGAGCACATGTACCCCAATGTTCATACCAGCACTCTCCACAATAGCTAAAACATGGAAAGAGCCTAAGTGTCCATCCACAGATGAATGGATCAAGACGATGTGGTTTATCTATACCATGGAATACTACATGGCAATGAGAAACAGTGAAATCTGGCCATGTCTAGCAACATGGATGGACCTTGAGGGTGTTATGCTGAGCGAAATAAGTCAGGCAGAGAAGGACAAATATCATATGTTTGCACGTATAGGAGGATTAGGAGGAACTTGACGGAGGAACAAGGGGGAGAAGAAGGGCGGAAATGGTGGGGGAAAGGGAGAGAAGCAAACCATGAGAGACTCTTGAATGCTGACAAAAACTGAGGACTGATGGATGTGGGGGGGAGGGGGGGTATGGGCATGGAGGAGGACACTTGTGGGGATGAGCACTGAGTGTTATGTGGAAACTAATTTGACAATAACTATTTGTAAAAAAAAATAAATAAAATGTTTCCTCTTACTCAACATGATTAGGGTCACTCCTAATCCTTATGTCATTTTTAAACAATTTTTTAAATATTTTTATTTATTTCTAGGAGAGAGAGAGGCAGCGTGAGCAGCGGAGGGTCAGAGAGAGAGGGAGACACAGACTCTGAAACAGGCTCCAGGCTCTGAGCTGGCTGTCAGCACAGAGCCTGATGTGGTGCTCGAACCCACAAACCGTGAGATCATGACCTAAGTGAAAGTCGGACGCTTAACTGACTAAGCCACCCAGGCGCCCCTAAACATTTTTTTAAAATGTGCCCCTTCTTCTAGATTGATATAGCCACTACCTGCTGCTTCTTGTACAGTGTACACAACTACATGTATACACAATCGTATGCAGTGGCCCTGTGAACATAAATGTGCTGAGTCTGAGCTCCACAGCAGAAACTCAGTGTCTTTGCAATTCAGCACTACTCAGTCTTCCCAACATTATTGCTAACTGGCCCCACTCACAGCTACCAGTAAGTCCCACACTCCTATCCCCTGCCATCACCTTGGGCAGAGACCTTCTAGTAAATAGGAGAAATTCTGGGGCCAAGCAGCCTGAGTTAAATACTGAATGTACTTAGTAGCTGTGTGATTTTGAACAGATTATCCAACTTCTCCTCCTCTATAACATGGAGATGATGATAGCCCCTATCTCAAGAAGATAAAATAGGAAAATGTAGGTATCCTTCTGCAGGGACTAGAATAATATCTAAGAAGGCATTCACTACTACTAGTCTTATTATTACTCTCCAACACCCCCCCCTCCCTCCCGCTTTGGTCACAACAGTCTTTGTCTAGCTTATACCCTTTCTTCTGTTCTTTCATCTTTCCAAATTCCATGGTCCACTGAAAACTAGTCCTTTTTTTCACAACCCTATTGTAGGTAATACTTTTCACTTTCTGATCATTTATAACATGTACTTCTAAGTGATTCTAAACTGAATTCCCCATATCATCAAGCAGTTCTTGGATACCAGCTGCATGTTTTAATAATTCAACTAATCCTGACACTATCTATCCAGAGACAGCATCAGATTCTACAGGCTAAGGGTTCAGTCCTATAAGACTTCAGATGCCAGTCCCAAGCCCAGGTTACTACCTGGACTTCTGACCTGCTACTGATCAGAGGTTCTTATCCTCTCCTCCTTTGGTTCTTTTAATTTTCTAGAGGAGCTTACAGAACTCAGAGAAATAAATATCTTAGTTACTAGATTACAACTTTATTGGAGCACCTGGGTGGCTTAGTCGGTTAAGCGTCCGACTTTCGCTTAGGTCATGATCTCGCGGTTCGTGGGTTCGAGCCCCGCGTCGGGCTCTGTGCTGACTGCCAGCTCAGAGCCTGGAGCCTGTTTCAGTCTGTGACTCCCTCTCTCTCTGACCCTTCCCTGCTCATGCTGTCTCTCTCTCTCTCTCCTAGAAATAAATAAAACATAAAAAAAAAATTAGATTACAACTTTATTATAAAAGGATGTAATTCAGGAACAGCCACATGGAAGAGATGAATAAGGCAAAATAGATGCATAAGGGAAAAAAGTTTGGAACTTCCATGCCCCCTATAAGCCCACCACTCTGCCCAAACCTCCATGTGGTCCCTAACCTGGAGGTTCTCCAAACCCTGTCCTTTGGAGGGTTTTGGGAGGCCTCAATTACAGAGGCAAAGTTGATTAAATCATTGGCCACTGGCTATGGGTTAATCCCCCAGCCCTATCCCTATTCCTGGGTGGTCAAGGGGTAGGGCTGGAAGTTCAAATTCTCTAATCACTTGGTTCTCCTGGCAACCAGCCCCATGGTTAGGTGGGATCAAAAAGTCACCTGATTAACATAAAAACAGGCTCCTATGTCTCTCACCACTTAGGAAAATCCTTAGGTTTTAGAACCTCTGTTCTACCACAGAAATAAAGACCAAATAGATTTCTTACTATAAATCATAACATCACAGCCCTATACAGTTAGCACTGAGCTATGTCTTATCTTTTTATTATCTCCTAGTAATAAAATCTGCAAAAAATATTAGTCCCATGAAATTCTCCTCAAAAAAGGCTACTATACTTAGCTAAGTCTGTGAGAACTGACATTGTCTTTCCTCTCGGAAGTCAAAATCCCTCAACTATAGAAAATTTCTGAAAAGTCCTGCAGTGAAAAAAGAAGAAAAAAAATCCAATATTTTAACCTCTATTGTCTCATCAATTTGAATAAAGGAACCTGCTTAATGTAACATCTATTAAGAGTCCAAAGAGCTAATGTGCCTCAGATCGTACCTTGGAAAATTCTGTCCTATTGTGGAATCCAACAGAACTCCTGGGTTCTTGTGTGGGAGGAGGCGGGGTGATGCCCAAGCCTCACACACTCATCCTTCCCCTCAAATGTAGAGTTCCTTTCACCGGGCCTTGCAGGATTCCTTAAAGTACACAATAAACACATAAAATTGTACCTATTTCCTTGTACTTGGGGCCAGCTAAGAGGTGAGAAAAGGTGCAAAAAGGAATCACAGCTCCATTTTTCCCCTTGCTAATAAAAAAATGGTGTCCTGATTATGACCCTGTATTTTCAAGGCACAATATCTACTGCTGAGACCCAAGGGAACCTGTATGTGGGAGGAAGTGCATTCTTTATGTGGCTGTGAATTGGAGTCTGCACTAGTGGCATCAATTCCAGCTCCCAGTGGTGTTGGCAGTATTTCTACTCGGCTTTGATGTCTCACCGAGTTCAGTCTCAGCTTCAGATCACAAATGGACTGAGAGCAGGCAGAAGTGACAATGCAATGAGGGTGGGGGGGATCATACGAAATGGACACAACACAGGTGACTCTCAGCCCACCACAACTCTGTCCTTATGTCAACGCCAATATGGCCCCTTCAAGACGAAAACCTGACCTGGTGGCACCAGGGTAAGACAGCAACAGTGACAACGCGTCTCTTGTCACAGATAACGCTGCTTCCAGGAGCACCATCCCTCTGACCACTGCTAATCACCAGGAGAAGCACTTTATACACGTTTAACCACTTAGATTGAATGGAGAATGTGTAACAAATGGGAACATATTTTCAAGGAGGTAAATCCTCCAGATAGGGATGAGCATTCCAGCATATATATATATAAAAAATACAGACAGAAGTGAGGGATTCTGTGTGGCTAGATGAAGAAGTGAAGGGAAAGGAGACACGACAGGTGGTGTCGCTGGTTTGACAGGGCCTGACACTCTCTTGCCTGCATAGCACACTAGTGAGGAGGGTGGAAGGCCTGGCTCTGAGGAGACTGATGGCTGGGTACAGGCTTGAGGGGCCCAGGGAACAGGTGAGCAGAGGTGTGATCATGTGGATATGGCACAGCTCACAGGGTCTAGCCTCTAAGTAAGAACCCATTTTTCCCTTTTCTCAGTGTAGAATTTTCTCCACTGAAGCCTCCTGGGTCTACTGAAGATGTCCCTTCCATCCTCTCCTTCCTTGCTTCCTCCGTCTTCTTTTTATTACATAGCCTGAGGTTCAGAATTAAGTACAGCCATTAAATTACCTCCTAGAATTTCACAAGGAGTGGTCATGTACATGTTTGATCTAGAGATCAGAGAAATATTGTAGACAACGATTCAAAGCATCCATTTTCCACTTGGCAAAACTTATTTTGATGGAGCTTCTTTCAGACCTGACTGAGCCCAAGTCTCTTGACTCTAGCCACAGCTCTGGTGAAATCAAAACTAATTCCATAGCTGTGCCAATATTCCTCATAGCCTAAGAGTACTCCACGTGGCACCCTCCCACTTCTACCTCTAAACTAATGCTTAGACACTATAAGTATGCTCTGAAGAGCATTCTGGCTAGACAGTGGATCTTTAACACAGGAGGTGAGCCCATGTGGGAAAATCTCAAATTCAAAGACACAGCCATGGCACTGCTCAAAGAACAGTACAAAGTCCATCTGAACCTTGGAACCGTTTCGGATAGTTCAAGGTTGTCACTAAACATGTTTAAAATCAACATCGTTTAAAGCCTCGGTAGCTTAGAAGTAAACAGAGGTACATTCAGAAATGAGTAAATTGAGAGATAAAGAAGCAGAATCTGATGCTCAGAGACATAGAAAGTAAAAAGTGAACAGTATCCTAAAACTTAGTGCAAAGGTTTTTAAACTATTTGAAGGCTGTAATGGTATACGTTAGATTTCAAAATGAAACCACCCATGGAATCACAATATGGGAGACAGATGACCAGAGAGCTGGCCTGCTGTCATAAAGGGTGGGGGGAGGAGGGAGCAGGAACTTGAGGCTGCACTGACCAGGGGTCATCCTCATTTTTCATCTTCAAGGGATCTTCTGGAAACATTAGAGACCTACAGAACTCAGTATTCAAAGTGCTGAGCCAGTCCACTTCTCTTCCTTCACAATAGACTGGTAAGTTCCCAGGGTTAAGCCATGGCCCTGGCCTCCATTCCTGTCTCTGTCAATTACTAGCCTGAGGTCCAGATGAGAAACAGCCCTTAAATACTCAGGCTCTGTTCCTCCTTCTAGTATAAAATATAAATGAAAACACACACACACACACATACACACACACACACACACACACACACAGATACACACATTCACACTTCAAAGATTTGTTCAAGATGAAATTAAATTTTAAAATGTCATTTTTCTACTGTAGCATTTAGGTAAACGTACAGTATTATTGGCTAAACAGTGAATTCATAGCTACCTTCAAAAGAAAATAGAATGATAAGCCTGAATGTGATGATATAAGGGGAGATACAGGAAAGAAAAACAATTCTGAATTTGGTCATAACCTTAGAGGAGTATTTCACTTAGGAAATCTTTCCTGAATATTTGACTACAGGGGTAACAGTGATTAATGCAGAGTTGACTGTGTAATAGAGACTCTGGGAGGAAAGCGCTATGAATTACTGATCGTCTAAATCTTTTACACACAAAAACAGATACACAAAAAGCTATGTATAATGGGGGAAACTAATTAAAACCGAAACAAGGACTGCATGCCAGGTGTAAAGTAATGCAATTGTGCTTGGCTACAGTCTTCTGGTATACCCTTATTTAAGTCTTCTGGAAATGTTCTACCCTTACCGGTAGGAAGTGTCAGCGAAGAGCCCAGGATGGCAGCCTGCTTAGACCTGGATGGGAGCATTTGGGGTGAATGTTGAAATCTCAACTGGCAGATACAGAAGTCAGTTGCTGACTCACCACTTTTCCCCTGCCTGCCTCTTCACTTCAACCTCTGCTCAGGCTCCCTGTCAACCATGTGCCACAAATGCCTCAGCAGGAAAGGAAGAACAGCCCAGCAGGGGCTCTGCTAGCTCAGGGCACTGAGAATGAGGACATTTCCCTTCCTTGGAGAATTCAAGGTCACCAATATGTTCTCCTCCCCACCCCACCCCCCACCCCCCGCCCCCAGAAGAAGTTGTCACCTTGAGGCTTTGGGAAAATAGAAAATCTTATCTCTTTATCCACTTCAGAAAGTAAAATATCAATTATCGATTTGGGGGCATGTTAATTGGGATAGAGTGGCTAGCAGGGGAGGCCAAATATGAAAACAAGACAAATAGTATCAGAAATTGCAAACAGAAAAAAAAAATTTTAAATGCAGTCCTGAAATAATTAAGGGGTGAGCTGTTAATCCTAGATTTCTGCATTGATTGCTGTTTTGTTTGCTTATTTGTTTTTCATCCTTTCCACCACTCCACAGTAGAAATTAATTCACCTTTGCATCGAAGACTCTCTTTGCATTGTCAGAAACTGCAAATACTCATTTAATGCCTTCAAACAATGCTATTAGACCTGTGTGGAATGATATAGCTATGTTTCTCTAATTATGTGATACTTGTGGGTCTACAAGAAAGCATAGAAACCTTCCTTTCCCATTTCCCACAATTCTTCAAATCTGTTCTTAAAGGGAACTCCAGACTTCCAATTCTTCACACTTCAACCTGAGGTCATTTCTGAGTTCCCTCCAACTTTGCTCTCCACGTCCCTTCAATGGCCAGGAACCAGAGTCATCATCCATAAACACTCTAATATCCATCCTTCCTCATGTTCGACTACGATCGCCCTTTCCAGGCCCACATTGTTCTTCATCTGATTTAGGGCAAAATCCTTCCAACAGGTCTCCCTTCCCTTGGCTCATCCCGTCTCATTCTATTCCACACACTCTGCTGAGTTAAAATTTCCTAAGCACAACTGTGAGCACACTGGTGCATAACTAAAAATGGCCTGTGGATTCCCTTGGCTTAAGGGAGACTTTCGTGATAAACTGCAGATAAAAACAGCTGCTTAATGCTAATTGCCCAACTAAAATGGAAGCTCCATGAGAGCAGAAGCTTTGATTTTGAACTGTGCTGGGCACAGAGTAGGTGCAATAAATATTTGTTGAATGACTAAGTGAATGAAAAATGGATGGATGGTTGGATGGATGGAGGAATGGAAGGAGGACATCTGGATGCATAAATAATGCCCCCTTCAATGGCTTATGGGAATAAATAATATATATAAAAGTGTCAAGTGCAGAGTCTTGTTAAATGTTGGTCTTCCTATATTCTCTGTTGCCCTCCTGTACCATCCTATCTCTACCTCCCAACCATGAAAGGTCAGGACCAAACCATGCAAGGGTCATATTTTCCACACTGAATTTGTACCTGATACTGCTGGGAATGGAAAAATATGCAACTCTGAGTCTAGGGGAGATGCCCTGGCTGATTTGTTAGGAATCCACTATGGTGGGGAGATGAAATATGAGCAGCTGTTTGCAGGTGTTAAATGGGCGGCAATGGGCTTACAAAAGGACAATGCAAGGGGTGCCTGGGTGGCTCAGTAGGTTGAGCGTCTGACTTCAGCTCAGGTCATGATCTCACGGTTTGTGGGTTTGAGCCCCGCGTCAAGCTCTGTATTGACAGCCAGCTCGGAGCCTGGAGCCTGTTTTAGATTCTGTGTTTCCCTCTCTCTCTGACCCTCCCCTGCTCATAAATAAAAAAACATTAAAAAATTTAAAAAAATAAAAATAAACAATAACAACAACAACAAAACCCAAAAGGACAATAAAAGGATGTGCTGTGCCTGGACTGGGGTGATGCGGAGAAGATGACCCATTTTTGAGAGGGGTTTCAGAAGCAGAACTGGTAGGCTTACTGGGGAGTGAGAACCTTTATAGGCTGGTGTCAGCCTCTCAAACTCTGCCTAAGGCCAAGGCTCAGGAGCCCTGTGTTCGTGTGTGTGTGTGTGTGTGTGTGTGTTTAATACTGAAGGTAGACATAATGTGACTCTTGACAGCTGAAAGCTAGCAACAACAAATCCTGGCATAGTGCTCTTTGACCATCTCTAATCACTAATGTCCCAGTGAGAGTATACCCTACAGAGAAGGCAGAAATGCCAAAGTCCAGAACTCCATATGAGGAGACTCTTATGAAAGGCACATTTTTCAAAAGCCCATTTTGTCGAAGAATCAGCTGTCTCTTAATTGCTGTCTGCACTGCGGTGTCTCCTGGGGGTTGGGGAAGGGAGTGGATTAAAGAAAAAGTTTTGAAGGCCATAGGCATGAATATCCAAATGATATGAATTTTAATATATATTTTTAAAAGGGTTAGGCAATGATGGAAAGACATGACTGTTTTCCTTTTATTTCACAGTAAAATTAAAATTTCTACAAAAGTATGGTGGCTACCTCTTTGAAAACACTGCAGAATTTCAAACTTCAGAAAGATTTATCTTTCACAGCCACAAATCTATGCAAAAGCCTTTGGCTACAGAAAGCCCAGGATTCAAGTCAGTGGTATGGCAAAGGCTTAGCATGTGTTTCTGAAAAGTAGCCTGCTTGGGATAGGTACCCTTCTATTTTCAGCTGAAGCCACAGAATTATCAAAATGAAACAGAAAGATGTATGAAATATTCCCTTCACTCTAACTAGATAAGAAAGCGTAACTCTCAAAATGTTATTCACAGTCTATAAGTTACGAAATTTTAGATTATCAACTACAGCACTTCCAAAAAAAAAAGTAGTTCCAAATAATACTGTAAATCTCACTCCCTACTCTATCCAGGCTTCTGAAAAGGACAGGGAACAGACATGCATTTAAATAAAGTGTCAAAGAAATGAATCCACAGTTTATTGCTACTATTCATCTTGGCTAGTAAATGGCCTCCATACTATTCTTCATTCATTAAAAATGGTTCATTTCCTTTGGCCTTTATTCATTGCCTAATATTCCTAATGAACTCAATGTAGCAAGTGATGTAATCAGACAAAAGAACTGTACGAACCCTTTTCTGCCACTATAAGCAGAATTAAATCATATTTAATTAGGACTTTCATGTTCACAAAGTCTTGGTTAACTATTCATCACCCACACTGCTGTCAATTCCAAGCATTATTCCTTCCTCTCACTGACGTAGAACAACACTATCTCTTACGTTCAGTTCTCCATGTCAAGAACAACAATCGACCAAGGAGATTCCTAACTAGTCCCAGCTATGGGTCAGTCACTGCACTGAGGTGACCCTTGATCTCCATGCCCAAGGGGGCCAAAAGTGGTGTCCACAAAAGAGAAATGAGGGTGACATCAACAGTGCCTGATTTATACCTGGGGCAAAGGAGAGAGTCTAGCAACGCAGGGAAGAATTGAAAGGGAGTGGCTCCTTGATAGATTTTTTTTCCCCCCCAAAACAGTTACTGCATTTTGGTGAGGATGAGAGAATTCTGTTTCTTGAAAGGGACATTAAGAATACAAAAAGGTGGGGAATACGCAATCTGTGGCAAGAAGGTGTCCAGGAATTCAAGAGAAGCTAACCATAGCTGGAGTGTCTGCTTGGAAGGCATGTCAGGTTCAAGAGTTTGTGCCAGACCCCAGAGGAGCAGGAAAGGCCCGCGGGGTCTGTTCTGCTTTTGTTTGGATTTGCTTTTTTACCAGAAATAAATGTGGTGGCAGACGTGTTGTGAGAACTATGATTTGGTAACAAATACTATAGCTAAATAAACAAAGATTTTGTCCCATCAGGGGCACTTCAGCCTTAGACCCGGGTGGTAGCAGTGAGGAAACATGATGATGTATTCTGTTTTTCTTCTTTATTTATTTATTTCTGAGAGAGGGAGAAGGAAGGGGAGGAGCAGAGAGTGAGGGAGAGAGAGAATCCCAAGAAGGCTCCATGTTGTCAGCACAGAGCATGATGTGGGCTCAATCCCACGAACCATGACATGACCTGAGCTGAAATTAAGAGTCCAACACTTAATCGACTGAGCCATCCTGTGGAAGGGTGCATTTTATAGAGTCTAGGTGAAGGAAGAGTTGGTCAATCATGATGAAAAGCTAAAGGAGAAGGGAGGGTAAAAATTGTTGGATGCATTTCAAACTGATTCTTACATCTGTCTTTCCTTCCCATTTTTCAGGGTACAGCTTCACAGTACCTCTCTTGCACAGCCACCTCAGAGCGACTCAGCTGAATGTGACTCTCTGCACAGAGCTCATGCAGCCCAGCCAGCCAGTGAGGGCCACACGGTAGCTGTCTGCCCTGCCTTGGATGGTTTCTGAGCAGGTTTCATGTTGCTCTAAGCTCTTCAGGGCAGTGAGTCGAGTGTAGCATATCTGTAATCACCATACCTCAGTGCCTGGTGAACTTTAGGTGCCAGGTCAGTATTTACAGAAGGAATAGTGAAGGCTGGTCACCAGAGTGGTACTCAAGTCTTCTCAGGAGGGGCTGATGTCCTGACTAAGTGAATAAAAACTCAGCTTTATATAAGTGCTCTACAATGACTCAAGATGATCATTTTCTGCCCAGAGTTGCTTTCTGATAAAGGTCAAACAAGCTTAAAACAACAACAACAAAAATCTCCACTTGATGTGACATTTCAAGAGAGCTGAGACTCTCAGTTGAAGATAACTTCTATCTTCCTGGTTCTGCTTCTTCATCAGACCACAAGGCTGGTCTAACAAGACTTCTCACAGATCTCAAATATACATTCTGTTGAGTTGTCTCGTGTAGTCATTGGTGAAGGTAATAATTCCTCACATGAAGGGGTCAAATATCAACCATCAATTTGGACAAAGGACAAACTCACTAGGATGCTACTTATACTATGTGTCCAATAACATAAGCAGTCTAATGTTTCCAAGACATATTTGCAGAAATAATTTTATGTTGCGCTTCCATATCAATAAGCTAGTGGGAGTTCAACGGGTAGTATATTCCTCTGACTTAGGCACATATTACTTAAGGCTTATTAAGGGACAACAGTAACTCGACACCTGCAGCGCAATTGTGCATTTCAGGTATTTAATGAGCATCTCAAGGCTCTCTAGGTATGTGAGAAGCCAAGAGACGTGTAGATTTCAAAAAACACTACTTATGTCCACTCCAAAATAAGCCCACAAGAGAGAAACCTTGAACTGGTAACACAGGGGTTAGGTATGTGAAATGAATAGTAAAAATTTCAGAGTCCTGGACTAATCAAGTCTTCATAGATAGTTCCATTACTCTATATGAAGTAAATCCATCTAATCAAATAGTGGCTACATCCACATTTAAATACAGAACACATTCCAAAGCAAAATAAACTTTTAAAGAATTATGAATCACGCCAGATTACCCATGTGTTGGATTTCACTCATCTGTGCAAAGAGTCTGGATTTGACTATCATAGGAGAAAATGAATGTAGAATATGGAGGCTAGATGACTGCAAAGGGCTAGTCTCCTTTTTCACAGATGCCGAAACTTAGGAGGGAATGAATAAAGAAATTGGCCCCAAGGAGCTGATTAATGGACATCCTTTCCAGAGTGATTCATACACCACCCGTCTGTGTGACCAGTATGGATTTATTAACATTAGAGGAACGCTATTCAAACAGGTATCAAAACATTTTAATGCAATGGAACGTTGGATGAAATATTATTGCCACCTCTCAGCAGACTGAAACCAGCTGAGATAATTGCATTGCCAAGGCGAAATGATTCAGCCTCCAGATGCCATTTAAGGCTCTGTGTTTTGTTTTCTGAAACTGCATTATTTGGTGTAAAAATGGCCTAATGGTATGCTCAGACTCAGCTCCCCGCATATTGTGGTGTCGAACAGATACCGCTGATTGCATCTCTCTGCTCCAATTACATCTTCTGCAGCTTTATAACAGAGTCCATGAGAAAGGCCAGGTTGAAGAACTCCTGTCAATAAGCTTGCATTTGGGGCAGCTTGGTGGCTCAGTCTGTTGGGTGGCAGACTTCAGCTCAGGTCATGATCTCACGGTTCATGGGTTCAAGCCCCACATCGGGCTCTGTGCTGACAGCTAGCTCAGAGACTGGGGCCCGTTTCGGATTCTGTGTCTCCCTCTCTCCGTGACCCTCCCCTTCTCAGGCTGTCTCTCTCTCAGAAATAAATGAAACATTAAAAAATATTTTTAAAAAAGCTTGCATTTATTGGGCACTTTTTGGTACAGCCCTGGTTCTCTGAGCATGGGGTGGGGCAGTGGAGAGTGGCAGAGTGAAGACCAAGGGCCCTGTCTCTCTCCAAAGAGTCAAGAACTCAAACATGAAATTATTTGACAAAAGATAAGCACAAGAACAAAAAGTGCAGACTGCCAAACAAAAGTGAAGGCATGTTTAGAAAATACACCAAAATCTTCTTTTGCATTTTTCTTCTAAGCTATTTTTACTTTTGAAAGTAAAATCATTTCCTAGTTTCTGAATTTACCTATCTTCTTCTCCTTACATTCTATTTCCTATCTCCCCTAAGTCTTCAAATCTCTTTCTATGTGACAGAATGAAACATAGCCGTGCCTGCCTTCGGCAGCCCCTGCCATGTTGGGGATTCAATGATTGGTCATGTGAAGAGTGAGGCTAGCCATCCAAGACAGTGTGTGGTCACCACAAAGACATTTTTAGAAAGCCACTCTCTAAAAGTGATAGTGTGTACATGAATGTCTATGAACTGGGGGAACAGAGGAAAGGAGTGATAGAGTCCAGTAGGTAAATGCAGAACACAGTCACACTCTGTCTTATGTTTAGTACCAAGACCACCTACTGAATGTTCCCAGGAGAGATCTGTGACCTCGAGAATGATACAAAGTTATTTTAAACCATAGTAAACTCCTCCTGCTTATTTAGTTCCACATGCTCATGCTGTAGCTTGGTGGGTGGGAAAGTCAACATATTAAGCCTCTTATTTTTATTCTAACCATGTCCCTTGGTCTCACAAATTCCTGAGCATTTCCACCCTCAGACATTACTTTGCTCAGTCTGTCCCTAGGGATCAGAAAGCCATATTCCTCTCTTTAGCCTCTTCACACATACTACTTGGTCTGCAGACGTTTGCTTCTGCCTGCCACCAATGGCACAGCCTTCCTACTCTGGTTTCCTAAAACATTTGTCATTTTGTCACTTAATCATTTACTACTTTTGTGGTTATTCCACTTCTTCATGCAATTGTATACTGCATCTTTGATGAGATCTTAAGATGCCCAAGGGTAGCAGATTGAAAACTCCTGGCCAGGTTTCAGTTCCTGGTAATGGACCAAACAACATGTCAAGATGTGCCAAGAACTGTGGCTCACTCAGAAGAAATCTCAAGAAAATGAGAGAGAGAGAGAGAATAGGGTGACTGTCAGCAAAGTGATTTCAGTGCAAGCTCTATAGCTTGCAAAATCAGTGGATCTCCAGGTCAGGTTTAACGACAACTTAACCACAATGCTAATGGATACTGTTGTGGATAAAGGATTAAATTAAGAGTAGTTTTCTTTTTTTAAATTATTATATAATTCATTGTCAAGTTGGCTAACATACAATGTATACAGTGTGCTCTTGGTGTTGGGAGTAGATTCCTGTGATACATCATTTACATACAACACCCAGTGCTCATCCCAACAAATAAGAGCAATTTTCTTAAACGAAATGAAACAAAACAAACAAACAAAAGAAAACCTTTGTGGGTTTTCTACCGAAGGGGAAATGGAAAGTAACCACTCAGCTACACTATCCATGAGTTTATTACTTTTTCCAGATCTTCTCCTTAAAATAAATTTAAAAGAAAGGCTTCGGTGTTTCGGATTCTGTGTCTCCCTCTCTCTCTGACCCTCCCTTGCTCATGCTGTCTCATTCTCTCTCTAAAAATAAATAAAATGTTAAAAAATTAAAAAAAAGAAAGGCTTCGGTATCTATTTCAAGAGAAGAGGGGAATGCAAAGAACCCAGAAAGAGGGGACTGAAGATGAGAAGTAGTAAACATGAAATTTTGTTGATTTCAGAATTTCACCAGGCCACTTGTAAGTTCCACCAGATTCTCTGAAAGGGGAAGGGCCAAGATACAGTGTTCAGTTCTGGTCCTACTTTTCCTCTTCAAGAGATTCAAATCCAAAGAGCTTTATCATGAATTTAAATGAGCTGAAAATTTCAGTAGCCCAGTTCGCTATGTTCCTATTATACATTTTGGAAGCAAGCAAATCACAAACACAGAAGATATAAGTAGAATAATGCAAAATGAAGCCACCTATCAACCACCACCACCATCACAATAGAACTCTCAGAAACAAAATTCTAGCACAGTCCCTATTCAGGCCCACATCTTCTCAATATTTTACTCAAGTGATGACTCCAGCAGATCTTCTCAATTTAAGACAGGAGGTTACATTCACCCACATTTTAGAAAGATTTTTGTACCTATAATTGTAAAAGCATCATTTGCTTAACTACAACCACCAGAAAATTCAATTAACCAGAATACATCATTCCTCACACATCTTGGTTCCTTGGGGTTTTATTGCCTCCATTTCACCATATGCAACATTAAGTATGTCTAATTTTCAAAGCAGAAAATATAATTATTCCTTTTGTCAATGAAAATCTTGGGTAGAAATAATCACTAATGTGAACTTTGCCATTCCAGGTTGTTAAATTCAAATGAATATAAATGATGTTCTCTCTAAATTATCTTTCTAATTTGAGGCATAAATGGGCTTTTTGCCCTCACCTTCAAGGCTTGCCTTTAATATTCTCTGAAAGATAAATTACATTATTATCTTATGAAAATCTGCTGAAAATCATTGAATTTTCAGTTCTAGAAGCTGAAGATATTTCTTGTTTGACAAAGTATATCAATACTTGTCACTGACACAGAGATTGGATTTTTAAGCACTTATGGAGCACAAGAAACAAAACAAATTTTACTCTGGCATTCATTTTAAAGCAAAACATCTAAATAAATCAAATCTGGCTAAGGATATACCTGAGGCCTTAGCTGGATTTAATTACATATAGAGTTGGCAAATCTATAGTTATAATCAACAAGCAGGCAGCAATACTCCTCAAATCATTTTGACACTAGCATGTCACAGGTAGTTGACTTTCAGACATACCGGAGGCTGGAGCCATGTTGGAGCCAGAGCTGATGAAAAAGTATGGCGAGCAACAGAGCATTTCATTGATCACGAATGTTTAAAACACTTTCTATAGCCTAGATTTAGTCTGTTGTCGTTCTTTTCAATGACAGAATAAGAATTAAGATGATCACACACAACAATAACAGAAACACATGTATGGTTTATTATATGCTGATTTTAGGCTCGCCACAATGTTTACCACTATACATGCACCTCATGGATTCTTTTGTTTAGAACTCACAACAACCCTCTGAGTCGGCTATGTTGCTCATTTTATAGACAAGGAAACTGAGATCTAGGGGAATTAAGCCACTTGCCTAAGGTCATAAGGGTAGTCCACTTGTCTGAAGTATATGAACCAGTAAATGTAAAAAGGTTGATTAAAAAAAAAAAAGTGTATGCTGGGGGGGCATGTAATGAAATTCAGCAGCATGTTTAAATTACATTCACTGGAACTTCTTTCTTTTCTTCAAATTTGAGTATCAGTAGATTAGGTAGTCTCCAGTCCCCAAGATGAGATGCATGAAAAATGTCCTTTTCCTTCTTTGCTTGAAACTAGCAGTAACAATAACAGCAAATACCTATAAAGCTCTTATTCTGTGCCACATTTAATTTTCAACATTTTATTATTACTACCTCCATTTTACAAGGGAGGAAACTGAGCACAGAGAGGTCAACGTGCCCACTCTTACACTGTTAGTAAGTAGAGGAACAGGAATTTTGGCTGGGAATGATATGGCTCCAAAGTCTGTTTTCTTAGTCACCATGTATCAGTAGAATTCCTTTGATCCAACTTTCTCCAACTTCCCTCTTTGCCTCCCCAGGAGCCACCGGAAGTCTGGTATGCCTGTGTATGATCTTATATCACCGCCATATTACTCCTGGGTGCACACAAATCATGATACTCTGCTGTACCTGTGGACACAGGGAGCTGTGGAAGGCTACTTCAGCCCCACCTTGAGGACTACTCTGAAGTCTTAACTCCCTCAAGAATGAGGCATGTGTCTTCTCAAATCTACCTAAGGTCCTTATGTTATCCTACTGCTGATTCTCAGCCTGGGTGCAAGAAGGGCACAGAACCTCTTCCTGGTGACACATGAACATCTAATCTTTGTTTCTGCCCACACCTAGTCCAATCTTATTCTCAGGGGCTTTATATCATGAGCATAATATCCAACTTCAAGTCTTTGTCAGAGGCTGGGGATACAAACAGGAAAACAAAACGTAGAAATTTCCCTGGCTTCATTAACATTTAAACCAAGGCAGATAGGTCTCTGCATCCATCCAAATTACTTAGCTGCAGAATTACCAAGAGATCTAGTATGGTGTCATGCTGTCACTGACACATCTCTTAGACACCCTTGGAGGCCAGGACAGAACTCTGATTTGACTCCAGCTCCCACAGAAAACTGAGCAGAATAAAAAAGTATACATGGAGGACACCGGGCCTAGAAGGGTTAATCACTCAAAGACTCACAAAGCAGGCATATCTCAGTCACTAACACTCCAATTCTGAAGTGCTTTCCATGGAACAGAGAGCAGTACTTCCTTCTCAAAGCCGAGAGCAGGCTAAGAGACTATAAACATGCATTGGGAATAGACCCAACATTATTATTTCCCTTGAAACATTCCTATTTTGTTTTTATGTATTTGAAGTACAAAACCCTTAGTTTCCAAGGGTTCCTTTGAGGAATCCTTCACCATCAGTGCATACTTTGATTTATGCAAATCACAAACCTTCCAGAGGTCTGTCTTCTTTGGCCCAAAGTAATAAGGCAATTCTTGAAGTATTATGATTATTCAACATGCTGGAAAAGTGTCAAGCTACTAGCCACCAATAATCTAGAGTTAGAGACAAAAGTGTTCTTGTGACTAAATCCTTAGTAAGAGTTACACAGTTAAACTCTTCTACACCTTACATTTAACACAATACACCTTACAATAACATTTTTCTAAAATGTGTATTTAAGGTTTATTTTCCCATCTTGATTCATGAGCCTCAGATATGCAACATTTTATACAAAGAAGCCTCCCTGAGCCTATCACTTTATTCTAGGCCTAGGCTCAGGAGTTGATTTTTCGTTCCTTAGAGTCACAGAGATAAGCAGGCCAATTACATATATCTTAAAAAAAAAAGTACTAAATGCGTGACCTACAGTCCCACTTGCCAAGAATGGGAAACTTACTTTCCTCAATGAGCCTTAGTGTCCTCATTTGTAAAACAAGCTATTATTGAAAGTACTCAATTTAAGAAAATTGTAGATGTGCAGTTCTTACCCCAGTGTCTAGTATATAGTATGGCTCTCCAAATGGAGAGCTAATACACATACACACACATTCATATGTGTAATTCATATCAAACAATAATACAAAGAAAACTAAATCTATTATTTTCCCCCCTGATATGGCCACTTAATGATCTGCCTCTGAATATGTGGAGTTTAATAGTCAAAAGCTACATATTCAGAAAGACACTTCACAGTGGCTTCGGGGAGTCACAGTGGCTTCGAGAAGTCACAGTGATGATGGTGGTGATATCAGTACCACCTAAGCTCTTGTCTGTACCCTATGACCCTAATTACCTTATATCACAAATGAGAAAATGGAGGCATCAAGTTTTTAAGTAACTTTACATAGTCATAGAGTTGGTGTGTGAAGCAGCCAGGACTGGAACCCAGAGAGTCTGATTCCACAGTCCATGCTCTCAACTTTCACAAAATGAAATGTTCCTTCTGATCTGCCTGTAGTCCGGACCTCTGGGTGATGCAGGCACAAGCTGAGGGAAGCAAAAACTAAGTCTACTCTTTTGTCAACTCTAAGAGGTCATGAAGTGATGAAGTAATGAGCCCCAAGTGGCAAGCCTGATTTGACTTCCCTCAAACCACATGGGGTTGGTTAGAGAACTGAATGGGATACCTGTATGTTCCAACAGAACATGATGTATTTTAGGTACACAGAAGCTATTTCTTGACTCCGAATCTGAGCTAAATTTAATAACAACTGAAGATTGGCTTCACGCCGTATGGTCTGCATTTTCCACTTACCACCACTTAGCTCAAAGTGTTTTCAAGTGGGTACCTACTGCTTTCTCCCTTTTGACATGGTTGTGGTAAAAGTATTATTTTCAAAAATGTTAAAAAAAAGGAATGAACTTGGAAACAAGGATCTTTTTTTTTTTTTTAATGTTTTTATTTATTTTTAGGAGAGAGAGAGAGACAGCGTGAGCAGGGAGGGTCAGAGAGAGAGGGAGTCACAGGCTGAAACAGGCTCCAGGCTCTGAGCTGTCAGTCAGCACAGAGCCCGACGCGGGGCTTGAACCCACGAACCGCGAGACCATGACCCCAAGCGAAAGTCGGACGCTTAACCGACTAATGTTTGCTTGTATTATCAACGGCCTTAAATCAGGCAAATTAGTAAGATTTCATTCCAGCAATTTGTAGTCTCCATTTACTGCCATTGGCTATGTGTGAAAGTTATTTTTAATCCTTAGGCCAAAAGTTTTATTTTGTTTTTAATTCCTCACAGCCATTTTAGGAATTAATTGCCTTTCCTCTTACAGAAGAGAGAAATAGAAGTTCCAGAAGATTAAGTAACTTGCCCAAGAACACAGAGCTTATTAACTTGAACCCAGTTCTCCCTGAATTCAAAATCTTCACACTATCCTGCATGTGACTTCTTGGGAAAGCAGTATCTGGGGGCACACATAAGGGCAGAGGGATGGAAAAATAAATTATATAATGATATTCAGTGGGTCTTTTATTTAGCCCATTACAACCTTGGAAAATCACAACAGGGTCCCCCTCCAACATTGCACTGAACCAAAGCAAAAGCACTGAACATGTCACACAGGGTGCTGCGGGTAGGTGCAGGGGCCAAGGGTTCATAGCCAAGGTGGCAAGTGGTGGTTACAAAGTACAGAGGGAAATCCTGCAGGCCGTGAGGATGTACAGAAATCTCTGTTCTCAGAGGAAAAAGCCAAGGCAATAATATATCCACCTTTCAGCTCTGAGCTCATTGAGGGTATCTTCCCAGCAATAGTGTCTGAGCTGGCATTGGCATTTGCTGAAATTTAAAGGCAGTCTTGACAGACAATTTTCACCAACACATGTCATGGCAAATTAAAACTAGATGTTCAAATTCTGGCAAAAGGGTCTGATGCAGTTGGGGTCAAAATGCATCCTTCCAAGAAGACCCATCCACTCTATTACATCCATAAACACACACTACAACAGGAGTTGGGCTATGGGGCAGGCATAATCATAAAGCACATGGCTACTTCTACTTTCTCCTGGGGTATGGGCAACCGATCCCCAGGAGAGAAGAGGGGCAGACATTTCCTTTCTGATGGCTACCTGGAACTCATGCACCTGTCTGCACCTGTCCTGGTGTGCAACCCAACGGTTGCTTCCACTTGCCTGGTTCCAGGGCTTCCAGGAAAAACCTAGGAAGTTGGATGCTGGCTGTTGGCATAGTCTAGGCCAGGAAAGATCATGCTCAGACTTCCCTGCTATTGAGCCTGCTGCTTGCTGCTTCTGGTTTTGTTGGTCTCCACTGAAGTTAACATACACAGTAGATTAGCTTGCTTAATGAGGAACATTAATACAGTGATTAATGTGACAGTGGGATAGCACTTGCTTTACCCAACCTTCCTTTGTTCAGCTTATACACAGGATGGCCACTTCACTTCTTTACTATCAAATAAACACCTATGTATTGAGCACCTAGTGTGTGCTTAGTTCCAAACTAGACTCTGGGAGAAAGTGTACAAGGTACTCAGGGGGCCTTCACTCTGACTGCGAAGGAGCGTCCACAGAACAAAGAGGTGCCCGATGACCAGAGTAAAGTGTCCTGAGCCACGTTGAAAAAAGTGACAGAAATCAACCAGAAAGCAAGTAGATGAGGTGTTAGTGTGAAGGAGGTCGGTTCAGAGCCACTGGGGCTAAGGCCGTGCAGGTGAAAGAATTCTAAACAGTGAACACAGAGGGACAGACTGCTTTAGGAACAAGGCCACCACTGACTGGCTCAGAGTAAGGATATACCAGAGGCATTGGCTGCAGACAATCCTGTAAGACAAGCTGAAGGTGACTTGGGAAGTGCTGTGCTGGGGGCTTGAACGTGATCATGCAGGCTAAGGAGAGGCACACAGTTTCTGTACACAGCCAGATAGTAAATATTTTCAGCCAAACAATCATTGGCGCAACCACTCAGGTCTGCCCTTATAGGGCAAAAGCAGCCATTGAGCATATGTAAATGAATGGTCATGGCTGTCTTCCACTAAAACTTTACTGACAACTCAGGCAGTCAGATGGATTTTGGTCTGTGGCCATAGTTTGCTAATCCCTGCTGTAAGCAGTAGGAAACCCCTTAAGATTTATAAGCAAAAGGGTTATGTCTGACACAGTGAGTATTTACATGGGTCGCAGTGCTGTTGGTCAGAGGCTATAGTGGAGGGAAAAGAGATGGAAAGCAGAGGAACCAGTCAGGAAGTTTTATTTCTGATATATGCCTTTGTGAGTCTAACTCTCTGGTGCCCATGATCTGAACAGTGTCTTTCTGCTCTCAGGGCACTGACTCGTACTCACAAACCATTCTCAAATTCTACAAACTAAGGCATCATTCTCAAATTAGATGCATTTCTTAAAGCAGGCATTGGCAAAAATGTCTCCTAAATGAAGTATAAATCAGCACAAAGATAACTTTAAGCCTACACTGTGTAGGAGATGGAAAGAACTGTTTGTAAAGGAAAATGTAGAAAACCAAGGTTTCATTAAGGTAAAACAGGGGCCAGCATGATAAATGAGCACCAGTAGCCCTGTCTTTTTCCCTTTTAACATTGAGGTGAAAAGGAAGACTTGGATCAATGCTCTCATCAATGACTGAGTCTTCTCTACTCAGAACAAAACTAACCTGCTAAATGAGGAGAAAGAGAAAACAACAACGAACCAGCCTTCCTCAGGCATTCTGCTGAAGATGGTTTCCAAACAGAGCGCCCTGCCAGTCCCACCTTAGGGAACACAAAAAATTCCATGGTAATTGACAAATTACCCACCAGGATTAACACGTTAAAGTTTCTGCAAACCAGAATTAAATTGGATGTGTCAACTCTAAATCTGTTACAGGGAATTCTGCAGCAATCTTTGGAATAGGACAAATGTAATCTTCAACACAGCCGAGTTAAAAACCAAGAGTTTGGAGTAATGAGGCGTAAATGAAGATGGACCTGCTTTGGGGGCATTCTAGTGCAGACTGTCCCCATCTTAAAAGTAACCATGTTCCAAAATTTTACAATTTGAATAGTTTCTCTTACAGACATGGCATAAATGTGGGTTAGCTCCCAGGCTAGCCCTTCAAAGCTTATGTAAACCAAAAGAAAATAAAATAGAAATGATAGGAAGCAAAGGCCTTGCAGCACTAGTAATTAAGCAAATCAAAAGCAATTAAAATTATGTAATAATTTAAAAATTTCTCTTAAAAACAGGGAGTTCAAATTTAAAACAGAGTCACAGGATTCATTTTGAGATTCTCATCAGTTATAGCTCCCACCTCTCTCTTTGTTCATGAGATTTCAGAGTCACCAGCTTCCTTGCTGTTCTTTGAAGACAAAGCTTATTCTTGCCACTGGGCCCTAATGATTGCTGTTCCATCAGTCAGGAACACATTTCCAAGAGATTTTTCAATACTTAAATCCTGTTACCATAACCTCTTAGGCCTCCTTTATGGGTATCTCAAAGAGACCTTCTCTCCCCCAGTCATCATCTGTGCTGTCATCCTGGGTCAATTTCTTCACAGTTTTTATGAAGAATTATACTATTTACTTTTCACTCGATTTACTTGTTTACTGCCTATCTCCTCTATTTACATAAATTGCATGCTAGTTAGAATTTGTCCTCTTTGTCCCAGCACTTGATTCATTTTTTTTTCTTACAGTCTCCTTGAAGAAGTTATAGTAGAGATGCTTTCCAGAGTTTCTTTATTTCATGATTTTTATGATTTCTTCATTTTCTCTAATATAATTTCTAATTTTCTCTTATTCTTTAATTCCAAAACCAATAGTCATCCATTATTTTATAGACAGACACAGGCTAAGAACAATTCACAATATTTATTGATCAATACTAACTTGGTTTCTTATAAATGTAATAATTATGGTCAAAATGGAAAAGAGGCAGAGAAAAGTAGGTTTAAAAAAAGCTTACACAAATATCAATGAAAAGAAAAATAATTTGACTCAGTGAACTACAGGTCTATGGAAGACATAATCACTCCAGGAGGAAGGAGAATGATAGACTAAAATATTGTCATAAGCCTCCAATGGTATGACAGGCATAGAACATAGTTGTTATTCGAAGTATAACTTACACTGTGTAGGGAAAACTATGCTAATAGGAAGCAAACATTTATCAAAAATCAACCATGAGTGAGGAACTTTGCTAAGTGTTTTTATATTTAATCCTTATAACAATCTCTTGGAGTTAACATTATCCTTATTTTTTCCATTGAGGAAACAGAAACTCAGAGTTAAATAATTTAAATCAGAAAATAATTCTGACTTACGGATTCAGATTTGAATCAAAGTTTATCTGGAATTCCACCTCCATAAAATTTCTTGAGAAAGACATATATTAGATATTTACACTCAGAGCAACACCACCAAGATGGTGACATAGGTAGTTGTGACTTCGCTCCCTCTCATAGAACAACTTACAACTATTCATGAGTAGACACCACTGAAAGATTCCTAGATGTTTATCCTCATAAACATGAATCTTAAATTTTACAAATGAAATAATGAGCAAGTTTGGATTTTTTTAAAGTAAACTTTGCTTAGTAAAATTCTTTAAATTTTGATAGCCAGTTCTTTTAGGGTTTGTGAGAATGATTTCAATCACAAAAGAAAATTTGTACTGTGCCTGTAATAACTGTCAGAATTGGAGGTTTTTTAATAATTGGATTATGATAGCAATTTATAGGACAAATCCTTATCCTTTCCTATAGTCATGATAAGCAAACAAATAAAACAGCTAAAAGCTACATACACAGAACCCAAAGCAGGAAAAGTAAAGATCAACCTGACAATTTTCCTATATTGACTTATCTGCTTTCCAGCATTGAAGTTCTGTTTGTATTTATATGCACCATGTCCTAACCACGGCTGCCATCCTGCTCTCTTATGGATGGGGCATGAATGGGTCAATGAAGAAGAAAGAAAGCTACTTCTCTTTCCATCTCTCTGTCTACTAGAATTATAGTACCTGGTGTAATAGTCCGAATGCAAGCAGGTGATAGATCAAATCTAAAAAAAGTAGCCACAGACATTTCAGTTAAGTTCTTCTCACTGGAAAATGTATACTGGAAGATGAAGCCCCCTGAAGTTGGTTTTCTGACCTCTGCTTTTTTCCTGTTTTCTTAGTTTTGTATCATTTATACTCGTGCTTTACCCTGCAAAATAAGTGCAACTCAACCTCTTTCAAAGAAAGCAGGACATAAGTGAATGCATCATTTTGACAGTGGAGAATGACAAAACATCTTTCAGAATCTCTCCATACTTGGCTGATAAATGAGGCACATCAACTACAAATTCTAATACCAAGCACACTAGTGAAAACAAGTGAGCCCATTCAGAATATAGCGAGGAAGATGGCACAGAGTGTTGGATGGTTAGAAAAGGGAAAAGATTTATTCCTTAGCAATTTGTAAAAAAAAAACAAAAAAATAAAAAAAACGAAAAAACCCCAAGCAAAACAGAAAATGAATTATATTGCAACTTAAAGCTCTCAGTTACTTAATTACCAAAACACCACTATAAAATGAGGATTATGTAGCTTTTTCTAATTTCATTTTTAATTGCTTTTTTTTAAAAATATTTTTATTTATTTCTAGGAGACAGAGAGAGACAGCGTGAGCAGAGGAGGGTCAGAGAGAGAGGGAGTCACAGACTGAAACAGGCTCCAGGCTCTGAGCTGGCAGTCAGCACAGAGCCCGACGTGGGGCTCGAACCCACGAACTGTGAGATCATGACCTAAGCGAAAGTCGGACGCTTAACCGACTAAGCCACCCAGGCGCCCCTAATTGCTTATTTTTTAAAAATAGTGTGAAAATTATATTTCACTAAAAATTCTTAAAAATAAAATTTAGCATAATTAAACACACATGTTTATATATTATATATACATTACATAAATATAATGATGTTTATAAATATTAATACAAACATTATAAGTAAGTTTTTAAATTTTAATTATAAAATTGGTAAGAATAGTCAGAAATCTCAGTAACAATCCCTGTAATTTCAGAAAGAATGAGTCACCAGGAGTCTAATTTGTGCTGTTAGAGAGTTTGGGGGCTAAAATAATTACATCAACAAGGCAGGCACTGCTGGTTCTGATCAGTATCATACCCCCCCTGCCCACCCTTTCTTTTCTGGCATTCAAAAATAAAACAGGCTAGGCCACATGACCAGTTCTGGTATGAGATAGGAGCAAAAATAATGCTGATGTCCTTTTAGTACCAAGGCAGGTGCAAAGTCCCTGTGTGATTCTCCAGGCCCTCATTTCCTACAGGGGAAATGTGGAGTCCTAATTTTGAGATGAGAGAGTCACCATGTGCAATCAGCCTGGTAAACAGCCATCTAGAGGGTCCTCAGGGTCTTCAGAAAGTGTTTACTAATCCATTGAGATTTTGGTTGTTTTGTGAGTGCAGCATAAGTCTCTCAGTGGCATAGTCTTTCCAATGGCTAGGCACATTCAGAGTTTCTTATCAAGTTTCTCAGACAAGAGGATCTACCTTTGCAGGGTATCTAGATTTCTAAAAGTTGCCAATAAAATATTTGAGTAAACTGAATAAAAATGTCTGATTTAGGGGCGCCCGGGTGGCTTAGTTGGTTAAGCGTCAGACTTTCGCTCAGGTCATGATCTCGCGGTTCGTGGGTTCGAGCCTCATGTCGGGCTCTGTGCTGACTGCCAGCTCAGAGCCTGGAGCCTCTTTCAGAGTCTGTGACTCCCTCTCTCTCTGACCCTCCCCTGCCCACACTGTCACTGTCTCTCTCTCTCTCTCTCTCTCTCCCTCTCCTAGAAATAAATAAAACATTTAAAAAAAATTTTTTTAAAAGTCTGATTTATTACTTTATCATATTGGAGCTGCTTGAATCTTGATTTCTTGTAGATCTTCAGTTTGTAATTATGAATCAATCCTAGGATATTATCCTACTCCATGAACAACAGTTCATTGCATTTTTTTGTAATATGAATTCTTTACTGGGCTGAAAGGCCATAAACAGATAGTTAACTTAGTCATAGGGCAATAAGACTTACTGGGCCTCATAGGTCAAGAAATTAAGAATACAAATCTAAGAAAACAGAGTTAATTCCCCTTTTAGAAACTGGAAGGTGTACATTAAGTTTGAATAAGGCATGAGTCCTCAGCACTGAGACATGGAGAAGAACTTCCAGGTCACCACACTTAACTCCTCTACTGCAGGTGAGATCAGAAGGTCAGGTGAAGTTACATGATTTTTAAATTTGTTAATTAAGTTCCTACTGAGTGGCCAGAGCAGGAGGAGGTGGGGGGTTTGCTTTTATATTGTTAGCCGGCATTCAGCCCAACTCCCTACTTTGCCTCAGTTGCTAGTAATTGATGCTTAAATATGTGGTCTATAACTTGGAAGTGTGTAGGGCCCTAAAGCATGATATCATCTCTGGATTTATAATAGCTTTCTTCAAATACCTGTTCTCCCTTTCCTGCGTGTTCTCCCAGACTTTTTGTCTTCTCATACTTCAGTTTCATTATAAACCACTTCAAATACTTCTTGTAAATAAATACTTGTAAATAAATTAACAAATACAATTAAATAATTTCAAAATAATTTCAAAGACCCCTTCCGGAAATTCTGACATTTCCGGTTTTCTAGGGAAAATGGCAGCTAAATCATTTAGGTATTAAGTTGGACTATAACTAATTTGCTCCCGTAACAGAGTTGTTGTAAAGCAAGCAACCTATCAGAACGTGTTCAGTCCTGTAGTAGGACCCCATGGTGATGGTCTAAAATCCTACATTCCATGAACTATTTTATCAAAGTTTTCCTACCTACACTGCTTTCATCCAAGACACATCCTTTAGGGATGTATTATAGAATAATACATCTTGATTATTATAGAATAACCAAGAAGTACGAAGAATCTAGAGGTAGACTCCCTGGGTTCAAACTGATGAGCTCTGCCACTTACAAAATCCTTGATTTTATGCAGATTACTTAACCTCTTTGAGCCTCAGTTTCTTCATGTGTCAAATGACCATAATTATAATTACTTTTTTCGTAAGTAGAGTATTTCTATTTGGAGAATGTTAAATGAGATAATAGCCAAACTATTTAGCATGGTGTCTGACATTGCTTGAAAAATGTTAGCTTTTATGGTTAGGAGAAGATTATGAGGCACTACGATTTAAAAAAATCAATCAATGGACCCAAAATTAATAGCACTTTTCTGTACAAAAAGCCTAGAGGCATTTCTCTGTCCAACAGTAGCTGGTTGCCTCTTCTAGCACTTGTGATCAACAAGGCAGGCAAGATATGGAAACAAATGCTCTGATTCAAAATTAAGTCTTTTCTTTCATAACATCTTGCTTAAGTGTTACTAGACTGGTATCAAATTGCCTGTTGCTGATCAGCCAAAAGGTAAGGGCACTTAGTAAGGAGTTCCATGGCTTGAGCTTCAGAACTATTGGCGGGGTAGACGGGTAGTGTCCCGATTACATTTATCATTATCTAGGAACCATTGCTGTAGAACAATTCAGTCCTCCTAACACTTGTCAGATGCAAATTTCTGACTGTCCAAGATGGAAATAGGTTCAAATCACAGATGGGGAACAAGTCTCCTACAAAGGAAATGGGAAATGTCAAAGATGTTCAAAAGTAAAAGATAACCTGACAAATCGTTCAGGCAGGGCTCCTTCTTCCAACCTTGACTCAAGAAATCTATGCCATGCAAATACATGTCTAAATTGTATGGTCTGGCTACCTTGGCATCATCATTAAGAAATGAATACAAATAAATTCCCTGCAATAAAAACAATTCTCTTCCAGAAGAAAAAAAAAAAATGATTCCCAATGGTATAAACCTTACCCTACATGAACTTCAAGGAAGATCTGTTCAAATGGAACAGAAAATCAAAGGGAACTTGCATTACTCAGTTTAGGGCCTACATCACTGCCTGACACTATTATTTCAGTTGGAAACTCCCTGCATTAATCTCCTCTTCCCTCTGCACTCACCCAAGGATGAACATCCAACAGGTGCTCAGTAAAGACCTTTAGATGAATTGAATCAGGGCAGGGAAGGGCACAATTCCCTCTAGCTAGGAAATGTTTTTTATGTCATAGAGTAGCAAAGCTTGAGTCTAAAAGTGCAGAAAATTAAAAAGGAAAATAAAAAACAAAAGAGATCTAGAAAAATAAATTAATTTTAATATATTTAAAGGAGGGTTATATTTTGGGTTTCTAACAGAGAAAAAACTTACATTTTCCCCTAAGAGGTGTTAATATATTTGTATTATTAATAGTGGTAATGCACATAGCTAAAAAAATTTTTGACACTGTAACAAAAATATTTTCTGCAAGGATAGACTGGCTCCAGATCCAAGTTTCTAGTAAATATAGTAATGCTAAAAAATAGAGGAGTTTAGATGGTACTATTGACATTTGGACTAAACAATCCTGGGGCCGCTCTATTCACTGTAGGATGTTTAACAGCATCCCTGGTCTCTACCCCCAAGATGCCGGGAATACTTGGACTCCCTAGTTTTGAGAACCAAAAGTGCTTCTAAGTATCACCAAAGGTCCCTCAGGGTGCAAAATGATCCCTAAGTCTAGATGGTAAGTCCATCTCATATCAAAGAAGAGTGAGAAGTTGCGTATGTGTATGTGAAGGCATGTACATCATTCATGTATCTGTAGATCAAATAAATTAGGGAGAAGTCATCCCCAATTATTTAATCAGAGCCTTCTAGTAAAATTCTGTGAAATATTTCTTTAAGTATACCTAGAACTTTTAAGTGCCACCTCCTCTGCTGTGTGCATTAGAAAGTCAAAACCGCAGAGCAGACAGGAAAACTAGCAACCCTACAATAGGTCAGCATAGGATTCAGCGTATACTTATGAGAACAAGCCTCATATTTAAGAACCAGTTGGTCTACTGCGAGGGAGGAAGGCACAACCTAGCAAACACACCACAGAGCTTTAAGGCTTCACCCTTTTTCCTTCAAGAGGACAGGTGTGTCTCTTCTCCTCTGTGCTGCCCTTGCTTTCCCGCAAGGGTGGGGTGAACCAGCCAAACACTGTACATCTCTTGTACAACAAGAGAACACTTTCCCCCCAGCAGAAGAGCAGCTGGCTCCTTTGCAGTACACATCACCTTTTGGAACAATTCACCAAACCCTGAAACTTTGTTATCTACAAACACAGGATGATACACTTCTCAGGGCCAATGAGGGGTTAAAATGTAAACCGTGTTGAAACTGCTGGATATGATAGCACTTAATAAACGCTTCTGAATCTCCAATGTATAGAACAAATAAAGAATAAATACAAGTGTCAATCCACTGGCAAAGCAACTCTTGAACTTACATGGATGAAAAGTCTGAAGGAGGTACTTCAGTGCCAGCCAGAGAAAGTGCAGGCTCTCCTGAGGGGAGACAAAAGCTACTGGCGTCTCCGCAACGAGGAAGTGCATCTGAGACACCAACTTCGTGTATGTGGTTGTGACTCCGCTCTAAGGTAGAGATGTCTGTGGCTTATTTCCTGTTTATTCACCATTCATCTCTTGTTCAACCGGCCTGGATTTCTTCTTGTAACTCAGTGAGGAACAACAAGCAAATGTCTTCGTTATACCAGAGATAGGTGTTAACTGTATTTATAGAAGAATCATCACAGAACATGCTCACAGTTGAAAACCGCTTACAAAGTTTCACTCTCATACATATGCAGAGCGAACATGGTATAGTGACTAAAAATGGTTGTAACTGTGAAGAAAAGCTGAAGACCAGATTCCAGTAGAATCATACTGGGGCTGGTTTGAAGTCAGGGTCTACTTCAAACTCACTTTATTACCTTGGGCAAGTCATTTCTTATTATTTCTCTATCCCGTGGAGGGTGTTGTAAGTATAGGAAAGGAAGACCTCTCCTACAACCCTTCTCATTTGCTCTGTTCCTAGGTCACCACCTGTCTTGCTTTCCTGAACTTACTGGGGCTCAGGGCCTTTGTACTTGCTATTCCCTCTGCCCAGCCTGATGTGCCTTCCTCCAGATATCCACATGAAAAGTCACCCCAGTGATGACTTTTGGAGCTGCCTTAAAAATCTAACTTAGCTCCGATACCTTTGTGCTTAGATTGTCTCATCCTAATGCCTGTCCCACCCCTGGCTTAGTTTCTTCACTTTAGCATTTGTATTATATAACAGTGTAAAAATCTGTTTCTTGTATTTTTTATTATTATCTCCCACACTAAAACAGAAAATCCCCAAATGACTGCCATTTTGTTCAGCATTTTCCTGAAAGAACGTCTGGCACACAGTAGGCTTTCAATTAAAGTCTTCTCAAAAATGTACATAAACATGAGTCTAATAACACATTAAACAGAAAAAAATGACAATGCCCTCCACTTTCAAACCATCATTTGGCTATGAATTGTGCAGAGGAATAATGCTGGAGGTTGAAGACGAATAATTTTATTTCACAACAGTCAGACTGAGATTTGGTTAGAGACAAGAAATTATTTTGGTAGTAGGAGCAGATATGCCAAACTCCAGCATTATGGCCAAGTTCTATGTCTGAAGTCACAAAGTACATTGTGCCTGCAATAAAAATGTTTTGATCCTTCTCCCTAATCTCTGGGAATTCAGTAAATCTATATGCTTCTTCAGGGCCATCAGCATTTCTTGATCGTCTTCTGTAAGCATTGGGCTCTATCTTTAGCTCTTATTTTCATAGTTTATCTTGACAGGTCTATATTATTATTTCCATTTTATAGACCGTTAAACTGAGGCTAAAATAAAGAAGCCAGGTTAAATATATTTCCAAAGGGGATGCAGCTATTCCTTTTCCACTGATCTTCACTTGAGTAAATCTCAGTTTTGTTTTTAGCAGGCTCAGATACATTTTTTTTTTCCAATAAATCTCGTCTGCCGCATTGTCACTGTCTGGCCTCAAGCAACTTACTTCATCTGTGTGGCTGACCATTCAGTTTGTTCCTCTATATGGAAGTGAAAATAACACCATGGCTAGCAAACACTCAAAACATAGTAGCTTTTAGTATCTCCTGACCTCTGTGTCAATCTCACCATTTCTCAAGGTCACCTTCACTGGAGGAGACATCTGCAAATTTGTATGGACACACCTGCCCTGTGCAGTCTAAAGAGAATGCTAGTCTCAACCATTGATTTCAATCAGAATAGGAAAAAAAAAAAATAGAGTGAGAGATTAAAATATCTGAATTTGAAAGAAAACTCCAAAAACCATCAGAAGGAACAGTAATCTTTTAGCATTACATGGAAAGGAAAACAGAGAATTTATTTCAGGACAATTGTGGGGGGGAGATGTTTTTATTTTTTTCTTTTGAATGAAGCTGCCACGTGGCTTCTCATTCCCTCTCTCTCAATGGAAATTGAAATGGGAAAGTTTCCCAAATAATTTTAGATCAATCATGAGTTCATACGGTTTTGACATCATAACTCTTGTCATGTTACCATGCCAACAGGCAGTGAGGAGCTAAAAGCTTTCCAAAGATATGGAAATTATGGGCTTAGATGCGATTCGGTTCTCCGTGGGGTGAACACTAACAATATTGCCAACTATAAATAACAAGGATTGCCATGACACCCTCTCACCCACTCCCCTTGGTTCCTTCAATAAGCTCGGAAAATATGTGATCTATTTTAGAAACAAAACCTGAAGATCCATTCCCTAAGTGGACGCCCTGCATGTAATAAATTGCACGTTAATCTAGACAGCCCGCACCTGTTATTTCACACGTAACCTAACCCCAGCATACCCAATTCCTACTGCTCACGTGCACCTAGAGGCAAGGTTACCTGTGTGCTGGAGTACTATTGCCCTCAATTGTGAAAAGCAGGCAAGCTTGAGTGCCTGAAACAAAAGGCACTCATCCCAGAAATTACAATGGAGTGTACTTTGGTCATCGTCGCTTTTAAAAAACACCCACAGAATGAATGGGCCCAACTGTCCACTGTGTTCATACTCTCCACTCCTGCTGGCCAGTATAATTGCTTTTGTTTTGTTTTGGTCTCTGGTTGAGCTTCTGGCGTATCAGTTACCTCAACAGAGTAGAAGCCTAAACTGTATCTTCTCTGTCTTGATTACAGTGGTGAATAGACGGTATTAAAATGTGCATCTACTTCATGGATTCTCTGATGATAGCAAAAATACAATGAAAAAATGTTTTGTTGTCTTTGTAAGGTAGACTACTGGCTTTGAACCACTACTGTGAACTATGCCTACTAGTATCCATGCCCTTTTGGAGATCCCTCCCTTGAAGCTGGCCAGCCCTGTGACCCGTTTTAACCAAAGAATGCTTTGCAAGTCATGCTGGGACAGTCTGGAGCTTAAGGCTTATAAAGACAAGGCATCTTCTGCCTTTGAGTTGAGAGAAGTCCAACTTGGCTCTGAAAAGAGGCCACATGGAAGACCACTGAGCTCTCCAGCCAACAGCCCCAGCTCAGAAGCAAGCCAGTAGACACAGCCAACTTGTTAGTCATGGAGGTGTGGCCACCAGGGAGCTGACCTCAGGGCCCAGGAGAGCGGCCCCAGCTGTTACACGGATGAGCTATCCCTGCCAAGTCCATCCAAACTGCAGAACTGTGAACAAAGACATAAAATGTTGGTTGTTTTATACCACACAGTTTGGGGAAAGCTTGTCCCACAGCACTATGGGATCATAAATACTACATATTTAATGAGGAAGTATAGGATAGCCCTTCAGGCAGGCCAACCCGAATTCACATCCCTCTAACTTCCCTTTCATGTGATTCAGGACAGTATACTAAAGCCCCATTTCCACATCTGAAAATGAGGAAAAACAATGATATAAGATTCATTGAGGGTGAAAGGAGAATAAGGGGTTGTGTACAGGCACACATAGACACATACGTATACACACACACACACACACACAAGCAGGGTTGGAGCAGAGAGAGAGGGAGGGAGAATCCCAAGGAGGCTCCCCACTGCCATCTCAGAGCCTAAAGAGGGGCTCCATTCCATGACCCTGTGATCATGACCTGAGGCCAAATCAAGAGTAGGATGCTAAACTGAGGAATCCACCCAGGTGCCCGAGAAAGTATATTTTTGAGTAGAAGGTTAAGAGCGGAGATATCTGACTACGGCTGAGGAGTAAAAGTCATGTCTGCCATCCTTATTGGTCAGCCTTAAACCAACAGATAATAATAGGTTAAGGAACCCAGAATGGGACTGCCCAAACTCCTTGGCGTTGTAGATCTTTCCAAACAGAATAAAACCAGTGTTTCCAGCCCTAGTATCAGTTAGACAACAGGAGTCATTTTGTGTGTACGTCCTTGCTAAACTGATAGGATCCAGGAATAAGGCCAACAAGTTCCACGAAGGCATTAATCTTGGAAAGAAATAATGTTGTTAAATCCCAGCACAACCTCAAGTCTCCCCCCCTCTCTGGGTGGAGGTTGCCATCACAGTCTCAAGTCCCCCCACCCACCCACCCCCCACCGCCACCACCGCCCTGCCATGTGTGACTTTCCTTTTTTGTTTTGTTTTGATGCTTATACCTAGATATCACATTTAGCTTTCATCAGAGGATGAAAGTGTGTCCAATTGCTTTCCTCACAGTAATTTGCTGGGGCCCTGAGTCCTTTGGTATGGCCTGCTGCCTATTATTATTGTATCTGTCTCCTGACAAAATACAATTCCTAGGGAAACCCTCCCAGTTGCAAATGTACGGTGGTAAGGTACTAAACACAGATGAGGTGAATCCAACAATCAGCATGGAAACAGTTTTTCATGTGGGGCAAACGGTGCAGCTGAGTAGGCAGCAGCAATGCCCACCCCAGTCTATTCCAGGGTTTTACAAACAGAGGAGATTAAGAGGCTGAGTTTATGGACCAAATTACAGTAAGTACCTTAGAAAACCGGAAGAAAGACAGGCACTTGAATACAATATGCATAGAGAGAATTTCTTCCCCAGGGCATTTTTGAAAAGACAGAGGTTCAAGCGGCCTCCTAGCAGAGGAATAGAAAGGTACGCGGGATCTAGAAGAACATCTGTGGCATGTTTGTGAGGCCTGTGGTTGTCTGGGAGGCCTTTTCTCTTGCACTCCCTCACTTCCCTCATCCCGTTTCCTGCAGTCACCCTTTCCACATGAATTTTCTGATCTCTGGGGTGCTCTTCTCAGAAGCTACTCATTCCCCACACCCCAAGAAAGGACTTAGTTCATGAGGGTCTAACCTCTTGCTGTTCCTAGGACTATGTACCTATCTGCTGTAGAAACCCAAACCTTCCATAACCTCCATGGAAGTAATAGAGTATCAGCCGCTTTCACAGGCGGTGGGACTCTGCTTTGGTCTCTTTCAAATCAGACCATCTAGTAAGTTATTTCTACTCTGACACTAATTCTTGCTCATGCCAGATAAATGCACTCATTTGTCAATAAAACCACATTTTTGGCATGCTGTATAATCTCAGAAACCACAAAGCCAGACAGTATCTTGCACTGAATTTTAAAACACGAAAAGCTATTCCATTTGAGTTGATTGTACACAGAGATGAATACCATACTTTCAAAATCATTGGCCGAGTGAAAGGAAAAGCAACCAGAGACAGGCAGCGAGAGGGAGAGAGCACAGACAGCTGGGCTCCCGAGAGCTGTGGAGTCCCTATGTCACAGGGCTGAGGCTCTCAGCTAGAGAATCAAGACTAGCCTTATCTGCCCCTAGGTGGGCTCCTTTAGCTTCCATCCCCAGGTAATTTACTTATGGTCTTCTCTCAATTTATTTGGAAGCATTTCTGTGTGGAATAAGGACTGATAAAGAGGATGAAAGGAACCTGCCATTTATTTTTGAGCACTTTCTTTTGATAGCTTTATTCAAAAGGAGGAGATCGAAGGACAGTCCTCTCTTTAGCCACAATCTCATGAAAAGTACTTAGTGAATTAGCTTACTACACACACAAGAAAATGTATATAATTTGCTGTCCTTGAATTTCAAACTAATTATCTTAGGGGCATAGGGCTCACTAAATAGGCATGAGGGTTGGAATGGGGGTCCCCCAAAATACTGAGCTCCCACCATGGCCGGTAACTTAATACATGTATGCCCTTCTTGTTCACATCAGAATTTTGTTTTTTTGTTAATTTAGTGGCTTACATTGAATTTAGCATTTTTTGGCGAGGTATAAGGAAAGCCACTATAATGAAGTCATTAGACTTAGTCCCTGAAGTCAACAGTCTGAACTTCACAAGCAGTTCTGTCACTTAATAGATAGTGTGACCATGGGCAGACTACTTAACCTCTCCGAGCCTACTTCATCATCAGTAAAATAAGGATAATCACAGTACCTGTCTCCAAGGGCTATTAAAGGTATAAATTTGATTATGCTCAACCCTTTCTCTAACACATAAAAAGCACCTAAAAATGTTAGTTATTATTATTATATAAAACACTGACTAATGTAAAATCGAGAACATTCTTTTTTTTTTTCTGAAAGAGTTTTTCATCTTCAAAGATTTTTTAAAAAGGAAAGCAAGGTTACCTCCTGCTGTTTAATAAGGAACTTGTTTCAGGGAGACAAAGGCAGGAAACGATTTTTCTTAGAAGTAAGGGAGAAGCAGATCCGGGACATCACAATTTATAGCTCTGAGTAATTTAGGGACCGATCACCAGACATGACTCCCAGGAAGGGCTCAGCACCACAGCAGAACCGCCCTTGTCAGTCTGCCAGGGAAGAGGAAGTGGGCCTTTGGCAAGAACAAACTACTGAAAAGGCCTAACAAAAACAGAAGCATGGATCCCAAATATTTTCAAGGGAAAAAGTGGAATGCAGGTACATCCCAAGCAGGGAAGAAACATCCAGTTCTGCTCAGACTATGTGTCGACACTGTAAAAATGTGAAATCCAATGGAGTTATTAGAGTAAGGGAGTGAGAAATGGCTACTGTGGGAGATCCAGGCAGGAACAAGGCTTAGGGATAAACGTAGGTCCCACTTGCCGTGGGACGGCTAACTGGAGGTAAAGCTGGCAGGATCTCTGTGTTGAGGGAAGGATCTAGACAAGTGAAAAGCACCCAGGATCTGGGGGAATGGGGACACAAGAGACCAAGGGAGAATTCAACCAGACATGCATAATTTATTCCATATGCTCCAAGCCCAATTTGGGGGATATTTGGAAAGCTGCTGTTCCACTATGTCAAAAAAAAGTGGACAGGCTCATAGTCTTCTGACTTCAACTGTCTGGGTTACACCAGGTAGTTGTTTTTCCAAAATCCCAGCCAGAAGTAAAGCAGGGGAATGTGATGTGCTGTGAGGCTGGGCTGTGGGTGGTCCCAAGGCAAGATGGGGCAACTAGGAGACTACTAACGCAATGTGGAATAGAACTGAAAGAAGGAAAGGATTCAAAATCTAAAAATGAATGAATATGCTATATGAACAGTGGAATTTCAAGTTCATAAAATGGCAAATACAAACACAAGATAGGACCAAGGTAAAGACAGTAAATCAACAGATACAATGGAATTTTTGGCACTTAGATTTTTATTTTCTTTGAATATGTCTTTTCTTTGCATTATTTTCACTTAAAACTATTATCTTCGTGGGGCAGCTGAGTGGCTTAGTTAAGCATGCAACTCTTGATTTTAGCTCCACACCTCCATCATTCTAAAACCCTATCTATATGAATAAACTGTTTTTTTTAAGGTGAAATTCACATAAGATAAATCCACCATTTTGAAGTGGACAATTCAGTGGCATTTAATGCATTCACTATGATGTACAAGTGATATAAGAAAGCTGAAGGGACTCCATTTTGGATCAGCTGCTATAAATCAAGAAGCTAGAAGAAAGATCTGGGGCAAGGTAGAGTTCACTAATGCTTTGAAATGAGCAATTTGCATGGAGTTGCAAGGACTAAAATAATTTCGTTTTCTTTCTCCCTTTCCTTCCTTCTCTCTTCCCTTCTTTCCATGAACACAGGTATGGTATTTCTCTGGGGGCTGTTGGGGTTAATAATGTAGGTGTAAAGATTCCAACTGCATTGCGTATATAAGGTATAAGGAGAACACAAGTACCAAATGCTAGCAAAATACCCAGTCTAGGAAAGGGAATAAAATACATACCCTTTTGAACATGGCCAGAAATCTTAATACATGATTTGAAAATAATTCACTACAAAAAAAATTAATGGGCAATGAATTCCTCTTTTGGATATGAAAACTAATAAACAGCAATGTGTCTAGAATTCCTCAGGGAAGAAAAAAGTCTACACTTATATGATTCCATTACCCATCAACATCAATTTTTTTATTGCTACTGGTTCCAGATACCAAGACCTTCATTATTAAAACTCAGAAGTCAGTTTCGACAGATGATATGTATTAAGAACACCTACCATAAGTTATTCTCCCAATAGTGTAAAGCCATTATTTAAGAATATAGTCAGGTTCAGGGGCGCCTGGGTGGCTTAGTCGGTTAAGCGTCCGACTTTCACTTAGGTCATGATCTCGCGGTTTGTGGGTTCGAGCCCCACATCGGGCTCTGTGCTGACTGCCAGCTCAGAGCCTGGAGCCTATTTCAGAGTCTGTGTCTCCCTCTCTCTCTTACCCTCCCCTGCTCACGCTGTCTCTCTCTCTCCTAGAAATGAATAAAAATATATTAAAAAAAAAAAGAATATAGTCAGGTTCAATGCGTCAAATCCTTATGGTAGAGTCCAGATAAAATATTAATTTGAAATTGTGGAAAATATTTTAGACTTGTAATCATGGGAGAAATCTTACCCACACAGTCCATGTAACATTCCCAAGGGATTTCTGATTATTTTGAAATTTAGTATTTTAGCATATGTCTTCAAGGTATGCTAAATATCACACAGCCTAGCAGAAAATGGTTGCATTTCACATCCAGTGTCATTCAGCTTGAGGTCTCTTTTAGTGGGTGCCTTCCCTCAATGCGTTACAGAGAGTGCTTGTCACTTACATGCCATAAAACCCTGAACAGGCAGGCAAATGAAAATGACTCCTCAAAGAGTGTCTTGAACAGACGAAAAAAACATTCTTAGAATTAACAGTCCTTTAAAATGCTATTCAAGTGCAGGGATTTGATTCTTCCAGTTTCTAAAAAGACATACTTAAATGGAGTTTTATTTACAGTTAAGTATTCTCTGCCCCTTGGTGAGGCTTGAAGGTCAAAGGCTTTCCATCAACACGTAGGATGTTAGACCGAGTCACTTATTTTAGAGTAGAGGAACTGGGAAAAAGATCTCCTCTGGTCATTACATAAGTTTCACACATGACCTGTGTACCTTTCCTAAGACTGTTCTGGTACAAGGAAGGGGAGGGGCACCTGGGTGGCTCAGTCAGGTAAGCCTCTGACTTCAGCTCAGGTAATGTTGGTGACTTTGGGTGCCGTATTCAGCTCTGTGTTGACATCTCAGAACCTGGAGACTGCTTCAGATTGTGTCTCCCTCTCTCTCTGCCTTTCCTCCACTCATACTCTGTGTGTGTCTCTCTCTCAAAAATAATAAAACATAAAAAAGAAAACCAAGGAAGGGGAGAGAAAAGGCTGGTGGGGTGAAGGGGATGATGGATGGCCCAGTATGAACAATATGATCCTGAACCAAATCAGTCTATATAGCAACACTATTCATTATCATCCACACGTTTCCCTAGAAACTTGCATTGTTTATCTCGTTGTCTCATCCGGAAAATTACCTTAACATTCTGAAATTCATTCTTTAGTAGAAAGTCATGGAATAAGTCACATCTTCTTTCATAAACCAGAACCCATAAAGATTTGGATTATTAGAGCAAAAAGGAGGCTTCTGATGACATTTTCAAAGAAAAACTTTGTAAACAATTTTTTTTCTCATGAGTTGTTAAAAGGGGGGGAAGTAATATACTTTATTATATTTTTTTCAAATCTGATTTTGAATGTTGGCTCTGCCATTAATACATTTAAGTAATAAATGGCTCCCCATTTATTGAGCCTCAGTTGTCTCATCTGAAAAATGAGACAATAATACCCATGCCTCAGGGTTATTGTATGGACGACTCGTTATCATAGTTATTGAAATAACTACGAGTTGCTGCACATGGCACAGGGTCAGGATATGTTAATTTTCTCTTCTCCTTCATTAAATACGCCTTATTTAAGTGAGAAAAGGTCAGAATACAAGGGAAAATCAGGAGGCTGTATTTCTGAAATTAATTATTAATGGTCCTGTGAGTATTCTAGGCTTTATTCTGCCTGCAGCGTGTACAGGCTGAAATCTGATGGCTCCTGGAACACTTAGGATACTTTCCATTGGTTTGATGCTGAATTCCACTCCATTCAAAGGCTGTTCCCACCTTCCTGGAATCACCAGCAATGTGAAACGTTTAAATAGGCATAGCTCTAGACAGACACAGAAATAGAAACATGGCTAGACATCAGTCAGAAATATTAGTGGTCCTTGCTTGCTCATCAAATTTCCAACAGTCGCCCTGGCAGAGAGTTGCTGTGCTTTGTTATATCATTTAGGTCATTTCTATGGGCTAAGGTAAGATGCATTTAGCACTTACTCAATCAGAAGAGAAGCAGACATTCTGTGGCAAGGTAATTCGCTACCCTCCTTTTTTGTTGGGATAATGTGTTCGGGCTGGCAGGTGAGGTATATATCCTGTGGGCCAGCTCACAGCCATGGCTATTTCCTCTGGCGGCAGAAAGAGTGCTGCCAAATGGCCATTAATACAACCTTCTAAAGTAAGGATGACAAAAGATAGCTGGGTTTCTAGTAGCAGGGCAGCCATGAGTAACTGACAGAAGCTATTTAGAACTCAGTGCTGAGATGCATTCTTCAGTTTGACGAAGAAAGCTGTAATCAACTAGTGATGTCTGGCAACAGTGCTAACCTGGGAGGGAACAGCCCAAGTGCATCATATTTGTTGAACTCCCTGGTTCAGGGACCCTCTGGGACAGGGCTGACTGGACCGTGGTCCTTGAATTAGCCCTCCTTCACCCCCACCCTAGCCAAATGTGAGAATGTGCACAGCTGCTCAGCTGTGTGTGGACATGTCCCCACTTTGCTTGCACAAGAATGGTGGTCATACAATATAAATGAACAGATCTATGCTTTAGGAGAAATGTGGAGCTATGGGGCATCTGATTTTCAAAATTAAATTAGACACGGTCAAATATTCATCTAGAACACAAGCTTTTAGGCACTATGTGCCATATAAAACCCGCACAACATTAATTCACTGCAAGAGGAGGCACCCTCTACAACGAGCCCGTGTGTACCAGCACAATCTGCATCACATCTCTCAGACCACAAGAGGGTCCTAGCAAATGGACCTTAGTCACTCTTTGACCCTACTCCTTGTCAGAACAGCCTTTTTTCAATGATGTTGGGCATGAATAAGGCAGTTAATAAGCAACATGAAATACCTAAAACAAAACAGAAAAACAGAGTCTCTGGTTACTAACCAGTTAATGCACCTTGGGGTTTGATAAACAGGGAAAAATGACAAAAATACAGACAATATGAATCTAGATTCCAAAAACAAAAACAAAAAACAAAAGCAAACAAGCAGTTAAGCAAGCAATCGATAGATGGAGCTATGGAAGAAAGCTACTTCTCTAGGATCTGACTTTGATCTAAGGCCTCAATGGCTCCAGAATTGCTTTTTTTTTTTTTGACAGAAGAGACCAAAAGCAAATTACCATGAGTTTACCTCCACTCTAACCCCCTCAGGCATGAGAAAACACTTGCAGGTGCGTTTAAATTACAGTTTCTGAGACTTCAGGTTAGTTATCTGGACTAAGCAAAAAACCTTTCTAACTGGTCAGGCATCCTCTGATTCTAATCTCTCTGTGTCAACACACAAGAATGGAAATGGTTTCTGGTAGACCTTGCTACTTATTCCCTGACTTGCATGTTGTTCTCAAGCCCTTGACCCTGAAAGAAATCTCACTTTGCCTGGATGGATCATGAAGATCTTGATGCTCCTCATCGCTTCTTGGCCTTTTGGCTAATATCAAGTGAAGATCTTGATGCTCCTCTATTACACCTGACTGGTAATGGAGGAGCCACGCCTCAGGCCTTGAGTGACACAATGCTGGGGGCTACAAAGAACAGGGCTGTGCTGGGAACAGACCAAGGTAACGTGTACTGATGGTTCACATGCCGAGGGTTCGCATAGGTCAGTGCCCAGCAGAGTAAAAGCTCAGAAAATTCCAGTATGCCAGAGACGAGCACAGAGTACTTTGGTGAGCCTGCAGCCCTCCCCCTATATATATATATATATATAAATGTATAAATGTATATATCCACATATATATGAATGTAAATATATATATGTATAAAATTTATATATACACACATATATGTATAAACTTAATACACATATATGTGTGTGTGTATATATATATATATATATATATATATATATAATACATATATATGTATAAAGTTGCTATTTTAAAGATAATAGATCCTGAGATTTGCAAACAGAAATTCTGACTTTCCTATTATCTTCACTCCGAATTTGTAATCTTTTATCCACAACTTAATTCATACACGGAAAAATCTAAGTTCTATTAAAAAGACATGGTGTTGATTTGCCATTTCTAAAGATCCTCATTTTGAGGCCACCATAGCCATGTAAAGGTCATAGCATCACCCAGTGATTACTGAACTGGGAGCTCCTGCAGATATATGCTTGTCCTTCAGTGCACAGCACGCTGTGATTCACCCTCACGGGCCAGCAGAATGACTTATACTGCTCAGAGTTCAAAGCCAAGTCCTTGCTTATCGCTCCAGTCAAACAATTTCATTTCTATCAGTTGGTGGTTGTACTTCAGATTTTATGGATCCAATGGGTCTAGTGAAGTTTTATTACCCTGCAATACAACAAGAAGAAAAAAAGCTCTGGGGGAAAAAAAATCAATATAATGTTTAAGGTCTTTGTTACCTTTAAAACCTCCAGTGTTCTTTTACATATAAACTAATAAATCAACCTTTTAACAGAAGATGCATTCCTCAGTGCTTGCTCAATACTAGGTGCTAAGTCCGATCATAAAAACTATCAAGAAGTAGCTAATGGTTTTGCTACCTGAACAAGCACAGTTAAAGCACAATCAATAGCTGGACAAGGATATTGTTTGCAGGTATTTTCTCCTGCTTAACACACTAGTCAGTTGTTACCAAATGAAGGTAACAACTTTCAAAACATTAGAGGACTTTTATAAGCTATACTGTGTTTTCCTGAATTTGCAAATGCATGTAATTTAGATTAAACAGTTCAGATATCAAGTTCCTTGGTATTGGCCACTTCTCAACTGCGAGAGACATCCGTGAGAGATATACTCATTGTAACTTTACAGTTGAGTCAGCAAAACCCTGCAAGACAGTCTTTCCCCCAACCTTCAAGGGAATGGCTTTTTCTGATGTCAGGATCTTGGAAATATGACCTGAGTAGATTTTCTCTAGTGGATTTTAAGCAGCAGCTATGAAGATGTTAAGTATTAGAATAAAACTAAAATTAAATTCTTCCACTCATTACAGTGATAAATATATCTTTTCTCATAAACCTCTTTGGCCTGGAACACTATGAGGATTGGTAATCTAAACTCAGAACCTTTTCAGCATGAATTAGCATCATGTAGCCAGTTTGAATATTCTACATTAAATTAAATTAAATGAGAAACAGGTTTAGGAAAGCAGTTCACCTATTTATTATGAGCAGAACTTTATAGCTCACTATATAACATAGTAAGTACCATTCAGTGGCTAAGACAAATTGCTATAGATCCCATTTCAACCAAGTGCCTAGAAGAAAATACAAGGCTTTCTCTGCAAGGAGAAAATATGATCCAGCAAAAAAGAGCAAATCTCAATGCTCCTGCTAGCGTTAATGGCTTAGAAAAGGGTACAAGACCCCTAATGTCCAAAAGGAAGAAACAAAGTCAAGGGTTATCATTACTGTGCTATTAACAAGGTAGCTAATTGTTTAGTTGATGAACGCTAATAAATGGAGTTGTTTCTCCAGCTCCCAAAGGATTGTCCCTTTCAGGAGTCCTGCATTTCCACACAGAGGCGAAGCATAAAAAATGGCTTAAGACAAATTCACTTTAGTCACTGAAATGGAAGATGTAAAAGCACAATAAATTCAAAACAATTTTTATTTTTCCTCTCTGCATGGATTCTCAGGCTGCACACGATGGCCACAATCACAAGATTGAGATTTGGATTTTAAAATATTCCCACTTGTCTTCCAAATTTGTCTTTTGTTATCAAATTTTTTGATATCAAAAATTTTTTATCAAATTTTTATAGCATTACTAGAATGGTAGATGGGGAGGGAGGTATGCATGCCATTCCTTTTTAAGTACACTTCTGATGGTTAGAGAAAAAAAAAGTTATTTAACAAATCTGGCCTGAGAGTCTACTGGACAGAAGAGATGAATAGTACCTAGATAATGAAACAGTTGGGTAGGATCACAAATGGTGCTGATTAATACATAATTATTAATTGGGAGACAACTACCAAAAGCCAAATCTCTAAACTTAAAAAAAAACCTCTGAACTTTTTCCAGGGTCCCGACATGGTCAATATCTGTATTGGCAACACGGTTAGATGGCTGTACAAGTTTGTGAATGAAAAAATCTTGTGCCTATAGGTAACACACTAACTAATGGAAACATAACTGAGGATATTCTCAACATCTTGAAATGATGATACAAATCCTAGGAAAAGAAAAGGAAAAATATCAGTGCTCCACCCAAGAATATTTATTTTCTAACTATCAAATTACCACAAACTCAGTGGCTTAAAACAACCTAAATTTATTATCTTACAATCTCCAGGTCAAAAGTTTAACAAGGGTCTCCCCAGGCTAAAATCAAGGTGGCAGCAGGTCATCACTCCTTTCTGGAGGCTCTAGGGGAGAATTTATTTGTTTGCCTTTTCCAGCTTGTGGAGGCCTTCCACAGCACTTGGCTCACTGCGCCCTCTTCCATCTTCAAAGCCAGCAAGAGCAGTGAGCACTCTCATCACATCACTCTGACCTCCCACTCCCTTCTACCTCCCTCATCTACTTTGTGAGGACCACTGTAATTAAACTGAGCCCATCCAGACAATCTCCCTGTCTCAAGATCCTTAACTGAAACCCATCTGTGACTTGTAACAAGTAAGGTGATGTATTCACAGGCTCTGGGCATTAGCATGTAGACATCTTTGGGGAGAGTCGTTCTGCCTATCGTGCAAGCTTAAAATTAAAAAAAAAAGAAAAGAAAAGAAAAGAAAAAGATGCAGGGGAAAGGTGCCTGGAAAGGAGAAAATGTAGGTGAAAACAAACAAACAAACAAACAAAAAAAAACAAGGCTAACTACTGTGAGGTGAGATGGTATCTGGAATATTGAGTTCTGAACATTACAGTGAAAGAGAAACAATCTTGAACCAGAATGTGTTCAAAAGAGTGACCAGAATGGAGGGGACATTTATCATTGAGGCATATGAATAACATTTAAAGCAATTCACACTGATTAATTCAGAGAAAAGAAGGTCTGGGTGCAAATGCCATGTTTTTCAAGGCTCTGAGGAACTGTCAGAGGTTGTACTTACTCCTTAACATGAGGGGACAGATCAGCTTTAACAGAATTTAGGAAGGAGCAAACTTCAGCTAAAAATAATAACAATGGAAGTCAAAGGAAAATGGATGGATAGTTTAGGGCAGTAAAGCTGAAAACTAACATTTGTATTACATTAGAATTTATAAAATGATTTCATATATTAATTATTGCATTTGAACTTCTCAAAAGACCTGTGAGAGACCTAGGACAGATACTCAGATGAGCTAGTGTCCTGGAAGGAACAAGAAATCCAATGCAAGTAGTTCATACATTTTGATTAAGGGATGGTAAAGAGAGAGGCAAGAGCAGAGTGAAGGGAAATAGAAGGGACACAGATTCTCAGAGATTGCAACAGCAGGAAGGGCATGTCCTTTTACTTCTAGACCTGAAGAACCAGGGGAAGAACAGACCTTAGAGGAGCCAGGTAAGGCAGAGCTGCTGACAAGGCACACTGAGTCACTGCAGACAGGGAAGGATGCAGCCACCACAGGCAGCCTAGAGCAGTGAGACAACAGTGAAGATGTACCCTGCCCTCTCTCCCATGACCTTTTACATTGGTCCAACCCAACAGGACGCTGGTAAGCAAGAGGCATAGAAGATCCTTCCTGAAGGGGTCAGCTGTCTAGGGCACAGAGTAGGACAGATAACAGTACAGAATGGAGAAGGTACAAGAGAAAAAGTTGAATGGCAATGACCTGCACCATGGTACTGTACTCCTTTTAATAAATTAAAATATCATGACTTGGCGAGGCAAAATTATTTCCTTAGGGTCTCATAGTAGAAGGCATACTGCAGGGCCAGAACTCAAATCTTGATCTGCACTCAACAAAGGCTAAGCATTCCCCTGATGGTGCGTCACCTCAGTTCTCAGGGGCTTCCCTATCTCTGGCAGTCTTGGAGGAGGAACTGGAGATGGTGCAAAGGATACATATTTACAGTAAGGGGTCCACCATTTCTGTATACCCACCTCTGATTCTGTGCTTCCACACACATCGCCCCTCATTTTACCTACATGATTTTCCCCACTTTCTTCCAAACCTAAGTGGCCCAAAGAGCTTTGAACACTGCAGAAAATACATGTAAATGACAATTGTTGATGATTCTGCAGACTCTCTGGATAAGGCAATGCATTATGCACTCAGTTTTTATAATATCTATCTTTATCTGTCTGCTCTTCCACATAGTAGGATGGCCGGGGTATATTCAGAGGATTACACTGAAAAGAGATGAGATTTCCAAAGTAGTTTTTTTTCGTTCAGAAAAATGGGCTCAACATGCTTTACCCTTTTTAAAATAGTATCAATGAATTTATGTTCAATAATCAATCTCTAGAAGTTAGCAATAATTACAAAATAGCCTTTCCTGTCTCTTTTGCCCAAACCTTCAAATAAAATACTTTATCGTACATAAGATACAGCTCTTAAAAATTGCAGGAAAGTACTTTTCTCAAAGTCCATTTTCCCAACACTTTCAATATGTAATTATAGGACGTTCCCTTTAAACGTAAATAAAATCCCAAGGTATAATAAGATCACTTTTATAACAGTGCCAATTCCTAAGTACCCTGACAAAAGGAAATATTTTGTGTGAGACTAAAATACGAGTCACGAAATGTAAATGTAAACTAACTGATGAGGGCAGAAGTGACATCATGAGGCAAATTTTCTGGAGTCTCAGTACTTAAAACAGATAAAAGTCAACTTCTCTGGATGAATAAGAATGGAAGGAATAGAGAGCCACCTATTCAACTTGTTGCTAGCCCTTTGTGACACCTCTTGTTTCACAGGTTGAAACCAAGGTGCCTAGTTTTTACATTCAGTCACTAGCCTAGAGCTATCTAGCACTTGAGTGTAAACAGGAATTGCCTATCTCCTGTCATTCTGGCAAACTGGTGAGGGTGTCTCTACCAATGCGTGATCCAAAGGGAGAGAAGCAGGAGTGCCTGGGTGGCTCAGTCGGTTAAATGTCTGACTTCTGGTCAGGTCATGACCTCGTAGTTTATAGGTTGGAGCCCCGTTTCGGGCTCTGTGCTGAGAGTTCAGAGTGGGGAGCCTGCCTTGGATTCTGTGTCTCCCTCTCTCTCTGCCCCTCCCCCACTCACGCTCTGTCTCTCTCAAAATGAATAAACATTAATTTTTTTTTCAAAGGGGGAGAAGCATCCTAACTTTCTAACACAAGCCTGGTATGCAAGTATCAGCTTGTGACCTCCACTCCCGCAGATGGCTGGTAGACTCATTAACTCCTAACAGAGGGCAGCCTTGTGTGAGAGCGCATGAGACGTCCCTGGAGCCCCCAGAAGCGCTTGCAAGCACGGTACAGGGAGTTGAAATGCTGAGAGATCAGGTGTGAGCAGAATCAGCTGTACTTCAATTATTCCTATTACGGTTGTCTTCTCTAGCCTCTGATTGGTGGAATCAGGATACAACTATCACAAAGCACAGTGGACTAAATAAAAGGTTGTGGCCTCCCTCTTTTTCAAGATCTTTCCTCGAGAACAAAAGCATCGAATGAAACTCCCCTTGGTTGTTCTGACTTTATCTGACTTCTAAAGTTTAACATACTAAATTACATTAAAGGAGGTCTTGAAACACAGTGGAGGAAAGGTAGCAAAATTGGCGAGGGGAGGTAATTTTACCAAGGTGCTGAAATAGGAACATGTGGAGATGCGAATATTTAATATTGCTCCCTGCCTTGCAATCTCTGCCAGAGTAAAACCTCTTAAATATCCACGGGAAAATGTGTACTTTCAACGGATACTCTTAGATTAAGGGCAACTTCTACTTTGGAATGAAATGATGTCCAAGAAATTATGACTAATATAGGTTTGAAGCAGCATTCATAGAAACAACCAGACATTTTTTATTTTGGTTTTGTTTGAAGAGAGAGGCATTTCTTCTGAAGATGATATACCAACTCTGAAACAGATTTCAGGTTAAATATATCAAAAAATTTTCACTCTCATGAATCATGTATGTTCCCTGAATAACAATGATAGTGAATTGAGAAAACCCACAGGTTCAAATCAAAAGATGGTTGAAAACTTGGTTTATTCTCTGCATTTTTGCATAATCATTGCAGACCTTTAGACCCACTCAGAATTTACGGGACAAGTATGTATGATGTAGGTGATCGAAAAGTTTTCTTTTTGTTCCAATTTAATTGCCTCTTGAAACTTGCAGTGAAATAACACATAAAAGTTTAGAGTTTAGTTGCACTCTTCGAAGAGTTTAGATCTAATTACTTAGTAGAAAATTGTAACAATCACATGAGGTTGATGGCTTTACAGATCAGAAGAGTTATTTTTTAATGTTTATTCATTTTTGAGAGAGAGTGAGAGAGAGCGAGAGCGAGCAGAGAGGGGAGGGGCAGAGAGGGAAGGAGACAAAGAATCCTAAGCAGGCTCCAGACTCTAAGCTGTCAGCACAGAGACTGACATGGGGCTTAAACTCAGGAGCTGTGAGATCATGACCTGAATCAAAGTCAGATGCTTAACGGACTGAGCCACTCAGGTGCCCACAGAAGACCTTTATATGATGATAGCTGTATCTGTGACATCTAAGAATGAAATAGAAGGATGACAGAAGCGAGTCAAGAAAAGAATGGATTTGGGATCAGTAGTTTGAAATGGGAGAGTTGAATCCATTCCTTCCTAATCATGGGACTGAAGGTAAGTCATGTCCTTTTCCTGTCTCAATTACGAATTGGCACACACTGTACTTCTTCATAAGGCTCTGGGAGAATAAAAATGGATACATAAAACATGATACTAGACCTTAGTCCAACTACCCAAGTCAAAAAAATTTATGAGCATTGAGTTCATTATCAATGTTGAAAAACAATTGGTAACATGTTTTTGATAGTTCCATTCATGCCAAACAACCCACATATCACAGCAACCCAAAGAAGTTTCCATAATTTTCCTGTTTCACAGAGAAGAAAACTGGGGCCAAGTTCACACAGCAAGTGGGTGAAGAAGCCATGATCCTGAAATAGGCATCAGATCCCAGGACCCACATTCCTACCCAGTACTTGATTCTACCCTATCAATTGCACTTCCTGATTTTTTTTAATGTTGTTTTTTTTTCTAGGAGAGAGAGAGACAGCGTGAGCAGGGGAGGGCCAGAGAGAGAGGGAGTCACAGACTGAAACAGGCTCCAGGCTCTGAGCTGACAGCCAGCACAGAGCCCGAGGTGGGGCTCGAACACAGGAACCGCGAAATCATGACCTAAGCGAAAGTCGGACGCTTAACCGACTAAGCCACCCGGGCGCCCCTACACTTCCTGATTTTTAAAGTACGGGTACAAAGGTGAAGTTTTGGCAACCTCACTGTGTGAGCTTTCCTTCTGGAGATCAGAAGGTAAACGGTACAGGTGAAAATCAAGTACAGGTCACTTGGGGGCAAGAGAAGTAGAAAGTCAAAGAAAGCTGGCTGCCACTTCACAGGGACAGGGCTATGAACTCAAAGTCATAAACTGTCACATTCATCTTTCTGCCTTTCTTGTCTAGAACTGGGGAAGGGCAGGGTGTTCAAGTTATACTTGTAGAGAAAAAAAGTATTCAAATAATTTTTTAAGCTGTTCTTATTTTGAGAGAGAGAGAGAGAGAGAGAGAGAGAGAGAGAGATCACTAATGTGTGTGTGGGGAGGGGCGTGCAGAGAGAGAGAACAGAAGAAGAATCCCAAGCAGGCTCCATACTGTCAGCTCTGAGCCTGACATGGGGCTCAACCCCAGGCACCCTGAGACCATGACCTGAGCTGAAGTCGGACACTTAACCGACTGAGCCATCAGCCTCAAATTGTTTTCAATCAAAGCACAGTGAAGGAAATAGTTTCAGGGAGAGGCACCAAATGTGCTAGTGAAAAGTGAGAGCCTTGTCTCTCAGTAGAGGGTGAGGATAAGCCCATGTGGTGGGTGACATTTGAGAAGGGCTTTGAAGGACAGAGAGAAGACAAGTGGGGACTAAATGTCAGAAGGGCCCAGGATGCCTAGAAGCCAAATACTGTGTCCTATATTAATAGAAACTCTGAAGAAAAGGGACATCTTCATTTTTTTAGGACTTTAATTTCACAGGCCTACATCCTGAATCATCACAAACAAAACAAAACAAAACAAAACAAAAAAAACTTACCATCATCAGAAAGTCTTTAATAAGAATTTTAGTTCTTTATGAGTATGCAGTAGAAATGATACTAGAAAGGATACAAATGGTACACAGCTTCAAACATAAATTCTAAAGCAGGGGCCAGCAAACTCTCCGTCTCTGTATAGGACCTGACAATAAATACTTTAATCTTTTTGGAACGTACAGTCTCTGTCATTACTGCTCAATTCTGCTCTTGCAATGAGAAAGCAGCCATACTATGAAATATAAAATTTCATTTACAAAAACATGTGCCTGGCCATAATTTACTGGTCATGTTCTCAAGTTTCACATAATAAGAAGCAACATCAACTATCATCCTCAGAACATTCCCAGGGTAGGATTCAATTTTGCTCTTATAGGAATGCTCTTTTGTTTCTGGCTAGAAAAAGAAAGTCTACACAAAAATGCCTCTCATAAAACCTTTTTCTCATTTCTTATAACAGCTTTATTGTGATGTAATTCATACAACATAAAATTCACTACGTTGAAGTGCTCAGTTCAGTGGGTTTTTGTTTTTTTTTTTGTTTTTGTTTTTGTTTTTTTTTTTGTATATTCACAGAGTTGTGTAACCCTTACTGCTGCTTTTCACTTCCTTTCATGATGATAATCATCCAACAGGTATTTATTATCTACTATGTGCCCATCACTGTGCAAGGTTATTGTTGTTCCTTTGTTTTGCTTTACTTTTTTTGGCTTGGTTTGGTTGAGGGCATGTCTACTGAAGAGAGGGTAAAGAGAGGAATAGAAGACAGGACATGTCTGAAGCAATCAGCTAAATGATATAATAAGCAATGGGAATGCTAAGTTAGGCACGGTAAAGAAGGGTGAGGTGGAGGATTCTAAGGATTTGGTGCCTAGACCTTGAGAGAGAACTTGAATTTGGATGGATGATATGCAGGAGTAAGGAAGAGTGGATTCCAGGGAAAGGGCAGAGTGATGAGCAAAAACCAAGAGATGAGAATAGATGTGGCCTATGAAATGAGCTGCCATGGCCCTTCGCTCCATGGGGATATACTCACAACTACAAATGCAGTGTCCAAGGAAGGTGGAGTTTCTGGAACTGAGTTTAGAACTCATAGAACTGGTATCAATATTTTCAAGACCTAAGGATCATGAGCCTCCTGGGAAGGTAAAAGATTTTATTGAAAGACTGTTTTGGGAAGACTGTCTGATAGTTAGGGGTAAAATAAAGTTTAGATGGAGACACCTACAAACCTTATAGACAATGATTTTTACTGTGAGAGTAAATATAATCATTGCACACAGATTAGTAACAGGCTGTATACTGGAATCATCTGACCACTTTTGGGGGCAGGGTTTCAACACCTGTATTTTTTTCAAGTTTATTTATTTATTTTGAGAGACAGTGTGAGTAGGGGAGGAGTAGAGAGAGAGGAAGAGTGAGAGAGAGAGAATCCCAAGCAGACTCCATGCTGTCACCTAAGAGCCCAATTTGGGGCTTCAACCCATGAACCATGAGATCATGACCTGAGCCAAAACCAAGAGTCAGACACTTAACCCACTGATCCACCCAGCCACCTCCCAACTACTATATTTTTAATAAGCTCCAAAGATGATTCTAATATGCAGCTAATAGCTATTATTCCAAGGGAATGGATAGGAGACTTTACATTGTTTTTGAAATTATAGTAACGCCCATACTGTTCTGCCTCTTTTTCTAGAAGACACCCAATAATTAAATCAGAATCCCTTACAAATTCTCTGATGGTTTGGATTTTATGGAGTAGCAAACAAAGAATGATCCTTTTAAAGGCAAAGAAGTTGGATAAAGTATATAGTATGTTTTTGGCAATCTCTTAGAATACCTCCATAAAATATGTCCTTAAGCCCAAGTATGTTTTAGAGATTTCAAACTTCAGACCGAGGCTACAAAAGACACCGCTTATGCTGTGTCACATGCACCATGCAGCCCAAACACCTGTGTGTGTCAGGTAAATGTTAATATATTCTGTCAACAACAGATTACCTTACATGGCTAAATTACTCAATGCCATTATCTGTACCAGCCATCTGTAAACCTAATCCCCTCTGTGTTCTAAAATCCCAAGTGCCTGCTACACTATTTTTATTTTACATTCCTGCATAAATCTGTTAAGCTCAATATGTTACCACAAATTCTCAAAAATCAAAGGCAATCTGCTGGCCTATAAAACACTGGTTACTGAAAATCGAAGGGTATAACATGATAGCAATTCAAATAAGCAATCTTTACAGGGATGGGGCTGAACCACAAGCTTACTGAACCCCTTCGTCAAGCCCTGCTATAAAATCAGATATATTCTTTCAATACACAGTGCAGGCTTGAACTCATTCATGTATTTCATATCTAATAAAAATCTGAACAGTTGGCCTGATTAGATTTTAAGTGATTCAAATTTGAAAATCAAATAGGCAAACTCCCTTTAGACTTCATCTATTTAGACCATAATTGTAAAGAACTACAAATTACATTTACCACACTATTGAATTCCCCAAAGATTCAATATGAAATTTACAGAAAGGGACAAATATTTGCAGGTGTGTTTTTTTGTTCATAATGAATACAATTTTCTCTCACATAAGATGCCTTCTTCTGATGTTGTTGCATTTTCCTTAATACAACCAGTAAATCATGTTTTCTTTCACAAATTCTTTATTGATCTTAAGTAATAATGCTAATGCCTACATATAATTCTATGTTATAGTTTTGCTGAAATTAAATTTTCCTTTACTCCATAATTATGAAGCACAGATTTGCTTTTCTATTTAGATTTTCAGTCATATATGCCTTTGAAGACATACCTAGAGACCTACCTTCTGAAAATATTTCTATAAAAGTTCAGGAAAATCAATCCTCTTATAAAATACAGTTATTACATTTAAAAATTTGGCTTATAATATTCAAGTAACCATACACAATATGGGAAAAATTGGATAATTCAGCATCTAGCAGTCCTGGGGGTTTGTTGAACCATTATCAGGTATTTTAGAAGTTAAGTCAGGTCTTCTTATTCTGTTTTTAATGAACCCTATTATCCTGAAACACAAATAAAGACCAGTTCTGCAAATTAACATGGTCTTCCATATAACTCACACACACAAAATTAACATTTCCATGGAAAGCAGCCTAGAACTTTCCTATTTCATTTGAAGTATTTTCAAATATGAAAAAAGTTTACACAATTATAGAGGCAATAAACTCACCCTATCACTTCCTTATCAAATCTAAACAAGGTCTTGGGGATCAAAACATACCCATAGCCTACTATATGGAGTATAAATGGTACCCTACTGTGCTGTGAGATGCTGAGCAACCATTCTTCAATTGTATATATCCTTTCTTTCAAATGCATCTGTTTTTTAAAGTTTCCATGATATCTTTCCTGTTCAGTTAGAAATCTTCAACTTCCATGGCTCGTATTTATACACAATTTGGTAGGGATTATCAGGCTGATAGGTTAAATTAAATAAGCTTAACAGACCTCTAGTATTTTCTTGGAATAGACATATGGAATTGTTTGCACCTGGATACAGTGCCACCTGTTTCTCCTAACTACCACAGCTTTGCTCTTTCACATCAATATCCTATTTTTAAAGCCTTATTATCATTATTATTTAAGTAAACTCTACCCTCAATGTGGGGTTCAAACTTACAACCCTGAGATCAAGAGTCACATGCTCTACGGACTGAGCCAAGATGCACCCATCAATATTTTCTTTAATGAAAGTATTAATACCATGTGCCAGGCATGGTTTGCAGCACTTCACCTGCCTTAATTCATTTAATTACCATAATTACAAAGAAAGTACTCTGTTTCATCCCCATTTTATAGATGACTAAAGTAGAGCATATAGCTCATCCCTGATAAGGTCAAGATTTGAACACGAGCAATCTACCTTTAAAATGTCTATTATTAGCTGTTAGTTTATACTGATGTCAATGGCAGGACATTCCTCTTATGTTTCAATAGAAGAGCTATCAATATTTTAATTTCATTAACTAGATAATATTGGTGGGAGTACCATAACCATCCTTTGTGCATAGCTCTGCACCACAGAACATGAATGAAAGCCAGGGTAAGTCCCTGGCTTGCTCTCTGTTACATCTCACACTCTTGTTAACAAAATAACTCCTTAACACCTATGGGTTTGATTACAAACTTCTCTTCCTTTTATCCATGTAGCCAGCATTTATTGAGTCACCAGTGGCCATGAGACCGGGTGCTTATGTGAGGAGGAGACTTCAGAGGCCTCTGGCACACCTTTCCTATAGGTGAAAGACGGGAACTCTGGTGCAATATTCAGCCAGGATACCCAAAGCCCCAATTTCCACACTAATCCTTGCCACTGCCTTCTTTCCAAAAGCCCTTCAATGCCCCCCATCCCCCCCACCTTGTAAAGCTGCCTCTTCAAGTCCATAGTGAATTCTGCTTTCTTCATAACGTTCTTCAGTGTCCTCTTACCTCTATCTTCCTCTCCCTTGGGACATTTTACCATCTCAGGTTATGGCCTTTGTGTACTCATCTTCTAGATGCTGATTTACAGACAATGTGAGCAGAGCCATGTGCTGGAAAGTCTTTAGATTCTCCCCTCTTTGGCCCTCAATACATAGCAAATACCTGATAAATGCTCATTGTATGAACTTATTTTTGTAGGAGAAAACTTACGTACCCTTAAAATCAGTCTAATGCCTTATAAATTCCATAGCAATGTAAATCATATATGCCTTTAGTTTCTAAGCCTATTGCTTTACAAGGGGGATACATTTTTATAAAAATGTCTGGTTCTATCAGTGTTTCTTGCATCATTGTAGGATATTGCTTTTAAAAACTTACAAAGTAAACAAAAACACCTAACCTCCGATTTCACAAAAAACAGAGAAAATATCCTAGACCTAAAAGGATATAAAACCTATTAGAACCTAACTAGGAAATGTGACCCACCTATGTGTAAGAAAAACCTCTCTAACATCCAGGAAGAGCTTCAGTGAAAAACAATTCTCACTTACGAGTTAGATTCTTCATTGGAATTGATAAACCTTTTCATGAATGACTGCAACTTAACTCATGAAATATTATCCAAGAAGTCTGAAAGTGAACTCTGCTTGTGTAGGATTTAAAATGCAACAAGATAGTACTTTAAACTCTCAATAACTGAACCACTGTAAAAACATAACTTACCAATGCTAGAAAACTGAAACATCAGAATTCTTAGGAGTACAGGTTCTGGTTACTTGACCATTTATAGCTAAACTAGTCCCTTTCCCACCAGGTCAGCAGAAGCTGGCTGTATGTGCCTTTGAAGGTTGGTATCTTCCATGCAGAAGGGCCACTACTATAAATATTAGTTTTTGGTTTTCTGCAGAACAATGGAAGTGCCAGCTCGCTGTGTGCTGACCCTGGAAGTGACTTTCCAAAATAAATCTATGTTGATTCACTTCAACTATAAGCTCCCGAGGGACACCCATCCTAGTGAAATCAACAAAGAGTTCTGAACACAGTGGGGAGCCCACTGTGGGGACTCAGAGCACAGTGTCTGGCATGTTATCAGCTTGTTGTGTGGTAATGCACCTCTGTCTCCTCTTTGAAAGGAAAAGCAGGAGTAAATTATAATGGAGGGCTGTGCGGTTCTGGTTAATTGAAGTTTAGCTACATTTGATACTGGACTATACTTGGCATTTATCTTGATGTCATTGAGGTATATATTTTGATATGTAAACTGTAAGAAAAATACTACTGGAAAAGCAATCTCCTTTATTGGCCAAAGCAGTAGATTCAGTTTTTCAGATCAAAGTAATAGACTCCCAGTTCAGGTCTCAGTATAATTAACACAGTGAACCACAGGGTCTCAAAATATTTCTCTTATTGTGAAGTATTGTTGATCATTTCCCTCATTTGGTGTTAAATATGAAATGGAGTAGGAAGACTTAAGCTAGCCTTTACCTTGAGCAACAACCCCCATTCTGTTAGGGTAAAGACCCACAGCTCTGGTTTCAGCACTTACATGAATTCAAATATATTAATCTCTCTGTGCTTCTGTGTTCTATTTGGGAGAAGAGGCCACTAGACTGGATGAAAGTAGAGGGCTCTGACAATTCTACTAATTTTTTTTTTTTTACTACTTTTCTTACTTATGGACCTCCTTTTGCCTAGAATATCCTTTCCTATCTTTTCACTTAACTCCTTTAAAAATCAGTCCAAACATTTGTTTGTCCTTGTGACATTTCACCCCTAATTCCCTAGGTCCAATTTAGTAGCCTGTTTCTTCTACTTCCACAGCGCCCTGTGCACAGCTAAGCCCTACTGCGTATCACATGACAGAGGCATCACTGGATCACCTTTCAGTCTCCTCTAACAGACTGCCCTGACCACCAGACTCATGGCACTATACACAGACTCACAGCACTATACAGGGATATGATGGGCATTCATCTACATATCTACTGAATAAATGAATTTCTTTATAGCCCCAGAGGGCAAGTTTGTGACTTACATTATTCATCTCCAGGATACTCGGCACATAAGTTACTCAGACAGAAAACTGATATAACTCAGTAAACAAATGACAATGGTCTAGTGCTTGCTGATATGAAGATATAAACTATCACATGAAAAAAATGAACACATTGAACCCACACGATAATAACTATGTAGGGAAAAAATAAAAACCTTCACATGGAAAAATATCACAAAGATTTACACCAAATGTTAAAATGCAGTTCTGAGTGAGTGATTAAGAAATATATATATTTATTACCCTGTTTAATTTTATATTTTTCAATGTATGTAGTATCTATTTGTTTTAAAATTCAAATGATGGGGGGAAAACCTTACTTTTGAGAAAAGTTAATAGTATTAATTGATGTCATTTGCCCTTTGCTCTTCTGTGAATGACAATACATACGTCTGCAAGCCAAGGACATTGATAATAACATGTCATCAGGAGCATGTCTGTTTCTGGGTTTCTTTTTATATATGACACAGATAAACATCTATCCTTTTGAAGCCATTGTGATTTATCTCACTCTTACTGACAAACGAATGCAATTCCTGATTCCTGTCATATAGGGTCATTTTGCTAGTGAATCCAGAGTCCTTTTTAACTTTCTCCTCTGAAAAGGTATTCTATGGACTATGTGTTCCTAATGACTTCTCCTAAGTCAGGCTTCAATGAAGCCATATGTCCATAAATGGAACTTCATGCTCTCAGGGTATTAAATGGAGCAGTCCATATAGAGTTTTTCATTTCCACACTGTGTCTCATGTGACTTTCCTCCAAGCCAGAACAGAATGTGGAACATAAATGGGATCTGTAGCCAGACAGATAGGGATCCTAATTAATTTTGACTCCACCACTTAAAAGGGGATTAATAACTGCCTCCCTGGGAGGCACCTGGGTGGCTCAGTCGATTAAGCATCCGGCTTCGGCTCAGGTCATGATCTCATGGTTCGTGGGTTCGAGCTCCACATTGGGCTCTCTGCTGACAACTAGCTCAGAGCCTGGAGTCTGCTTCAGATTCTGTATCTCCTTCTCTCTCTGACCCTCCCCTGCTCATGCAGAAATAAATAAAACATTAAAAATTTTTTTTTAATTAAAAAAATAACTGCCTCCCTGGTTTGATGACTCCAATAAAATGTGGCTCAGTGTGTGAGAACAATAAATGATAGACATAATCATGTATATTAGTGCCAGGACACCCTCCTTCAGCATTCTATTTCTACCATTGGGATAGTTGGCCTGGTAGAAATCAAACTACTTTAAGACACAGGGCTCACTATATTTTATGTCTTCTTTTAGTACTAACTACTACTACAATGTTTCCCCTTTGGTTTTCTTTGTAAAAACTGAGAAAAATCCCTTAGGAAAACAAAATCTAGAATATTGGTGGGAGAGGGAGGCCTGATAGATGGCCATACCCTTGGGAGGCATGGGCGTGGAAACTTATATCAGCTCTGCTCCTGACTAGATGTGCGACCCTGGACAATCCAACACCTGCTTGGTTCTAGGTTTCCCAGTTTGTCAGTTGGGTTCCGTGTCAAGTCTGGAGTCAGTGTGTCATATCTGAATCTTGGCACAGACAGTTGTCAGCTACATGAAACAGAATAAGGTTGTCACACTCTACAATGCTCAGTGTCCTCAAATGTGCAATTCAATTAGTAACAGTCCCTCTTCAAACTGTTGGGGTAATGATGACCTAAGACAATGAACATAAAGGATTAATGCCTGAAACATAAATTCTAAATAAAGATGTTGTGTTATTAGCTTCGATATGACAGGTGAGACCATACAATCTCTAAGAACTACTACAATTTTTCTCAAAAAGCACTTTTCTCTCCTTGTACTAAACACCAAAATGATTTAGAAAGAGATACCAGCCAGTGCTCGCCACCTGTATACCCACAGAAGTCTTAGTACTTCATGAGTCAATTTCATTAGTGAGACTTACAATGGCTTCTTATGGAATAGCAGCCTCTGTGTACCATGACAGATTGCAGAATGCAGTCAATTACCCAGAGCCACCTTGTGACTTCTGCTGGCTACTCTGCCTAGCCAGAGCAAGCCAGAAATAACAGAGAGAGTGGCCTGATACAGGGCTGATGTCACCTGTTCTGAGACAGTAGCAAGGAGAACAATATAGTCAAAATACATGGAAGACCACAGTGAAAGGCAAACTTTCATATTATAGGCTATGGAGAAACAAAAGCTGTTACTGAGAAATGAGCTAACCAATTTGAGGATGTTAATTTTTGAATAATAGTGTAAAAAAAAAAAAAAAACCCAACAACATGGGTCTCCAAGTCCAACCTAGTATCAGTGCTGTGATCTGCAGGATCCATGATATAGTGGACTGGCAGTCTCCCACCTGGTGTAGAAATTCAGGAGTTCAAGACTGCTGGTCCAAACATACATCCTTCAGCAGGCTTTCTGTGCTGTCTGAAATTCTCACTATAGCAATCACTCTTCTGGGATAAAGCACTCTTTCTAAAACCCTTTGTGAAATGCAAATGTATACCATCAGAGGAATATCCCCTAACACATTCCAAATAAACACACATTTATCTCTTCATCAAATGTCACCTTAAATGGAAGCATTCTGAGGGTAGAGCAGGGAAGCCTGAATTTTTTTAGCAGAGAAAATACAGTGAAGATGGAGAAAGAGGCTTTAGTCATGGTGAGCGGGCAGGACAGGTACAGGATAGTAGAGAGGGTATCTAAATAGGCCGGCAAGAGTGAAAGTGATTGGAGTTTGTATATCAATATCCTACAGAGCGAGAATCCACTGGAAGTACATGTGATCTGCACATTTATATGCATCAGACTCTTTATAGACCATTGAGTGTTACTTTTTCAATTCTTAGTCTTGTCCATGTGACCCCATTAAATGGTTGCAATGGGAAATCTGTAAAAGGTTGGGGATTACACCATGGAAAACCCTTGTTGTTACTGGGAGAGAAAAAAAAAAAAACATTACATTGCTAGGAGGCCAGTAACATTAACATGATTAAAAGATTAAATTTGCGTATAAAGACATTTATGTAGCCATAATGGATGTTTCAACTCTGCAAAGCATACTAGCCCTAAGTTTTAAAGCTTTCAAAGGTAGTATACTTTTTAGGGCTCAGTAATGTGCATGTGCTTATAAGAAAACAATGACTTCAGGGGCACGTGCGTGGCTCTGTCCATTAAGCATCTGACTTCAGCTGACAGTTCCTGAGTTCAAGCTCCATGTTGGGCTCTGTGCTGACAGCTAAGAGCCTAGAGCCTGTTTCAGATTCTGTGTCTCCCTCTTTCTCTCTCCCCCACTCACACTCTGTCACTCTCTCTCTCAAAAATAAACATTAAAAAAGTGTTTAAAAAAGAAAAGGATGACTTTTAAATTCTATAAGAATTTTCTTTATATTTTGTAACTGGTCATTGCTGACGTAAAACGATCATTCATTTCTCTCTACCCATAACTGGACTTGTCATTAAACTTTTAGTTCTAACAGATTTCTAATTGAATTTATTGACAAATGGCTAATCATAATACATGTAATTAAGATATTCTTAAAAACCCAGCAAAACAAAGAAGCAAAATAAAAACTTCCTAAGCAAAGAGACTTTTTTTTTAAGAGGGAAAGTAATCCATGTGCTTAAAAATCAAACCACTTATGTTAAAAAATATTTTTTCAAAGTTTACAAAACACAAAATGATTTCAGTGGATGTATTTTATCATTATTTTTTAATGTTTACTTTTTAGAGAGAGTGAGAAAGAAAGAGCGTGAGCAGGAGGGGCAGAGAGAGAAGGAGACACAGTCTGAAGCAGGCTCCAGACTCTGAGCTGTCAGCACAGAGCCTGACGTGGGGCTCAAACTCACAAACCGTGAGATCATGACCTGAACCCAAGTCAGATGCTTAACTGACTGAGCCACCCAGGCACTCCAGTGCATGTAATTATTTTGTACCCATGTCAACAGAACAATTATTTCAATATATTTATTCTGATGTCAACAGATAGGTACAATAATGGGGGAATGAGAAAGACTGAAAAGTGATCAAACTTACACAGAAAGTTAAACTTGAAAGAATCTAGATTTACGATCGGCTGATACCAACTACTTCAACTACCTATGCCCTACATAATCAGGCACTGAAGACACTCATACACAAACTTGGTGCTGTGCCTCGAAATTTTCTTTAAGAAAAAAAAGAAACCTAACATAAAAGTAATAAATGTTGTCTTTGAGAAGTCCTATCAGCTTGATAAAACTAGATTTCATTCTGTGTTCAAAATTCTATAATACAACTACGAGCTCAGGTCAGGCCTCCGGCTTTCCACTGCTGCAGGTAATGTGATTATTCTGGATCCCAATGCTCAGACCTATCATTACCCATCTTCTCGGACCGCTCCATGACACTGTTTATCAGTGACAGCCGCCTGGTCTTTCGTGCAAGAGCTTCAGAGAACCAAAGGTTTTATTACATTAATACGTTTCTGACTAATTCTACCTTATCTACTTATTCACCTTAGCTTTAAAACCCAATTAAAATCTAATTTATCTGATCTGTGGATTCTGAACACTATTTGGCAATGAACCTAACAGCCCCGTAGTAACTACATTACTACACATTGAGCCTTAAGGTGTTCTAGATAATACTTTTAAAAACTGGCAAGTGCCATTTAAAGCTGCAGCAATCTCTTTAAGGCCACCTCTAACTCATTTGAAGAACAAATGCTTTGTCCTTACGCAAAAAGTGAATTGTCTGATTTTATGCCTGTGATGTTAGTTATGTCTTATGTGAGTGAGTACAAATAGATCATTTGCTTTCCTTCAAGTTTGATTCACTTCTGTAAAATGTCAGATAATAAAACCTTCTGGCTGTTACAGATTCCTTCAACACATGTCTTAAAATTTTCCAAATTATGAATTTACTTGTATGTATAAATGTTACACGGAGAAATCTCAGCTTCCAATGTCGGTCCAAATAAACCCTCACTGCTGTGTTTCTGATACTTTATTTTCTGAAACTGAAAACAAAAACCCTCATGTGATGTTGACACTAATTCAATTTAAAATCAAGCTCTAGGGGCGCCTGGGTGGCTTAGTCAGTTGGGCGTCCGACTCTCGCTTAGGTCATGATCTCGCGGTTCGTGGGTTCAAGCCCCGCGTCAGGCTCTGTGCTGACTGCCAGCTCAGAGCCTGGAGCCTGTTTCAGAGTCTGTGTCTCTCTATCTCTCTGACCCTCCCCTGTTCATGCTGTCTCTCTCTATCCTAGAAATAAAATAAAAATTAAAAAAAAAATAAAAAAAATAATAAAAAAATAAAAAAATAAAATCAAGCTCTAAATGTAATTTAGGTTCAAATCATTACATACCTATAAAAAGGGGGGACTGTGTGTCTTTTAAACAGTGAAATGGATGGCAATGGGCAGATTTTCCCCTCTCCATCTTACTTCTCAGCCACTCTCTGGTTTGGAAAAGTAAGAATTGAGGGCATTGCCATTTTTCTGAGGTCCAAACTCTGTTCCAGCATTTTTCACTTCTGTTGGTCTTCTCTAACACTGCAATGATTCTGGGAAATAGGTATTATACCAATAAAATCAGAGTAAAACAACATGCAAAAGTCAGAAAAAATATTCCAGGGTAAAAACATGTTCTTCAATATATCATAACTTTACAATTCCATCCCATAGTAGGCTAATGGAAAGAATCTCACAATACACGAGTAATGCCTACAAAAGTAAATGCAAGACCTTCCCCATCAGAGTTTCTTGATGTGATCTCAGAACCTGGATGGAACAGTAAGTACCACTGAATCACTTAGAAATGTAGCCCCTTTTCTCTCTGAAGCCTTCTGATTAGGTTTAGAATAATCTTCACCTGTAACTTGATACTTCAAGCCTCTACAACATTTTCCAATCTTCCTTTTTATAAGAGGGAAGGCTGCCCCAGGCAGCCTTGAGTATCTGCTTAGTATTTAATTTCATTGTATTTATTTTTGTGGTTCTCTTGCACTTCATGACAAATGATACTGGCATTCTTTTGAAGGCACAGTAACAGACTTACAAAGACACATGATTTTAAAAGCAAGGCTATGTACAGAAATAACCGAGTAATGGGAGATGTGTGCAGGTATGGTAAGCCATCATCAGAGTGAAGACATATGCCTAAAACTGGGAACACCACACAAAGAACATAGAGTGAAACACCAGATTGCCTTCCAGGTCATGAAGACTGGCCCAAGCTTACATGCACTCTGTTTTCTCAAATTTCATTTCTAACCTTGTTATTTGGAACACTTGTAGAAGTTTCCTTAATAAATATACGTGGTTGTTAATTTTGCAGCCAGGCCAGAATGCCCTGGAGTATAGCTGAGCTGGCGTATATTTGAAATAAAAATTGATTTTTAAAATAAAGCACAACCTAATACTGTTATAATATTGATAATTAAGTAGAATTGATAGCAAACAGAATAAGAAACATCCTTGTACTTTTTCTGACTGCTTGTTTGAGGGGTTGGGATCTGATTGAACAGAGTGAGGGGGAGGAGATTAGGAAAAGGCCTCTAGAGATCACTGGCAATATTTGCTGTATCTAATTTCATCTCAGAATGAAACTGAGTCTTCAGGTCAATACTCGGAAACTAGGAAAGTGTTTTTCTTTTGTTTTAAGCTCACATAAGGAAAAAGGAAGGGGAAAAAGGCACAGTAAGGGGATAATAAATAAAAATTAATAAATTTAGTTCTTCAGGGCTCTTCACCCTCCTCCAAAGGCCTATAGCTAATAGTAATTTATAATTGTGTATATATATTTTTAAAGGATGACTTCCAAATTGTATAAGCTTCATACCTCTACCCTAGGAGATACCGTAAGATTTCTCCAACATATGAAGGAAGAAGTAGGAAAATGGATGAAGAGGACAATGGTTAGAGCAATATCCAAAAGTAAAAAAGTTTCCCTACACAAAATTAAGGATGTTTACAACCGAGATGGGTCGAAAGATGAAAAGATGGGCTCCTGGAGTTCCTGGAAACAGCCACTAGGTGGTGCTATTAGGAGGATCAGCGATGGGTGGGGGAGGTGATGGTGCTGAAGAGGCGGAAAAGAGGGTGAGGGGCGGAGAATTCCGCCCTGATACCGCACAATCGAGAAGCTGGCTCGCAGCTAGTGGATTCTCAACACCTCCCCCCGCCCTTTAGCAGCAGAGTAAATGAAATAATGCAGCGGACTCTAGGTAAACTTTTTTTCCTTTACAAGTTCTCTGACTTCAAAAGCGTTCACCACTGAAATTGACTTGGTGACTATCCGACAGGAGGTAAAACACACCCAGCTTGGAGAACTTTTTTTTTTAAAACGCCTTCAGAAATACTGAGAAAACTAGTGCCTTCCTGGAAAGAAAAAATAGATTCAAACAAATGTTTTCTTTGAATTTAGAATACACCGAATGAAGTATATTGTTCTCGTAAACCTTTTCAATCTGATGTCTTATTAGAAATGTACCAAATAAAAAAAAACCTTCCATTTTATTTATTATTAAATCTCTCTTCATTGTCACTGAACACTGTGGGCATGCAGATCGCTTAATTACGCAGGGAACCGTTACAACGTGCAAGTCTGCCCTCTTCTGGACATATCCTTGGAAAGCCTATAGAACTGTGACGTGCATTTAATTTTTATCTTGGCAATTCTGTAAATAAACTAACGTAAAAAGAAAAAAATGTCACTCAAAAAGGAAATCTCAGTAAGGCAAAAGAACAAAAGATGCATTATTTATCACTGTCAGTCTTCTGTCAGTATCTTTCGGAAAGTAATCAGCAGAGCCAAAAACATAATAGAAGAGCAATTTTCAAAAGGCAGTCTTTTCCCACCCCAGAAAGACTTACGTATTAGACTCATGTATAGTCTTTATATAACTACAATGTGACACAGACTCTTCCATTTCAAAGATATTTAAAGCTTAGAATTGCACTAGTGTACCAAACTAGGTGGGACACACTGAGCTGACCATGAGATCAACTAAATCCAGGACTCTAAAAATAAATGATGGACTCTTTGTGGTAAGGCAGCAGAATAGGAGTGTGTGGGCTCTCAAATGGGACAAAGTGTTAACAGTCATATCTGAGTATAACCAGTTGTTTTTACATTTCTTTTTTCCGCTTAACTTTTGGTAAGTTTGAAATTATTCCAAAATAAAAAGTTAGAGAGAGACAGAGACAGAGAGAGAATACTCTGAGGAGACCAGAGACTAAACTGGTTCTACATCCATGTGACTTTGGGCAAGATGAACTTTCCTGGGCCTCTATTTTCCCATCAATGAAATAGAAATAATGCCTTTTGCCTAATATGGCTGTTAGTAGAATTACAAGAAATAATAAGTGTAAAGCACTCAACTGTGGCTAGCACAGAATTGCCTATCATTAATGTCATAGGTGTCATGTTATTTTCATTACTGTTATTAGTTGGGGAGGAAGGAAGGTTAGTTTCCATCAGGGACATATGCTAACTCTGGCCACACCAAGCAAACACACAATGCATCAATTCATGACTTGTTAAGGATCTATGCAATCGCTAATCTTATCCAAATAATTTTGGAGACCACTTTATACACTGATCCCCAAACACTTCTTCAGAAAACTACTTCAAATCTTCAATTCATCTTTTAATATGAACTCTTGTACTTATTCCAAACTTACCTCTTTTCTGCAATGGTAAGTGTATTTAGAATATAGGATAGGATTTAAACCAGTGGACTAGATCTTTCCATCCCACCATGTCCTTCCTTGGGGCAAACAGGGAAGAGCTCCCTTGCTCCCCTAATCAGTGTCCTGTCTGCTGGTGTCTACCGCTGAGCTGCAGAGCTAAGACACATCTTTCACCAGGGAAGCAGCAGTCGGCCTCCAGAAACATGTGCCCTCCTACTTAGGAAGTTCAAAGACTGTTGAGAAGGGAGCCTTCCTGTGGAATGATATAAGGAAAATGTGTTTGGGATTCAGATAAATCTGTTTAAATTCAAGTCCCATTTGTAACAGATCTTGTCATCCCAATCAAATTAACTTATTTGAGTGTCAATTTCCTACTGTCTAAACTGGGGACACTGTCTGTTCAGGCTGCTGTAATAATAGAAACACCATAAACTGGGTGTATTATAAGAAACAGAAATGTCTTTTTTTTATCACTCTGGAGGCTGGAGGTCTGAAATCAGGTGACCGTGTGGCTGAGTTCCGGTAAGAACCCACTTTCTGGTTGCAGATGGCCGGCTACCCAGTGAGTCCTCATGTGGCAGAGCGAGGAAGAAGCAAGCTGTCTCCTCTCTTTTATACAGGCACTCAACCCATGCATGAGGGCTTCACCCACATGACCTCGTCGAACTCAAACTGTCTCCCAAAATGCTCACCTCCTAAAGCCACCAGATTGGGTAGGGAAAGGTTTCAACACACAGATTTGAGGTGGATACAAATGTTCATCCTATCACAGACAACTCAACAATTTTATAGAGCTGCAGAGTTAACGATAATGTATGATTTTAAAAGGAGGGAGAGTATTATTATTAGTGTTTTGCTGTTGTTGATATTGTTGCCATCTTAAGTCTTAAACCCAGGCCAAGTTTATTTTCAGATATATTCAAAGTCAGAAAAAAATAAACTTTCTTTAAAATTGTTTATTTTTGATAAAAGGTAAAATTAAAATAGGTCAAGAATTGTTGGAGTATAGATTTATATAATTTTCAATTTAGATCTTAGAATTTCTATAGCCTTGTTTTCTTATTTTATAAATATTTGCCAAAACTTAGTCATTTTATTGTAGACCTGAACCTAAAACAGACCTCGTCTTTTTTTTCCACTGTGTTATAATTTCTACCACTTCCTATGCCTTTTAAAAATGTTATATTTATTACTAACCTTTAAATACTTAATATAAAATGTTCTCTGGAAATGGATTCAAGCTATCATAATTACTCATAAAAAACTAAATAACTAAAATCACATTAACTGATAGAGATAAATGGAGAATAAACATGTTTTAAACATGCTTAAAAGTCAATGAGTAGTGAAGTCATATAAAGAATAGAGTTTCCAGAATTCCAAAGACCTGAGTTTGAATTTAAGCCTCACTATTTAGGCTAGTGGTTTAAAGCTTTAAAAGATTCAATTTTCTCACTTAGAAAATGAAGATAAAAGTCCCAGCCTAACAGCATTCCTAGGAAGGTTGAATGTGAGAACATGTAACATTCCTGGCATAAAGTACATAAGTTCCCTCCCCCCAACCCTATACTTTATTAAGCCTTTGAATCTATGAAGTATGGGGTAATGGATACCAACTTTACATGGAAGTTGTTCAATAAATACTAATGTGATGATCGTGCTGTTGACGATGATGATAACACAGAAATCAAAGCCCTATAAAATGAGAAAAGAGGGGCGCCTGGTTGGCTCAGTCGGATACGTGTCCGACTTTACCTCAGGTCATAATCTCATGATTTGTGGGTTATAACCCCAGAGCAGGCTCTGTGCTGTTGGTGTGGAGCCTGCTTAAGATCCTCTATCTCCCTCTCTCTTTGCTTCTCTGCAGATCACGTGCTCTCTCTTGAAAATAAACATTTAAAAAAAAAAAAGTGAGAAAAGGTAACTGTAGTTACTTAAGACCTCCACAGCAAAAATCTCTAAGTAGGGCTAACCAGAAGTCTAGGCATAAAATCCTCTTTGGTAGTAGAGAACTGGCCTCAAATAACATGTGTTGTAACAAAGGGGAATGATCTGTGAAACACTCCTTCCCAGAGATCACAGGAATCAGTGCGCAGTATGATGGTGGATTCATTCCACTGCGGATGCCTTTATTTGGGTTTCAACAGAGGCCTTTCATATCCACAGCAGGAAACATGAAGAGAGATGGTAAAAATGACAGGGTGAAGATAGAGTGACTTACCAAATCTGTAATTCAGGGTGTCTAATGAAAAGTTTGAGGATTTAGTTTTTTAAATTTTTCTATCAAAAAAGGGCCCTGGTTCAAACTTACATAGTCCTGTGTATTCTTAAACCAGCACTCAAGTGAAATGCAAATATCTTACCTCATTTATACTCAATACTGATGATATTTTAATATTGTCAATTGTATGGCCCAGGGTCCACACATAGAGTGGAATGCAGTAAGTGGCCCATTTGTACCAAATTCAAGCTGGAACAACAAAAATTTAAAAACAAGCATTAAAACTGAAGGTTCAATTATAATTGCTCCTGGATTAAGAAAACATGAAAGAAAAAGTAAAGAATATCACACATAGTTGCTTCAGCATAGGTGGCTGAGAGGGGTCCCAGGTTAGAAGACAAAAATCTTCAAGGATTTAAACTATCATTTCACACATTCTCAAATACCAAGTTCACTCTGGGTTCCTGCTTTCATCTCCCACAGCTAGCTTTCCCCGCTGCTTCTCTTTCCCTTCCATCCATTTCTTCTCTTTCCCTTCCGTCCTTTCCCTTCACTCTTTTTTTTGTTTGTTTATTTTTTAATTTTTGAGACAGAGTGAGACAGAGCTTGAGTGGGGGAGGGGCAGAGAGAGAAGAAATCACAGAAAGCAAAACAGACTCCAGGCTCTGAGCTGTCAGCACAGAGTCCGATGCAGGGCTCGAACCCACGGACCATGAAATCATGACCTGAGCCAAAGTCGGCCGCCCGACTGACTGAGTCACCCAGGCGCCCCCCTTCACTCTTAAACCATCATGAGGTAGTACCTTTTCCAAGCAAGGAAGGATGCAGGAGCTAGAAAGTGGACAGGAGAGTCAGTTCCAGATAGCCTTTGTGGCCAGTACTTTGCAATCTGGGTGTGCAGTGGTGAGACTTCCTTGCCTTTGACCCTAAGTGTGTACTGCTCATTCACCACAGGGATCTCCTGGATCTGACTACACCCCAAGAACATGGGTTCTGTGAGCTAACCTCATGAAAGAATCAGATGTGTGAGGGAGGGAAACAGGCAATTCCAGACAGCCTGCATATCAAATAGTGACATCTAGACACAACTGTTCTTGTTAAAAGATGAGCAGTGGGGATTGCTGGTACCATGTCAGGGTAAGGAAAAAAGGATTCTGAGGTCTAGTGATCTGTACAAGATCCCCAAGTTATATTTGGACTAGGAACCTTGGAAAGCATTAAGCTGACCTTGCTTACTTATAATGATTTGGGAACATCTGTTAACTTTTTGAAATTACCCATTTTTCCTCTTTTGATACTATCATCTGAAAGGTATAAACAGTACTACTTCTCAGACAATCTGGAGGAAAAACATCTTTTTTTTCCCCTCTAACTTCAGTCCATTGCAGACTGGTTAACTTTTACAAAATTCAATGAAACTGCTTTAACAAATTAAAAATGCTACAAAGAGTTTCTAAATGCTGGTAATTTCTGTACTTTTTGTGAACTACTAGTAGTTTATCAACTAGTACTGGTCCTTAGATCACACTTTGAGGAGCAGTGGCACAAAGTAACTAAGCAATATATTCTTCATAATTAAAATTTACATTTTAAAAGGAATCCCATATCTATAAGATGTAAACATAATAAAGAGACAAATTTAATCTAAATGATATAAAACTACAACTTATTGGAGAGATGGTTATATACAAGGTCTATTAATGGCTACAAAACCAATGCACACTGTGAAGGGTAACATTGTACCGGACATTAAAATCACCAAGTCAATTTTATGATTTAAAATATATGTGACCGAATCTCCAGAAATTTTTAAAGCCATATATTATTTTTACAGTTAACAACTGAAACCACACAGGAAGGTTGAACATAGAGGCAAATTCCAAGTCTAACTGCTCTGTCGGAAAACAGGAGGTAAAATTTGCTTAAAGTGGTATTTGCTGCTGTGGGATTCCTATTAGGTCAGAGATGCTCCAAAGAGCTGTCCAGTTCTACCTTTCATGAGAACACAGGTGGGGGCATCTGGATAGCTTGGTTGGTTGAGTGTCTGACTCTTGGTTTTCACTCAGGTCATGATCTCTCAGTTTGTGAGATTAAGCCCAGCATGCAGCTGTGTGCTGACAGCATGGAGCCTGCATGGGATTCTCTATCTCTCTGCTCACTGCCCCACTAGTTCTCTCTCTCTCTCTCTCTCTCTCTCTCTCTCTCATAATAAATAAACATTACAAAAAAGAAAATAGGTCACGTGTTGGTTTTTAATAAAGTTCATTAATTTGGTGCTTAAAAAAGAATCATACTATAGTCCATCTTCATATGTAAAATGACCCACATAAGGAAGGTCTTTATAGGATGGATTTCATTTGCTTGTGGCAACCTCAGAAAATGTAGCTGTCAATGTAGACTGGGGAGAAAACTTGCCCAGGACGTTTACCACTAATTAACAGTCAAATGCCTTCTGGTTTCCAAAAAGTCCACAGTGGTGGCAAAACTCAAAGTACATGACAGAAATCCAAAATGGATGTCCAAACCTAAGGGTTTTACAATAATAAAAATCTCAATTGGACAAAAGTTCCATTTTCTTCCACGTGCACCAACATCCAGTAGTCTTTACTGTCTCTAAGAACTGAGGCACATCTAGGAGAATCCAAAGTTGTGTTGGCAGAGAGTCGGCCAAAGGGTCTTCCCTGTGAAGGAGGATGTGGCTGGAAACCACATTATTCCTTCTGGTAAGGAAGAATTATCCTCTTCTTTGCCCCATTGTAGCCAGGTTCCCTCTACCTAAGCCCCTAACTCAGCCAGATGCTAGATAAGATGGAAAACTCTTCTGTCAACAACTGATGAATAAGGAATATGGAGCTGAATATCATTTCCATTCTGATTATTTCAGAGACCAAACTTTCCTCTGATTTTTCAAACTAGTCTCAAAGAAAAGAAAAACTAGACAAGTGGCAATCAAGGGGACAAATACATTGCCTTGATGATGATGGAACCAACCTAAGTCCCACAGATGCATTTGTACAAAATCACTGAAGTGATAACTTCAGGCTTGGAAGAAGCCTTAAAGGTCAGTCTCATGTCTGAACCTCTTGTTACAGCATCCCAGCTAAATGGCCACATGTTCTAGTGCAGTATACCATCTAGGGAGAGAAGGCACCGGTCTTTGGGGAAGTTCATAGTGCTTCGGACCACAGAATTTGTTAGCAGGCTTTGGCTACTCAAAAGCTTTGGTGTTATATTGAGCATAAATATTTCTCAAAGAGACCAAATCTCTCTTTTTTCATAATAGTTCTTCAAATATTTAAAGACTGAGATGCACTTCTGTCTTTTCTAATCAAACTATCATCAGTTCTTCTAGTATCCCTGCTTTGAAGAACTACCACCTGATTACTTTTTGAAGATGACCACCATAAAAATCTCCTCTGGAATCCACCTACTAGCCATACAATGCTTTCATCAGTTTCTAATACACCAGGATGCCTGGAAGGACATTTAAAAATTTTTAAAGGCTTTGTTGGCCTCCCAACACCTGTCACACCCCTCATCGAAAGAACAAGGTTACCCTTGTGCTCAGTAAATCCATGTAGGGTTGTGGTAACTATAGATTTTTCAACTATGAACATACAAGTCATTCCATTAATAATGTGTTCCTTGATTCTGTATGTTAGTATGATGAAAGAGACAATATATACCCCAAAGTCAGGAATATACTAACTACCACCATGTTTTTTTTTTCAGCACTGGTTGGACTGTATTACTTGATAATGTATCAAGGCAAAAAGAACATTTCCCAGTGATATCTCAAACCATACTGAGAGGCTGAACCTATCAAATATGTCTGCATATACATGAAGCTGCTTCATAAACTCCATCGTTATCACCTAAGCTAAATGAAATTGGCCTCAGGCTGACTGGAAACCCGGCAGATCTATCACTTCCCCTGTAGTAGCTAATACTCCCTTTCTTGGATAATAATGTATCAAATATCATTTGAATCAGATTCATCTTAATCAACCTAATACTTTATTTCTCATGTCATGAATAACCACAGTGTTCAAAATGTAGCTATTTGAAATCAGAGATAATGAATAGAGTAGTATATTTCTGGACATTACAATTTCCTTGAAGTTATACACAGTGGCTCTTCTATTCAACTTTGTATTCCTCATTGTGTCTAGAGGAGTGATCTGTTCATAATGGATAGCAAATAAATATCTGAACACTGTTGACTAATAGAAATATCACCTTGCTTTGAGTGAACTGCATGACTATTAAAACCATAGCTGTCCTAGGGCAGAGACTACCAAAAGGTGGATTCCAGGTAGCATATCATCCTTGGAGGAGATCCTTGAGTATTCTGAAGGAGTATGTTTGAGATTTTTGTGAAATCTCATACTTCTGATCATTTTCTAACACACAATTTTAGATGTACCATTAAAGTATTGAGAAAGTTAAATGACCTACTCAGATTCAATAAACCCAAGACAAACAAATATATTCTTTTAAGGCCACTTTTTCTCCAAGAAATAATGTTTTCCATTTATAAAATAACATTTTAAAAATTATGCCCCATATATTGCACCAATAATGAGCACCCAAGGGGCAGATAATGGGTAGTTTGTCAGGCCCACTATCTAGACTGGCCATTGGAGACTCAGCCCATAAATGGACCATGAGGTGTGAGATGCCAGGACTGGGAGCGACTGCAACACACTTCATACCAAGAGCTTCTGGCAACTGTCAATGTTAAATCAAAGACAAAAATGTTTCACTGTGTGAATACAATAAGAAGCAGACGAAGATACATATTTACATAGTGATAAAACATCATATGATCAAGTATGTGGCCAACTTTCAAACACTGTTAAATGCCTCTGTGTGTGTGTGTGTGTGTGTGTGTGTGTGTGTGTAGGGAATAATATTGTCTATGAATTATATCATCCCCAACTTAGAGACCTGTCGTTTAAATTAACAATAAATATGGCTCATGAGAACATAAAAGCAATGTCATTGTTTCTTCCCCATCCTCTCCTGTAAACAAACAAACAAACAAACACAAAACAAAGGAAAACTAGTCATCAAGTTACTTCTAACCTTTTTCCTTTAATCCGTTTTTCTCCTTTTCACATCCCCATCTTCTCCCTGTTTCCAACTCTTATCATTTTTCTGTCTGCACTTCTGTAAGAGTCCACTGATGTGTCTCTAGGCCTCCAATCTCCAGTGTTCACTCTCAGAAGCTACTCTGTGCTGCATAGGCAGGGTGGCTGTTCCCCAACAATGCACGGGTTACCCAGTATCACCCTCACATACAAACCAAACCAAACTGAAAAACTTTCAATAAACAACTGCCTACACAATAAAGCATGCCTTTCTCAATTTGGAATTCTAGTCGTCTGCAATCTAAGGTCAACCTTCCTTTGCAAAGTCTTTTTCTCTCTATTTAAAGTCCTTTTATCCAATCAAGTTGACCTATGCAGAGTGCTCAGAATGTATCACACACATTTGTACAATGAATTTTACCCTGTTTCATTCCTTACACTTAAAGTACCTTTTCTCTAACTTCTCATATTCTTACTTGCCTTCCAAACAGTTCAAGTGCTTCCTCTGACATAAATAATTCAGGATCTTGACCTAATTGATCCTTTCCAACCCTGATTCCTATCTACCTATTTCTATATTGCTATCTATTTGTCATTGTTATTTGGAAGGGACTTCATAGTCTTATAACAGTAAAGAGCTCCAAAATAAGTCACCGGTTCTATTACACATCACTCTATACTCTTGTAGTATACTCAATACATTGTTAACAATATTCTTTCCATTTTTAGGTGCTCAACTCTAAATTTTAGTTTTCTAATTTTTAAAAAAATTTTGTTAATATTTTATTTATTTTAAAGAGAGAGAGAGAGAGACAGACAGACAGACAGACAGACAGTGTGAGCAGTGGAGGGTCAGAGAGAGAGGGGGAGTCACAGAATCCAAAGACAGGCTCCAAGCTCTGAGCTAGCTGTCAGCACAGAGCCCAATACAGGCTCAAACCCAAGAATCATGAGATCATGACCTGAGCCGAAGTCGGGTGCTTAACTGAATGAACCACCCAAGCACTGCAGTTTTTTAAATTTTTTAAACAAACAAAATTTTTCCTACCCTGCCAGTGAGTAGCCCTACAGCAAATATTTTGTTATTATAATAACTTTATAGAAATTTAAAACACTATCCCCAAGTTTATCCATTATCATTTCCTTCTTGTGTTACAGAAAATGAACAGATTGATTTACCCAGCAAGTGAGTAAGCATTAGTTCTGGTAAACTGCATTGGTATCATTCAATATATCATTACAGCGTAGGAAAAGGCCTCCAATTCATCTATAGTGATCGGGGAAGAAACTGATACACTATAAAGAAAAAATGTTTTATAGAGATATTTTAGAACACCTAATTTATTTCTGCTGTAAATATTGTTTATGTTATTCTAAAAACTGCAAATCATGACAATTTCTAAAGAAAATAATGAAAATGATGAATGCCAAGAGACCTGGCATCACACCTTGTCATCAGCATGCTGTTCTTGGCCTGAGGGGCACAGCATCGAGCCTGTGGTGAGTTATGAGAGAGGCTCCCTGGAGGCGCAGGTCAGACCAGGGGCTGCTAGGAAACTTGGGGCAGAGACAGAGAGGTGACCAAATCCATTCTCACTTGTCTGCGTAGACTCTTTACAACTAAACTGGTAGCTAGAATGCAGTGAACAGCTCATCCTTTGTACTCATCTGGGTATTTCCATGCAGGGCTGCCTATCTGCAAAGAGCTGAGCTTCTCTATTTTATCATAATGTTTAGATCCAGGAGTATAATCACAGATTGGTCAGGTACCTAAATAATTGATGGCTTACAATTAACTTTCCTGTCAATTATCTGGTTACTTCAGACAAAAGTCTTAGGGGTAAAAAGTACATCATTAATTTTCAAAATCTATCTTGCCAGCAGGATCTGTTTTTTTCCAAGTGAAATTTTATATGAAAACCAAATATTTAATTCAATTAGCATCAAGACTGCTCAGGGAGAGGTAGGTAAGGGGGAGGAAGTGGGGATACTCATTCCCATGTCTTCCTCACTCACTACTGGGAACCCGGAAGAATCTAGGTCTACACCAAATGTAATCTCAAAACTAATAAACCAACTTATTTTTTCTTACCCTTCAAATATATGTCAAACTCCATGTGACTTGCCAGCAAATAGTCTTTGTTTTGTGAGAATTATTGGGTGGATGTATTTATTTTGTAGGGAAAATTTAATCAGCTGACATACTAATAATCACCATATATTAGGGATAAATTATAAGAGCTTCCACAATGGCTGTCTGGAGTATTAAATATCCCAAGTCTCTTTTTCTTATCACTCACTTTGTCAGCTGGATATAAATTTTTATAACAATATGAATTGATAGAAATATCAATATGGCTGTTTATAAATCAAATCATTCAGTCATATGCCTGATAAAAGTTCTAAGGATATAAAAACATGAGTGCCAGAGTCATATATAAAATAACACCACAGGGGGAAAATAGCTAATAATTCACAAGATAAATTTGACTGACTTCGAGTAGTCTTTAGAAAACAAACAACTTTACAAGAATTTTCCATTTACAAAGATTTCAGTGAAGAAAGTTTGCAGCTCTAAGTATTTTGGGAGAGACACTAAAAATTACCAGATTCTAAGAAAATGGTTGAGATAATAACATCAATTAATCTATCTGCTATTACTGCTATCAGTCAGTCAGTAAGAGGAAGACAGCATCAAGTAGACTTAAATACAGTGAAAGTTTCTGAAGGATTAGGTTACCATGTGATAAATGTTCTGCTTCTATAATTAATTATCCTACACAAACAACAAGATCGGTATTCACAACCACACCTTCTTCAAGGTCTAAATTGGAACCAATATCTATTATGCTTTGGTTAGGAATATGTTTCCCTTCCACTTTTATCTAAAACTCTCACCTCACTTTGAAAATGCTTTGATTGGCCCAGCTGTATTCATCTCCTCTGTCAAGGTAGGGTGTAAAATGACATGGACCCTGGACACAGATAGGGAAGGAACCTATAATCTTACCTAAATGGTGTGGCTGAAGATGGCAGATTTAACCCATGGATTTATAACTGCTCTTTTCTGAAACCCATTCAAATGACCATAAAACAGTTTTCTTTTAAAGGCATTAGTCCTAAAGGACAAAGAAAATAGGAGAAAACGGTATGGCAATATTTTGAAAGTAGATGTCAGAGGGAGGTGTACTAACTCATTTAGTAGGTCTGAAAAAGGAGAATCCTAAGCCAGCAGCAGGGACCCAATTCATACTGTACAACCCTCAAAGGTGTACACATTTGAGGTATCTGCTTCTTCTGGAGGAAAGGAAGGGTAAAGGAGAGGTTAATAACCAGATGAGTACTTGAGATTTCATTTAAAAAGCAGTTAGACCTTCAGATCCTCTCTCCTCATCTAGGCTGCAGGCAAAGGTTTATTTTCAGAAAAGGGTAAAAGGTAGGTGTTTGGAAAGACATGGCTATCATTTAAAGCAGAGTCACTTCACTGAAGCCCTGGACAAATGGACACACCACGGCTGGTTGTTATGGTTATTGCTTTTACTGTTGTCTCCTAAAAGGTCTAGAGCCTCCAACTAGAGACTGGAGCCAGAAGAGTCTGGATTGTTGGGAAAACAAAAACAAAAACAAAACCCTCAGATTTAATTGACCCATTAACACCTACTTCCACCAACAAAAGTCCTTTTGCCCCCTCTCTATGACTCATTGGAGTGGCTGTCCCTCCCACAAGGCTGCTATTGTCTGCTTTCTATTTTGGGGATTTGACGGGGTTTTGCTTGGATCTATAGATGCCTACAAGAGAAACACTTATCCCGAGTCTACCATATGACTAACACTGAGGAATCTAAAGGAATATTAGGGAAAACATAAATGGTTTAGGGTTTCAAGTGGAGAAAAAAGAGTATTAAAATCCAAAGTTATATCTAAATGCATTCAAATATAAATCATGAGGCAATAGAAAGAATCACAGAGGCAATGAAGAAGCCAGAAGACTTGAATTTCAATTTCAGTTCTATTTGTGTTACTTGGAAAAATGTCCTTTACCACTTGATTTTTTTTTACAAACACCTTGCTGCTCATTTTAATCGAAATAGCCTGGAATTAGGAAATGAGGACTTTAGGAAAACGGATGGGGAGGGATCCTTTGAGAATCCTAAAAAAATATATACATGTATGTTATACATATATATATATATATTTAGGATTTATATATTTACATATATGTATAAAGAGATATGGTTTCATAGGTTTTATAAATGGTGGAAGGAAAACTGACAGATGAAGGAAAGGGAGCAAACACAAGGGATAAGAAGCATAAAATCAGGCCAGGAGTGATAAAAGAGGCATTATCTATGATAGGATGTTTAGAGAATTCTATTTCTAAATGTTTCATGAAAACAGAGAAAAACACCTCTCCCAAAGGATTTTCATCTTTTTTTTGGCAGGGATCAAAAGTGTGAAATTAGCCACCAGACTGCAGGCCACTTCAGGGATTCCCTCTAACCTCTAAGTGTGCAGAATGAATAATAAAAGAGCCCATGTTGTCTTTTCTTCTGTTGAGATGAAATTTCCATAACATGCCCATCTCGTGCTGTTGGGAAACCTCAGGAGAAAAGGAGGAAGGCAATGCAAATACCTGCCTGCAGAGGTGTTCACTGGTTTCCTGGCAGGGGTGGGGGTATTGGAGGGTGAAGATAATAATAAATAGAATCTTTGAAAAATTAAAAATACGGTACCTGTCTTTGAGTCTAATGATGTTAAGTTGGGTGATTCCCCAATGCTGGCCTAGTTCAAGGTTGGTACAGATCTGGAGGCATGAGAATTCCCTGGGAAACTTGGCCTGGTTGGGCCCTAGCATCCATGTTTTCCCTATGTGGCGCTGATACAAAAAAAGATTTAAGAATCCCAAGGGCAGTCAGGTGAAACACTGCTTCCTCTCGGAAACAGTACTCTAGAATAGTCACTAAAAGAACCTGAAACAAAAGTTCAATTCAAGGTATCAACCGGCAAAGGCAAAGCCCTGGGATGATGCTATAAATCTGTCAGCTGTAGCCAAACCTGCAGAGTTAGTAGAAACTGAGATCAGCAATTAAGCTGTTAAGAGAAAAGATTTTGAATCATCTGTGAGACTGGATATTTTAGTTCTGGCATTTATTGAGAGTAGAGTCCTTCCAAGGATGATACACTGTCTTTTAACAAACGGAGGAGTAGATGTGTAGGAAGAAGTGCATTTGAAGGAGGTGAGCTTGGGGGTGGGAGGAACAGCTGCCCTTCAGTTTAATAGCTCACAGGTGAGTTACTGGTTCAGCTTTGCTTGTCTATTTCTAAGGAATTCAAAGAAGGGATTAGCTATCCAGTTTCACAAGTCTCTTCTGAAATCCTGAATGTCCAGGCTGAGATGAAAAGTAGCTCAATCAGAGCTCCCAGGTGATGTTCATTTGATGCTGTCTTACAAAAGTATTTCTCTCCATTCACAAAAAAGAAAACCCTTTTTAAGCCCATGCTATATTAAATCAACTCTTGATGTGATCCACAGACTTATTGCCTCAGGGGTTTCCTAAGTCACCTGCTCATAGAAATCACTTGGGGTACTTGGTAAAGTTAGAGATTATCAATCCCCTCTTTAGGAGACTGACTCCACAGGCTGGGGCTGGGCCTCTTTCTAACGTCCAACAGCTGAATAGACCCTTTCTTATGTTGACTTATCTCTTAGATACATATACAAACCCTTTTATGCCTTTCAGGAAGTGAGTTAAGTATTTTCCAAAGTCCCTAGTCCAGCCTAGCCTGTGGAATTCTATATGACTATAAATGACTCAGCTCCTTCCAGCACCTCACATACATCCCTCAGGGACTCATGCCCAAACAGCTCACTTGAGAGAAGTACTTAAAATGGTAGAATTAAGAATAAGCTGCTTGGTGGGGCTCTTTGAACTGAAAAGCAAGCAAGTGGCACATTTTTTATCATTTTTTTCTCTACTTATAATTATTAGGATAATTTTGGGTCTCTGCCAGGGACTTACATATAGTTTTAACTATAGGGCAATACCTGGGCACTTCAAAATAAGTCACAAAGAAGCTAAGTAAGGTTAACTTTAGCTAATTTGTCGTTTGATCTATGGAGTAGAGCAGACAGAAAACACGAACCATTTTGTTCCAAGACATTGGACTCAATGGACTCAAAACACATGGGTTATGTTGCTACTATCCTTTTTCCTTCTCTCTCTCCTTCCTTCTTCCTCCTTCTATTATTAATTTTTATTTTTTAATGCTTTATTTATTTCTGAGAGAGAGAGATAGACAGTGTGAGCAGGGGAGGGTCAGCGAGAGAGAGACAGAGAGAGAAAGACACAGAATCTGAAGTAGGCTCCAGGCTCTGAGCTAGCGGTCAGCACAGAGTCAGACACAGGGCTTGAATCCATTAACCGTGAGATCATAACCTGAGCCAAAGTCAGATGCTTAACTGAATGAGCCACCCAGGTGCCCCTATTATTATTTTTAAATGTTTATTTATTTTTGAGAGAGAGAGAAAGAGTGAGTGTGTGTGTATGCGTAGGGGGAGGGCAGAGAGAGAGGGAGACACAGAAGCTGAAGCAGGCTCCAGGCTCCGAGCTGTCAGCACAGAGCCTGATGCGGGGCTCGAACTCACAAACTGAGATCATGACCGGAGTCTAACTCAGACGTTTAACTGACTGAGCCACCCGGGTGCCCCCTCCTCGTTATTATTACAGAATGCAAGAGAAGTAATTTATTAATTTCAAAAATATTTAGCAAACTAGACACTCTAGATTCTGGGCACTATGAACAAGACAGCATTCCTTTCATGGAAGCTTAAAATCCAGTGGAAGACCAGACAATAACAACACAAACAGACGCTGGATTCTATAGGCTGGCAGGGCCTCTCACAGAAATACACTACTGATATTAAGAGCAATGCATTGGAATTGAAACAAGGAGCCAGCCGTGTGAAGTTTGAGAAAGAACATTCCAGTCAGAAGGATGCTAAGTGCAAAGTCACTGAAGCAGCAAAGAACCTGGTATGTTTGACACAGAGGGAGGTATCCCCACCAGTGAAACACTTAGTTCTCTGAGTATAACAATTTCCTGAATGAATCAAGAGAAGCTTTTCTGGATGGGGTCCAGGCAGGATTAGACCCAAGAAAAGAGGCCCTTGTGAGCTTATCTTTGGAACAACCCATCCAGGAACAAGAAATCCAGGGTTACGGGTCTCTTGTATCCTTTGAAACACAAAGAAAAAGTTTATCCAGCCTCATGGTTCTGGTGGTGGTGTACAGCTTGCTGATTTCCCTGACAGTTTTGAAATCTTCCCTGAAATAGCAGAAAGGCTCTCCCAAGATCAATTGATGGATTGTGCTGTCCAGGCTATCTGAAGTAGGATGGCCAAATCTGAGGACTCAGCAGTCAACTCTGTCAACAATCTCTGCTCAATGACTAAATCAAAGACAGTCCCTTACTGTCTCACAACATCACTTGCTCTTCCTCATCATATCGATTGACCTTGTATGATTCAGAACCAACTTTCAAGGACTCAGTAGAAGGATCTATTTGATAAAGAGAAAGAAACTAGCTAGAATGTTGAGTATGGGACTTAATTTTACTGTTAAAACAGATATTTATTTTCATTTCCTGTTTCATTTAGTCATTTTTTTATCTTGGTGATTTGACCTTTTCTGTTCCTTCTAGAAGTCCACTGTAGATAATGTGACTGAGATCCAGCCAAAGGGTTCCTACAAGAGACAAATAGCTTTTGCTCAGGAGGTTACTGCCAGCACTGCTCCAGACACCCTCAATTACCCTATCCCCTCTTTCCCCATTATTCCAGGCTTGTGGCAGCCCTTCCAGTCCCACCCCTTCAGGTAAACTCATGTTCCTCTACCACGCAACTCCCAGCCCTGCCTTCTAAGACTCCCATTCAATTTTGACAGTCTCTGATCCTTCATCACATTTCCAACACTCTCTTCAGTTTCTTTAGAGACAGTTTATAATCTGTGTCTAATAATTGCCAACCTTCAGTCCTTTTGGGTCTTATCTATAATTGGTTGTTTTAGCCAACTCTCATTCAGGATAAAGATGTTTGCATCCGTATTCATCAAGGATATTGACCTGCAGTTCTATTTTTTTGCTGGGTCTCTGTCTGGATCAAGGACCTGAATGTGAGACAGGAAACCATCAAAACCCTAGAGGAGAAAGCAGGAAACAATCTCCTTGACCTTAATGGCAATAATTTTATTACTTGACACATCCCCAAAGGCAAGGGAATCAAGAGCAAAAATGAACTATTGGGACCTCAGCAAGATAAAAAGCTTCTGCACGGCAAAGGAAACAATCCATAAAACTAATAGGCAACTGACGGAATGGAAAAAGATAGTTGCAAATGACATATCAGATAAAGGGCTAGTATCCAAAACCTATAAGGAACTCACCAAGCTTCACACCCGAAAAACAAACAATTCAGTGAAGAAATGCACAGAAGACATGAACAGACACTTCTCCAAAGAGGACATCCAGCTGGCCAACAGACACATGAAATGATGCTCAGCATCCCTCATCGAGAAGATTTGGTTTATCTATACAATGGAATACTACATGGCAACAATAAAGAATGAATCTGGCCATGAGTAGCAACATGGATGGAACTTGAAGGTGTTATGCTGAGCGAAATAAGTCAGGCAGAGAAGGGCAGATACCATATGTTTGCACGTATAGGTGGATTAGGAGAAACTTAACGGAGGACCATGGGGGAGAAGAAGGGGAAAATTAGTTGGGGAGATGGAGGGAGGCAAACCATGAGAGACTCTTGAATGCTGAAAACAAACTGAGGGCTGAGGGCTGATGGGGGTGGAGGAGCGGGGAAGCGGGGGTGTGGGCATGGAGGAGGGCACTTGTGGGGACGAGCACTGGGTGTTATATGGAAACCAACTTGACAATAAACTATTTAAGAAAAAAAAAAAAAAAAAGAATTGATCTTGATGATCCAAAGGAAACAAATCTAGTCAGACCCATCTGTTCTGGGATCCTGTATGTCATTTAATTGTATGTAATGATATGATTAACAGCTTATTACAGCTGTTAATAAGTAACAGCAAACAGGTATACAGCATGATGTACTTTTCAAGGGCTTAACTTTCCTACCAGAATAATCACTCCATACTGTGGATTAAGACCAAGGAGACCTGGCATGTTCCCATGAGGACTAGATGTTATCCCTACCTGTGCTCTGTGCTAACCAACCACTTGCCAGTCTCCACCTCTTCCTGGAGCCCCTCAGAGCACTGTTGTACTCTGTGGGACATCTGTTCATGGCACTATTTCTCTCACCGTCATTATTCCCTGAGGAGTACGCCTCACTGACACAGCTGGACATTCTCTCACCACCAATGCCTGAGCAGTGCTGTTCCACATACCTCATTAACACTCCCTTGGGTTTTTCAGGTCCCACTATAACAAACTTAGTTGAACACCATCAGAAACAGACTATGAGGGGCGTCTGGATGGCTCAGTTGGTTAAGTGTCCACTTGGTCAGGTCTTGATCTCATGGCTTGGAGTTCAAAACCTACGTGGGACTCTATGCTGATGGTGTGGAGCCAGCTTGGGATTCTCTCTCTCTCTCTCTCCCTCTTTTCCCCTCCCCCGCTCATTCACTCTCTCTCAAAATAAGCTTAAATTTAAAAAAAATATTCTAAGAATGAGAAAAAATGAAATCTGGCCATGTGTAGCAACATGGATGGACCTTGAGGGTGTTATGCCGAGCGAAATAAGTCAGGCAGAGAAAGACAGATACCATATGATTGCACGTATAGGAGGATTAGGAGGAACTTAACAGAGGACCATGGGGGAGAAGAAGGGGGGAAATGGTGGGGAAAGGGGGAGAGGCAAACCATGAGAGACTCTTGAATGCTGACAAAAACTGAGGACTGATGGGTGGGGGGAAGGGGGAGATGGGTATGGAGGAGGGCACTTGTGGGGATGAGCACTGGGTGTTATATGGAAACCAACTTGACAATAAACTATTTGTAAAACATAAAAATAAATAAAAATAAAAATAAGTAAAAAATTTATAAAAATAAAAATAAAAAATATGCTAAGAATATTTTTTTTAAAATGTGTTACTCTGTACAAGTGCCAGTGTACCTCCAGGAGTCACACTGAAAACTTCCTGGCAATGGGGCAAATTGGAGCGCAATGTAATCCAAAGATGAAGTCTATGGGCTATCCAAAAGACATACCTTTCCAACTGTATTTCCCAGTAAGGGTAGATTCAAAGAATAATTTTAGACCTAAGGAAAAGGGTTAGGTAACCTAAATGTACTTTTTCAATGTCTGAGTAACGAATATCAACTAAAAAAGAATTTAAAAATGATCTCTTCATAGAGCAAAAGTTTTATATAAGAAGCATACTTGCACAGATGAATTTGAAGCTCAAAATTCATGGAGATGAGAGCATTGAACACATTTGAAGGCACAGAGTATGAAGAGAGAAAAAAAAAATGAAAATAAGTAGAAGACAAGGGAAAGCTTCTCTCCACAGGCTGAATCAAATTAGGATATTGGATATCCTTCCCTTGAGAGTAGCTTCCAATCCCATTAAGACACCTCTAAATTTCCTCATAAAATGGAGGCCTTTTGTAGGGAAGTATGGGCAACCCATGGTCAAAAAGGGCTCAGCTGCATTTTCAAACATTACTTTTTATTCTATATTAAGCCAAACCTTCCAGTAGAGACACGTTTCATCAGCCAAGCTGGCATCTGTGAATTTCACTCCCTCTTCTACATAGTAACCAAAAGGACAGAAATGAGAAGGCCTAGATAAAACTGAAAACAATTTTTATGTGTAATTAACAACTAGCCTTATTAAGTGATAACAGCTACTCAGTCCTTCTTCTATCTCCCCCTCTGGGAGAAGTTTAGCAGCATAACAATTTCTATGACAACATTATCTTTCTGATGGCACTCTCTTTAGAAGCTTCGAGGGCCTTCTCTGGGAACCTAGATCAAATCCAACTACTGAACTTGTCTGCTGGTTGTCCTAGATCTCTCTGCAGTATTACAGCCATCCAACTCAGAGAAACTCTGATAAATGAAAAAATCAGGGTTATACAGAAAAGCCAACTTCACCTACTGAGAAGTTTAAGTAAAACCTCAAAGACATTTAAAATGTCTTTACATAGAAAAATTTCACTGCATGAAATTCTCGGGGATCCCTTAAAAGCATGTAAACTGTAAAGCTGTGCCTCCCCACTTTCTCACTTTGTTTCCTTGGTCATTCTTTAGGTCTAGAGCAATATTCTACACTGCCAGCATGAAAAGGCTTCCCTACTTCTCTTTCCCAGCAGTCTTCTGTAAGAAATACTCTCAGAATGAATTGCTTTACAATGAATTATTACACATTTATATAACAAAATGGTGAGCAGCCAGCAAAACCTAAGATTAGAGAATGTTTATTGATATGGTAACATATTCACAAAATATTAAGAAAAGATTACAAAATGCCATATGCAATGAGTCTACTTTTTTTTTTTTAACTCAAGGTATAACATGGCTTTGTGCTCCTCTGTGTGTGTACAAATGTATCACTGAAGCTCAAAAACATTGGAAAGACGTATACAAAGTTGCTCACAATGAGTATCTTTAGGGGTGATAGCATAAATCATTTTGTATCATCTACAATAAACATACATTTCTCTTGCATTCTTAAAGAACAAACAACAACGAAACAGTATACAAGCTCACTATTTTTAGAGTTCCCTCCACTCTGGATGTCACTTCATGTGTTACTAATATACTGTTGAATTCTGGAGCCTTAGTGCTGTGCGGGACCGAGATTCGGGCTGAGCATGAACTTTTCAGACATCATTTCAGACCTCATCCCTCACAAATTGGACCCACTGGGAACCCTCTGTACGGTAAATTACACTGTTTGGCAAAGACTAGGACAATGATTCTTCAGGCACTTGTAATATGTGTATATGCGTCCACATCAGCTTTTAACATGTGCATTACATTAGTGGTTTACAAACTGTCCCCAGGGGTCCACTGAGGTGCCTTAAGAGGTTTGAAAAAAGTTGGAATCAAATATTTTGTAAAAATATATCATTTCAACTACTTATAAAAATACAATAAAAAATAATGTGACACATTTTAACATAGCAGAGACAAATCATTACTTTGTGCCACCTGGTTCTCTGCCATTATCGTGCAATTAAACTTTGTATGATGGTTTAAAAAAATGGTAGTTCTACAATAGTCTTAAAAATATGTTAGAGCAACACACTGGGTCTATGCACGTGAAACTGAACCAGGCAGCACAGCACCACAACATACAAAGTCAGCCACATCTGAACATCATATACAGACTCTCACCAAGCCCTAACAGCAAATTGAGCACAAATAAGTAATGGTTTAATGCATCTCTCTGTTGTTCTGCACTTAGGTTTAGTACTTAGAGTATAATGCTTTTCTCATCTTTTATAAGAATATGAATAGTTGGATATTTTTGGTGATAGAACTTTGAAACAAAATCTTCTACTTAGCTCCCTTTCTAAATGCAATCTGTCTAGCAGAGTATCCAGGCATTGCAAAGTGAGCTCTTTGCAAACAGTTACATCTGAGAAAATCAGAATTTTCTGTTCAAGCAAAGCCAGATGAAGATACCAACTAAAGATACCACACAGGGTGGCTATTAGAGCTGCAATTGTCATTCACACTGATCGATGCCTATTTTGTGTTCATAAAACAGACACATTTCTTCCCAACACTCTCCAACGAACTCCCATTCCATTAAAGTCAAAGTCAAATTCCATAAAAACGCTGCACAAGGGTAGTCAGACACCTTATAACCTTGCAGACCGGCTTCCTGCTGGCCCCACTCCTTCCTAACAGTCATGACTGCATGCATGTGAAGGTCCCTTGGGTACCAGGCACCCACTCGCAGCAAGGTGCTCAATCTCGCTGTTATTTCCACCTCAAGCACTCTTTGATCTCTCACCTCCAAAAAGTCTTTGAACAAAAGTATCTGTTCAATGAACACTTTCCAAGCCATCCTTATTTATGGCCACACCCAATGCTCTCTGTCTCCCTGCTTTATATTCCCTTGTGTTACTTATCATCATCGGAGATG